>CM042382.1:4485772-4815772 GCA_023634145.1 Thymallus thymallus
TTCTCTTTTTATTTTTTTTATTGTACATATTTGGACAGATGGACATGTAATCTTCACATCAACACTATTGACAGATAAAGGTTACCCAATTTAACAAATCACACAAGAAAAGAAAAAACGTTGAAAATGTTATGCAATTAAAATAAACAAAAATGCCTTTTCCTTATGGAGAAAAAGTTATTACACCCCTACCTTTACCATCACATAAAGTTAGTACACCCCTACCTTTACCATCACATAAAGTTAGTACACCCCTACCTTTACCATCACATAAAGTTAGTACACCCCTACCTTTACCATCACATAAAGTTATTACACCCCTACCTTTACCATCACATAAAGTTAGTACACCCCTACCTTTACCATCACATAAAGTTATTACACCCCTACCTTTACCATCACATAAAGTTATTACACCCCTACCTTCACCATCACATAAAGTTATTACACCCCTACCTTCACCATCACATAAAATGGTACCAAAAACAAATGCAAATGATTAGAAAACATTATAGGGAAACGTAGGATGGTCCAGCTTTCCATAAAGATAAGAAAATGGGTCTGGTTTGGTCTGAACCATATGGGTGTGTGGTAACACATCATTCAAAGCTCATAAGGCCCTCTGAAGAAAGATTATTGATGCCCATGAGTCTGGGAGGGGTTACAAATCAATTTCCAAGCAATTCGGAGTACATCATTCTACTGTCTGACGAAAATTCCAGACCACTGGCAAACTACCTAGGTCAGGGCGGCACTTGCTGCTTTCCAGCTTCCTCACTGTGGTTCCATCGATGTGGATTGGGGGATTCTCCCTCTGCTGTTTCCTGAATCCCACGATCATCTCCTTAGTTTTGCTGAAGTTGAGTGAGAGGTTATTTTCCTGGCACCACACTCCCAGAGCCCTCACCTGTAGACTGTCTCATCGTTGTTGGTAATCGAGCCTACTACTGTTGTGTCGTCTGCAAACTTGATGATTGAGTTGGAGGCGTGCTTGGCCATGCAGTCATGGGTGAACAGGGAGTACAGGAGGGGGCTGAGCACACACCCATGTGGGGCCCCAATGTTGAGGATCAGCGAGGAAGAGGTGTTGTTTCCTACCTTCACCACCTGGGGGCGACCCGTCAGGAAGTCCAGGATCCTGTTGCACAGGGCGGGGTTCAGACCCAGGGCCTCGAGCTTGATGATGAGCTTGGAGGGTACTGAGGTGTTGAATGCTGAGCTATAGTCAATGAACAGCATTCTTACATAGGTATTCCTCTTATCCAGATGGGATAGGGCAGTGTGTAATGTGGCGATTGCATCATCTGTGGATCTATTGGGGCGGTAAGCAAATTGAAGTGGGTCTAGGTTGACAGGTAAGGTGGAGGTATAATGATCCTTGACTAGTCTCTCAAAGCACTTCATGATAACAGAGGTGATGCTACGGGGCGATAGTCATTTAGTTCAGTTACCTTTGCTTTCTTAGGTACAGGAACAATGGTGGCCATTTTGAAGCATGTGGTGACAACAGAGGGATAGGGAGAGATTGAATATATCTGTAAACACGACAGCAAGCTGATCTGCACATGCTCTGAGGACGCGGCTAGGGATACCATCTGGGCCAGAAGTTATATCTGACTCTGTGTTTGTTGGTTGGTGTGTTTGTTTGTATGTGCGAAGGCTAACCGTCACGTGTCACTCCCTCAGCCCAATGACTCATGGGTAAAACTGCTTCCTCATCTTGTCTGTTTTATTACTGAACATTTTCTCATATCTTCGTAGGCTAAACTTTGCTATTACACACACTGTAATGTGTGCTGCTACTCTTTGTCTGTCTCTGTCTGTCTGTCTGTCTGTCTGTCTGTCTGTCTGTCTGTCTGTCTGTCTCTCTCTCTCTCTCTCTCTCTCTCTCTCTCTCTCTCTCTCTCTCTCTCTCTCTCTCTCTCTCTCTCTCTCTCTCTCTCTCTCTTTGTTTGTATCTCTGTCTCTCTCTCTCTCTCTCTCTCTCTCTCTTTGTTTGTATGTCTGTCTCTCTCTCTCTGTCTGTCTGTCCGATTCCAGATTTTGAGTAACTATATCTGATTCCAGATTCTGTTTAACTTTCTGCAGTCACTTAAGGATGATCATAACAATTGTGCTTAACTGTGGGTCCCCAGGACTTAACTGTGGGTTCCCAGGACTTAACTATGGGTCCCCAGGACTTAACTGTGGGTCCCCAGGACTTAACTGTGGGTCCCCAGGACTTAACTGTGGGTCCCCAGGACTTAACTATGGGTCCCCAGGACTTAACTGTGGGTCCCCAGGACTTAACTGTGGGTCCCCAGGACTTAACTGTGGGTCCCCAGGACAGGAGTTGACAAACACTGCTGAAGGTTATCCCACAGTGCCTCTAAATGATAGATCTGTGGGATGGCATGGGCTTATTGTGGCCACAGGGAACAAAGACAGAGTTAAACAAGGTAGTCCACTACTTTTGACCAGAGCCCAATGAGACGTAACCACTAACTCCTCTTCGCTCCCTGTGGAGCTTAAGGCCACAATAAACCCATAGGGTGCCATTTGGGCCACACCCAGTGAGTCTTGTAATGGTTAGAGGATGAAGCCCTGTGAGTTGACAGACGCTGATCTACAGTAGAAATAGACAGGATAGGACCTGCTTTGATGTGGAATGATATGCTCTATTTCTCCTGCTGGGCTCAGGAGCAAAGACAGACAGCAGTGAAGACATGCAACCTTGTGTGTCATAAATCATATACCACCGTATGTTCTTGTTGGCTGCTAGTGGCCTGGTGAGTTTGGTGAAGCGAGACTAATTACCCATCAACTCACCTGTTCTGGATAGTCAGAAACATTCACTATAGTCATTGCTTTGGCGTTCATCTTCATGTGCTGCCAAATACTTTACTTTCTGGAGTTTGCTTTGTTTCATATTCATAGTCTAAGGTCCTATAGAACTTTTTTTTTTTTTTGTCCCAATCTTGCTTTTCAGCTCGGTTTGACTCGGGTGTAGATTTATTCAGTTTGAATCATCCTTGTGTCCTTGAAGTCTTGAATTCTTGGTCATTGTTATTGCACCATTCTGAGTACAGCACTTTGTGATCTACAAGATGACGCTGGGTCACATAGCCTTGAGCTCAGAAAAATATGGAAGAGAAGAAGATGGTTGAAAAGTGTAGAGCTGACGCATTGCATTCCTGAAACATTTTCTCACCTGAAAACAATGAATACAGTCTGCTCACAACTACAATGTAACGTGTAAAAAGAAAACAGACACCTCAAGTATCCTGGAAGATTTTAATTTGTTATTATCATACAAACAACATGTGACATCTTTGAATTAAGTCACGAAATACATTTGAGATCCTCTCACCTTTGATGCTTTAAACTCCTGTCTCTGTGCATTCTGAAATCAGACACTCAGTAGCTTTACATCAGACTCACACCGTGTAAAACTAATGAGGTAATAAGGTCTTAGTTATCATAAAATAAGGTTATTCTAATCTCATTAATACATTTATAAGTTTGGGGTCTCTTAGAAATCTCCTTGTTTTTGAAAGAAAAGCACATTTTTTGTCCAATTAAAATAACATAAAATTGATCAGAAACACATTGTAGATATTGTTAATGTTGTAAACGACTATTGTAGCTGGAAACGGCTGATTTTTTTATGGAATATCTACATAGGCGTACAGAGGCCCATTATCAGCAACCATCACTCCTGTGTTCCAATGGCACGTTGTGTTAGCTAATCCAAGTTTAGTATTTTAAAAGGCTTATTGAAACCCTTTTGCAATTATGTTAGCACAGATGAAAACTTTTGTGCTGAAGAAGCAATAAAACTGGCCTTCTTTAGACTAGTTGAGTATCTGGAGCATCAGCATTTGTGGGTTCGATTACAGGCTCAAAATGGCCAGAAACAAAAAACTTTCTTCTGAAACTTGTCAGTCTATTCTTGTTCTGAGAAATGAAGGCTATTCCATGTGAGGAATTGCCAAGAAACGGAAGATCTCGTACAACGCTGTGTACTACTCCCTTCACAGAACAGCGCAAACTGGCTCTAACCAGAATAGAAAGAGGAGTGGGAGGCCCCGGTGCACAACTGAGCAAGAGGACAAGTACATTAGAGTGTCTAGTTTGAGAAACAGACACCTCAAAAGTCCTCAACTGGCAGCTTCATTAAATAGTACCAGCAAAACACCAGTCTCAATGTGAACAGTAAAGAGGCGACTCCTGGATGCTGGCCTTCTAGACAGAGTTGCAAAGAAAAAGCCATATCTCAGACTGGCCAATAAAAATAAAAGATTAAGATGGGCAAAAGAACACAGACACTGGACAGAGGAAGATTGGAAAAAAGTGTTATGGACAGACGAATCAAAGTTTGAGGTGTTCGGATCACAAAGATGAGGCGCAGACCAAATGAAAAGATGCTGGAGGAGTGCTTGACGCCATCTGTCAAGCATGGTGGAGGCAGTGTGATGGTCTGGGGGTGCTTTGGTGCTGGTAAAGTGGGAGATTTGTACAGGGTATAAAGGGATCTTGAAGAAGGAAGGCTATCACTCCATTTTGCAACGCCATGCCATACTCTGTGGACGGGGCTTAATAGGAGCCGGATTAGTGTTGGGAGGACAACTGGCAAAGTGTTAAAGTGATGTGACCTTGTGTATCTGGAGAGAAGAATGTTTAGTAAGTAACTTGATTGTTCCAGGCTGACCAGCAGAGTCATTTCAAACTATACCTGCACTTCGAAGAGAACGTACTGGGCCTGCTTCTCTCAGCTGGAAAAGCAAAGTTTTTAATCCTTGATGTCCGCGATCCAGTTTCCCCTAACAGTCCGGGTTTCAAATGGAGAAGGCCTGAGCAATCTGTAGTAAAGCAGACAAACAATTACTTTTCCATTGCAGTTAATCATTAGTCTGGCTAACATCTAACTCTGGAAGTCCTTCTGACCTTTGATATTGTCGGCATAATGCGTTGATGATAAAGGGGGCTGTGCGTTTACTGGTTGGCTCTCCTCTGTGTCTTTCTCACTGAAACACCCACAGCCACACACTTTTACAATGGTTGGATTTTCAAATTCAAACAATAAGAGGTCTCAACCCGAGAAAAAAATTTGAGAGAACTAATCAAACCCTGTCGCACAATTTGAGCAAATATTGCATTAACAAACGCCTCCTTTCCAGACCGGTGTGGTCACAGCTCTCCCTGCGCTGTGAGTCACGTGGGTCCCGTCAGCCAGGGTAATTAGTCACAGCAAACATTCAAGTCTAATGTTTTTGTAAAGAATGTAACCCACCATGCCTGGAGTATCCAGCAGACGTGGATACTCTCTGACTATCTCGACTGTCTTGGTCCAATTCTGTCTGGTCCAGTGAGCCCTCTGGATTGCGGTCTCCTTCATATACTCCACAACTTAGTTTTCCAGCCAGATGTTGTTCAGCCACTCGGTCATCTGGGCTGCCAACGGATTCAAGAGGAGGTATTAGTGATGCTGTCTACACCCTCAGATGATGCAGGTTAGATTAGATTAGACAGATTTGGGCATTTCCACATACTCCATATGTAATCTCTGTATTGAATTGCTTCCAGCACTCACTCACTCACTCATTCATTCATTCATTCATTGCATTCATTACATTTAGTATATTGAATGTGCAATACGTGCATTTATCTGTAATTAAACCCTGTACTAAAGACTGTATTTTAAGGGAATTACTATTATTACCCTAAATTATATCATACACACATTTAGCTGTTTAAGTATCTCTTCCTGTCATTTACCTGCATCATCTTTTCACCTAACACTATAACAATGTATAGTGTACATATTCAGTCATTCACTGCGTTTCTATAGCTTTTTGCACTCCAGACTTCATGCATTTTTATACTTTTTCATACTGCCGCATTGTGTATTTCGTTCTGGCATTTTGCACCTGCCCTGTGTTTTTCTTTCTATCTATCTATCTATCTATCTATCTATCTATCTATCTATCTATCTATCTATCTATCTATCTATCTATCTATCTATCTATCTATCTATCTATCTATCTATCTATCTATCTATCTATCTATCTGTCTATCTATCTACAGTGGGGAGAACAAGTATTTGATACACTGCCGATTTTGCAGGTTTTCCCACTTACAAAGCATGTAGAAGCATGAAGAATTTTTATCATAGGTACTCTTCAACTGTGAGTGACGGAATCTAAAACAAAAATCCAAAAAATCACATTGTATGATTTTTAAGTAATTCATTTGCATTTTATTGCATGACATAAGTATTTGATACATCAGAAAAGCAGAACTTAATATTTGGTACAGAAACCTTTGTTTGCAATTACAGAGATCATACGTTTCCTGTAGTTCTTGACCAGGTTTGCACACACTGCAGCAGGGATTTTGGCCCACTCCTCCATACAGACCTTCTCCAGATCCTTCAGGTTTCGGGGCTGTCGCTGGGCAATACGGACTTTCAGCTCCCTCCAAAGATTTTCTATTGGGTTCAGGTCTGGAGACTGGCTAGGCCGCTCCAGGACCTTGAGATGCTTCTTACGGAGCCACTCCTTAGTTGCCCTGGCTGTGTGTTTCGGGTCATTGTCATGCTGGAAGACCCAGCCACGAACCATCTTCAATGCTCTTACTGAGGGAAGGAGGTTGTTGGCCAAGATCTCGCGATACATGGCCCCATCCATCCTCCCCTCAATACGGTGCAGTCGTCCTGTCCCCTTTGCAGAAAAGCATCCCCAAAGAATGATGTTTCCACCTCCATTCTTCACGGTTGGGCTTGTGTTCTTGGGGTTGTACTCATCCTTCTTCTTCCTCCAAACACGGCGAGTGGAGTTTAGACCAAAAAGCTCTATTTTTGTCTCATCAGACCACATGACCTTCTCCCATTCCTCCTCTGGATCATCCTGATGGTCATTGGCAAACTTCAGACGGGCCTGGACATGCGTTGGCTTGAGCGGGGGGACCTTGCGTGCGCTGCAGGATTTTAATCCATGACGGTGTAGTGTGTTACTAATGGTTTTCTTTGAGACTGTGGTCCCAGCTCTCTTCAGGTCATTGACCAGGTCCTGCCGTGTTGTTCTGGGCTGATCCCTCACCTTCCTCATGATCATTGATGCCCCACGAGGTGAGATCTTGCATGGTGCCCCAGACCGAGGGAGATTGACCGTCATCTTGAACTTCTTCCATTTTCTAATAATTGCGCCAACAGTTGTTGCCTTCTCACCAAGCTGCTTGCCTATTGTCCTGTAGCCCATCCCAGCCTTGTGCAGGTCTACAATTTTATCCCTGATGTCCTTACACAGCTCTCTGGTCTTGGCCATTGTGGAGAGGTTGGAGTCTGTTTGATTGAGTGTGTGGACAGGTGTCTTTTATACAGGTAACAAGTTCAAACAGCTGCAGTTAATACAGGTAATGAGTGGAGAACAGGTCTGTGAGAGCCGGAATTCTTACTGGTTGGTAGGTGATCAAATACTTATGTCATGCAATAAAATGCAAATTAATTATTTAAAAATCATACAATGTGATTTTCTGGATTTTTGAAGTGTACCTATGATAAAAATTACAGACCTTTTTATTTTTATTTTATTTCACCTTTATTTAACCAGGTAGGTCAGTTGAGAACAAGTTCTCATTTGCAACTGCGACCTGGCCAAGACAAAGCAAAGCAGTGCGACAAAAACAACACAGAGTTACACAGTAAACAAACATAGTCAAAAACACAATAGAAAATCTATATACAGAGTGCAAAATGTAGTGCAAAATGCAGTAAGGTTAGGAGGTAGGACAATAAATAGACCATAGTGGTGAAATAAATTACAGATTATCATCATTAACACAGGAATGAAGGATGTGCAAATTAACCTATCTATCTAGATAGGTTAATTTAGAGGTTAACAAACCTCTACATGCTTTGTAAGTAGGAAAATCTGCAAAATCGGCAGTGTATCAAATACTTGTTCTCCCCACTGTATTTATCTATCTATCTATCTATCTATCTATCTATCTATCTATCTATCTATCTATCTATCTATCTATCTATCTATCTATCTATCTATCTATCTATCTATCTATCTATCTATCTATCTATCTATCTATCTATCTATCTATCTATCTATCTATCTATCTATCTATCTATCTATCTATCTATCTATCTATCTATCTATCTATCTATCTATCTATCTATCTATCTATCTATCTATCTATCTATCTATCTATCTATCTATCTATCTATAGGGCTAAGTCTGTTTCTTATGAGAAAATACACAAAAGACAGATACACGATACATGATACATAGAGCGGCAGCATGAAAGAAGTCTGGAGTGCAAAAAAGCTATAAAAAGACATTGCATAGTATGGGTGGTTGGCTGAATATGTACACTATACTTTGGTGGATGGTGCATGGTTAACTATACTATACAGGTCGATGTCAGAGAAATACTTAAATAGCTAAAAGTGCATATGATATAAGTGAGGGTAATAATAGTTTACTTAATATACAGTCTGGTTAAATAAACAGGTAAGTGAATATTTTGCATGGTTAAATTAACTGTACAGGTAAATATACAGTTACATTTACAGGTAAGTGAATATTTGCATGGTTACATTAACTGTACAGGTAAATGACAGGAAGAGATACTTAAATAGCTAAATGTGTGTATGATATCATTTAGGGTAATAATAGTAATTCCCTTAAAATACAGTCCTTAGTACAGGGTTTAATTAGAGATAAATGCACGTATTGCACATTCAATATACTAAAAGCAATGAAAAAAGATACAGCTGACAGGATACTAATATGCATTCCTGAATGAATGACAATGTAAGTTAAGTCCAAGAATGACTTGCAATATTGTAAGTGATATGATATAACAACTGTACATGAATATGTATATACAGACCTGAATGAATAAATAAGTCCTGAGTCAAATGAGTGATTACAGACCAGAGTTACTCACGGATGGATGCATAATTGTTAAACTAGGTCCTAACACCCCAACAGTTCCAGGTCTGTGTTGACGACAGCACGGCACCCCGGTGAGACATTAAATAGTCTAATAGCCGCCGGCAGGAAGGACCTCCTGTAGCCATCTCTGGCACACCGTGGTGGGATCAGTCTGTGACTGAAGGTACTCCTCTGCGTCATAACCATGGCATGCAGAGGGTGGGTGACGTTGTCCATGATGGCCAGCAGTTTGGCCAGGATCCGTCACTCCGCCACCTCCTCTAGAGTGTCAAGGTGTCATGAAAGGGTGCATGGAGAGACCAAGGCGCAGCGCAGGAATTGTAGTTTGACATGTTTTTAATTATACTTGATAAATTACAAAATGATGAACTACTCAAATTCAACACGATCCAATGAAAATGGAAACACACTTACTTTACGTGTACATGAAGTTAATGAGGTGTGGGACATACAAACATAAGTAGGATCCCTAATTAGAGACAATGTATAGCAGCTGCCTCTAATTAGGGATCCCACACAAAAACCCCACATAGAAAATCATATCTAGATCTGTCAGACTCTGACCATGGCTACATAGAGAAGCAAAATGCTTCTCTATGGCCAGAGCCTGACACAAGGCTAATCCCCAGAACAGAGCTAGCCTTCCTGATCAGCTTATTTACCCGAAAAGCATCACCGGCTTTTATGTTGGCGCCCCAGCACACCACTGCAAAAAAGATGGCACTGGCCACCACAGACTGGTAGAAGGTATGCAGTAGTTTACTGCACACGTTGAAGGACCTGAGCCTCCTCAGAAAGTCGGCTCTGGACCTTTTTGTACAGAGCCCCGGTGTTACCAGCCCATTCCAGCCTGTTTTTCTTATGGACTCCCAGGAACTTGTATGACCCAACCATTTTCACATCCCCTGTATAGGGACTGCAGTCAGTTGGGCCTTGGTTCTCCTGAAGTCCACCACCATGGAGAGTTAGGAGAGAGGAGAGGAGGGTAGAGGAGAGAGTGAGGAGAGAGGAGAGGATTGAAGGGGAGAGAGTGAGGAGAGAGGATAGGAGAGGGGGCGAGAGAGTGAGGAGAGAGGAGAGGAGACGAGACGAGACGAGACGAGAGGAGAGGAGAGGAGAGGAGGAGAGAGTTAGGAGAGAGGAGAGGAGTGTAGGGGAGAGAGTGAGGAGAGAGGATAGGAGAGTAGGGGAGAGGAAAGGAGAAGAGAGGAGTGGAGAGAGAAGAAGAGAGGAGGGTAGGGTAGAGAGTGAGGAGAGAGGATAGGAGAGGAGAACAGGGAGTTGAGAGAGTGAGGAGGGTAGGGGAGAGGGTGAGGAGAGGAGAGGAGAGGAGAGGAGAGGAGAGGAGAGGAGAGGAGAGGAGAGGAGAGGAGAGGAGAGGAGAGGAGAGGAGAGGAGAGGAGAGGAGAGGAGAGGAGAGGAGAGGAGAGGAGAGGAGAGGAGAGGAGAGGAGAGGAGAGGAGGAGTGGGGAGGGGAGGTGAGAGAGTGAGGAGAGAGGAGAGGAGAGGAGAGGAGAGGAGAGGAGAGGAGAGGAGAGGAGAGGAGAGGAGAGGAGAGGAGAGGAGAAAGAGGAGAGGAGAGGAGAGGAGAAAGAGGAGAAAGAGGAGAAAGAGGAGAAAGAGGAGAAAGAGGAGAGGAGAGGAGAGGAGAGGAGAGGAGAGGAGAGGAGAGGAGAGGAGAGGAGAGGAGAGATCTGTACACTGGGGGGGAAAGCATGACTCTTAGTTATCAAGCCAACTGCCAAACATGTCCATTTTTAATTACTTTTATAACTCTTAGGATTTTCCAAGATTCTTTAAAACATTAATGGATACTATAATTCTCCTGCCTTTAGGGGATTTTAGTAAAAATGAAACACAGGCAAAAAAAATCATAGTTTGACATTGTTTTCGTACTTGTTCTAATAAAGGCACAGTTGAATCAGAAGCTCATGTGTTGCACAACTTCATATTTTAAATATAAACATCCAATGTTCTCAAGGCTCTTATCTAGCCACATTGATGGCTTCAGTCAGTGAAAGTCTGTGTCTCATTTCATTAAACAGGTAAAACGTGTGAGATTGTATCTGAGATTCCACCTTTATCCTGTAATATAATATATTTTCCATCAGAGATTCAGACCATCTTTATCAGCCTAGCCTTAACCCATTTATGTCCAAAGACTATTTTTACTGTGATGAAAATAAATGCAGAATTCCAACTTTGATTTGATCCTGAAGGGGCGATACTGTATTTGAGGACAACCATAAAAAGTAAATGTATATTTGGGCTGTCTGCCTAGCCACCATGGCTTGTCTATACTAACACCAACTATCATCCATTTAGATAAAACAGTCTGTGATGCATTTTCTAATCATAGTAAAAATGTTATCTGACTTGAATTCCTATCTAATCATCCAGTGGAGACCTGTCAATTGTATTGCCTGTTGCCTGTTTTGCATGTTATTTTGACATCAATACATCACATATCAGTTTGCAAACTATGTACAAAAATGTATATTGAGTTAATAAAGCTGCATACAAACATGGTTTCTTTTTTGTTTTCTTGAGTAAGGCAGCTCCAAAATGCAGGTGTTTCAGTCTAGCTCAGTGACTCTGTGGTGGTGGGGCAGCCAGCGGAGCGTTGGTGTTGGTGATGTTCTCAAGTTGCGCCGTGACTGCCTCAGTGTTCTGTCACTCATGGGGACACTACTTCACTGCAAAATCTACAGGGAGAGCTAGACATTTCAAGTGTTCAAGTGTTGAACAAATAGTTATATTGACTATGTCGAAATTACGGATAGCCTCTTATCCACTCATCGTTCCCTTACGCAATAATTTGTACATCTCAAATGTCAGTAGAAACCACATTTGTTTAAGCAAGTCAGCCATATCAGCTATGGTTTTTTTTAAAGGCAGTAAATGAGGCTGAATGAACTGTTTCGCTGCCAGACAAGGCTCCGCTGATAGCCAGGTGTAGTGATGGTAAGAATTCACTCCATGGTGCTGAAAAGCTGTTGGGACAGCTTTATGTCGGCCCTTACAGTTTGTGGGACCGTTTGTCACCATTATAGTGCAACTAATATATTGTTTAGTGTTGTGTAGTGGCTTTGCAGGCATGCATCTAAAACAAATTGAGTTTTCCCCACCAAAATTTGCCACTGTAATCATCCCATTCACAGGCTATGGGAATGTGTCATTCACCAAGCCTGTGGAACCAACTTCAGGTGTTAGTGACATTACTGTACTGTCATACAACTAAAATACATTTAATATTGATATACAGTATAAAGGTTAATGAAATATATCCATAGCATACAGTGGCAAGAAAAAGTATGTGAACCCTTTGGAATTACTGCATAAATTGATCATAAAATGTGACCTGATCTTCATCTAAGTCGCAACAATTGACACAGTCTGCTTAAAATAACACACAAACAATTATACGTTTTCATGTCTTTATTGAACAGACTGTGTAAACATTCACAGTGCAGGGTGAGAAAATGATGTGAACCCTTGTATTTAATAACTGGTTGACCCTCATTTGGCAGCAATAACCAAACGTTTTCTGTAGTTGCGGATCAGACCTGCACAACGGTCAGTTCAGCAATATTCTTGGGATGTCTGGTCTGAACCGCTCTCTTGAGGTCATGCCATAGCATCTCAATCGGGTTGAGGTCAGGACTCTGACTGGGCCACTCCAGAAGGTGTATTTTCTTCTGTTGAAGCCATTCTGTTGTTGATTTACTTCTGTGTTTTAGGTTGTTGTCCTGTTGCATCAACCAACTTCTGTTCAGCTTCAATTGGCGGACAGATAGCCTTACAGTCTCCTGCAAAATGTCTTGATAAACTTGGGAAATCATTTTTCCGTCTGATGGCCAGGCCCTGAGTCAGCAAAGCAGCTCCAAACCATGATACTCCCTCCACCATAATTTACAGTTGGGATGAGGTTGATGTTGGTGTGCTGTGCCTTTTTTTCTCCACACATAGTGTTGTGTGTTCCTTCTAAGTCCTTTTATTATTATTATAATTATTATTAGCATTGTGAAAATACATTATTATTATTATTATTATAATTTGCATTGTGAAAATCAATTCCCCCAAAAAACACTGGTTGAAAACCACTGCTCTAAGGGGAAAACACTGGTTGAAAACCACTGCTCTAAGGGGAAAACACTGGTTGAAAACCACTGCTCTAAGGGGAAAACACTGGTTGAAAACCACTGCTCTAAGGGGAAAATGTTGCTTTTTCTATTAGTATGCTACTGCTGTTGACCTTTCTGAATAAAATGTGACTAGTATTTTATTCCTGCCTGTAATCCACACTAAATCCATGCTCTGTTTCACTATTGTTTAAGAAAGTCACTGCGTGGACTCCAGGCAAGTGTTGTTCAGTAAATAACAGGTTATCTTTATTAAGCCCTGACAGTTCCAACGCACACTAGTGTAGAAAGTACACAAGCAATACAAGGATGTGTAAATACTACAGTAGGTCTCCAGGCACAGGTTAAAGAGCCACTATGTTGATAAAGAATATGTATTTATTATTTTATCTTTAAGTAGGCAAGTCAGTTAAGAACAAATTCTTATTTACAATGACGGCCTACCAGACAACGCTGGGCCAATTGTGCGCCGTCCTATGGAACTCCTGATCACGGCCGGTTGTGATACAACCCAGGATCAAACCAGGGTCTGCAGTGACACCTCTAGCACTGAGATGCAGTGCCTTAGACCGCTGCGCCCGGGTTGTAAATGTGAGGACTAGAGAACACAGATTCTGTTTCCAACAGAATAAACACAAAGGGTTTCATTGCTTGTGTTTTTTACTAGAACATCATTTAAACTGAATCCAAATGCATAATTGCACAATATTTACAAAACACTTACACCACACTTGTTAGGAATGTTCCAAAGCATTACATAGAATGTCAAATATAGTTATTCTTGTAGACAACAAATGACTGAGAACATCATTAAAGTACGTTTAAAATAATACAACTGGACAAAAAACACAAATACCAACTTTAAAATAATTACATAATACATTATATGCATTGAAATCCAGTCAAGACCCGAGAACTGTAAATAACCACAATAAAACACATGATAAAACTGTACTTCATTTCTACTGTATATGTAGCTTCACCATAGCTAGAACCAGAAAAGAGTCTAATAAGAACATATTCTTATGAGAGGTACGTTCACGTATTCACATGTACAATGAAATACAACAAGGTAAACAACTCAGATTTCTGAAAGGTTTTAGAAAACAAGTGGGAAACAATTTGGTACCATTGAAATAAGATCTCCTCGTACCTCGTAGATAGGGCAACAGGCTAGGATCTAGGGGGGAAACTTTCTATATTTTATGCCCCCATCACTACTTCACCATATGGCTAAGCGCCACGGCTAACCGCCTGGTCTTCTAACTAATGGTCTTTAGTGGATAAGTTTAAGTTTTGAACAAAAAAACCCATACAGGCGTGTCTGTTCTGAAACTCAATATGGAATGTAATAGCAAAACTTAAAAATGACTGACTGACTGTCTGCACACCAAACTATGCACTTAGAGACTCTGCCTTACAATGAAAACATCTGTGCTTTAACCCTGCGAATAAATTCCATGAAAACTAAGCTTTTTGTCTTGGAACGTTATCAAGCTATATTTCAACCAAACCTATTCTGGCACATAAAACTGTCTCCATGAATGGCTAAACATCTGGTTGATAAAGGACAGCTAGATACTAGATGTATAAGGGACCAGACCAGATGCTTCCAATATAGACTATACCACGTGGATAACATTTCACTCTGAGATCCTTCCAACATAGATGCTGCCACGTGGACAACGTGTAACTCTTAGGTTGAGTAAAGTGAACTGGCCAGCCCAGTCAGCCAATCAGTCTGGTAGTGATTTAAACAGCTTAAAGATCCTCTCCAGTTATTTTTTGTTAAACGTTTTCTGTGAAAAACAACATCCCACGTATAAATACAGTAATGCACACACACTTAAGGGTAAAATAATTGTTTTGAGGAAAATAGTGTTTAAACAACTGCAAACTTCAAGTAGTAAGCCATTCAATTAGTTGGTCTGAGGTGATGTCTTCGGCCTCCCTCCTTGCTTGTGGGAACAAAATCGGAGTACATAGGACTAGCTCCTAGCATGTTACCTAGTCATAGCCTGTTACCTAGTCCTAGCTCCTAGCCTGTTACCTAGCTCCTAGCCTGTTACCTAGCTCCTAGCCTGTTACCCAGCTCCTAGCCTGTTACCTAATCCTATCTCATAGACTGTTACCTAGCTCCTAGCCTGTTACCTACTCCTAGCTGCTTGCCTGTTACCTAGTCCTAGCTCCTAGCCTGTTACCTAGTCCTAGCTCCTAGCCTGTTACCTAGTCCTAGCTCCTAGCCTGTTACCTAGTCCTAGCTCCTAGCCTGTTACCTAGTCCTAGCTCCTAGCCTGTTACCTAGTCCTAGCTCCTAGCCTGTTACCTAGTCCTAGCTCATATCCTGTTGCTCTTCTGTTTGAGATTAGACAACTTCTCTGTCATGTTCGCTAGTTGTCATGTCAAACATGTATGACAAAGGAGTTGGCTAAAGCACATGGTGGCGATCTGGGATCAGGCTTCTGTAGGTAGCGTATGAGAACAATGTAAAGTTATGAAGCAGTATTATCTCAAGGTCAATTCCATATCCAATTCAGGAAGAACTCTGAAATTCCAATTCTCTTTAATGCTTTTTTACTTTCTGAATTGACTGAAATTGACCCCAACCCTTCCACCCAGACAGACACATACACATTTATCCAATGGTGATTTGAACTGGAATGTTTTTGACTTAACACAGATAGTATAGACTAAAGGTAGGCAACTAGGTTCAGCCCCAGAATGGTCGGAGTGCCAGAACTTAATTATGAAGATTAAGATCACTTTATTGGTCAATTGCACACAAGGTCCGCTTTTAACCCAACCACTTTGAAAGACACACATACATACATACACGTATAGGTTTTGGAGGTGCGGCGGTTGCCACACTGAGCACCTGGGAAGCTGTTGTTGTGGGGGGTTAAGTGCCTTGCTCAAGGGTACAATGGCAGGCAATGGCATCTAGGATTTGATATCAGCAACCCTCCGGTTGTCATCTCACTTCTCGCCAGATATTTCCTGTCGGACCCAGGATTCAAACTGGCAACCCTCCGGTTGCTGGCTTGTCTAACCGCTAGGCTACCTGCTGCCCCATATAATAATTACAATAATAACCACAACTAACCGCTAGGCTACCTGCTGCCCCATATAATAATTATAATAATAACCACAACTAACCGCTAGGCTACCTGCTGCCCCATATAATAATTTGTACACTGCAACCACAACTAATCCCAAAAAGAGATTCTATTTGAAAATACCAATCATTTCATACCTTGATGACATTGAGACACGATCACGTCTCTTTGTTTATTTGTGGGAATACTTGGGAACTGATTTCCAAAATATACAAACAACAAGCAAAATAAATGGTGTTATATTGGTCCGTGGGCATTCCTGATCTAAGCCTGTCATTCCTGTTGTTATGTGTGGTTGGCTGGTGGTCTCTGCTGTGCTGACTGAATCCTAAACAGGGGCATTTACACCCAGAGCTGGGCTCAGATAGCAGAGAAATGTTCCTGGCAGTCGGAGGCTCGACGTGTGATGGGGCTACACTTGGTCAGCATGGTGATCTGGGTGCTGAAGTTGTTACCGTTGCTACCCAGATACTGGGGCTCCTGGTACTTGGTGTCTCCTTTACCCAGAAACCGTTGCATGTGCCACCGCCGCCACTTACGCTTCATCTCCCCCTGCACCTGGTGGGGATAGAGGAAGGAGAGGAGGGAGAGACCGCGAGAGCGGGAGGAAGAGAGGAACATAAACAGCAGGGGAGAGATTGAGAGGGGATAGGACATAGCAAGAGGAATAACTCCAAAAATATATGGACATAGCAAGAGGAATAACTCCAAAAATATATGGACATAGCAAGAGGAATAACTCCAATAATATATGGACATAGCAAGAGGAATAACTCCAAAAATATATGGACATAGCAAGAGGAATAACTCCAATAATATATGGACATAGCAAGAGGAATAACTCCAAAAATATATGGACATAGCAAGAGGAATAACTCCAAAATATATGGACACAGCAAGAGGAATAACTCCAAAAATATATGGACATAGCAAGAGGAATAACTCCAAAAATATATGGACATAGCAAGAGGAATAACTCCAAAAATATATGGACACAGCAAGAGGAATAACTCCAAAAATATATGGACACAGCAAGAGGAATAACTCCAAAAATATATGGACATAGCAAGAGGGATAACTCCAAAAATATATGGACACAGCAAGAGGAATAACTCAAAAAATATATGGACACAGCAAGAGGGATAACCCTGAAAATATATGGACACAGCAAGAGGAATAACTCCAAAAATATATGGACACAGCAAGAGGAATAACTCCAAAAATATATGGACACAGCAAGAGGAATAACTACCAAAATATATGGACACAGCAAGAGGGATAACTCGGAAAATATATGGACACAGCAAGAGATATATGAAGACTAACAGATAGACACAGTGAGACTCTCTGTGTGAGAAAAAGTATACAAGTATACAGTATTAGATTATCCAAATGAACCCTATCATTGTTAGCTCATCTTAATGAACCCTATCATTGTTAGCTCATCTTAATGAAACCTATCATTGTTAGCTCATCTTAATGAACCCTATGATTGTTAGCTCATCTTAATGAACCCTATCATTGTTAGCTCATCTTAAGAACAGGTTTGTGTCTGTGGAGTGGAGTGAGTATGTTATTACCTCTCCATTTAGGAAACAATACAGGACTGCAACCCCAAACCCCTTAGAGAGACAGAGAGAGACAGAGACAGAAGGAGACAACAATCGATCATTAGGATTCCTATGAGTGATGAGTGTTGTGTTTCATAGAAAGGCTTTTGCCCCAGAGAGACTCAGCCAGACCAGTTGTGAAAGACTGAAAAATGATCCCAAACATCATCGCCAAAATCAGCACGAGGTAGGGTCATTAATTCTGGGCCTGGTGGAATGTTGTGCTTAGAAGACATGAGAAGTTTTTCCCAAGGGAAAATACGAGTTTAAAACAGATATACATTAAGACTGCTATCATAATAACTAGATCATTGCTCTCATAAATTACCTGGGTATTTGGAAAGAAAATATAAAGTCAGGATGACTTGTGAGAGCTCCTCGAGCATACTTGAGTTGTACAGTATGCTATATTCTCTGTCTATATATTGACTACTATTTAGTTCACATATCTAAATGGTTAGATGGTTGAAAATGTATCTTTCTGTGACAGATGATTCAAGTGTTTACTTCACATTCCCTAATAGCCAGGAAAAGCTACTGCAGCAGTTTTCCTGTGGTATTCTGGATTTCTTTCTCTTTGCCTCAAATGGCCCGTTTCGCTCAACCTCAACTCATAACACAGAATGGGAGTCAGATAGGGACAGAGAGGATATCAAATCTCATTATTACACATCATATGACTGTATTACGTTGTTTTTGATACTTGGAGAATGCAGAGAACACAGACATTTGACATTTTTTACATCCTGAACTGTCAACCATACCATACTGACTTAATATCAGAAAGTATTCATGCCCCTTGAGTTGTTTTCTACAGCCTGAATTCAAAATTAAATACATCTCACTCATCTACACACAATACCCTATAATGACAAAACTGAAAACATGATTTTAGAATTTTCAGCAAATTTATTGAAAAT
The DNA here is from genome assembly GCA_023634145.1 of Thymallus thymallus. NCBI lineage: Eukaryota > Metazoa > Chordata > Actinopteri > Salmoniformes > Salmonidae > Thymallus > Thymallus thymallus. The sequence continues at coordinate 4,504,509 of CM042382.1, forward strand.
GAATAAAAAAGTCAATACATGTTAGAATCACCTTTGATAGTGATTACAGCTGTGAGTCTTTCTAGGTAAGTTTCTAAAAGCTTACCACACCTGAGTTGTGCAAAATTTGCCCATTATTCTTTTCAAAATTCTTCAAGCTCAAATTGGTTGTTGATCATTGCTAGATAACCATTTTCAGGTCTTGGCATAGATTTTCAAGCAGATTTAAGTCAAAACTGTAGCTTGGTCACTCAGGAACATTCCCTGTCTTCTTGGTATACAACTCCAGTGTAGATTTGGCCTTGTGTTTTAGGTTATGGTCCTGCTGAAAGGTGAATTAATCTCCCAGTGTCTGGTGGAAAGCAGAGTGAACCAGGTTTTCCTCTAGGACCTTGCCTCAGCTCCATTCTGTTTATTTTTTTATCCTGAAAAACTCCCCAGTCCTTAATGATTATCAGCATACCCCTAACATGATGCAGCCACCACTATGCTTGAAAATATGGAGAGTGGTACTCAGTAATGTGTTGTATTGGATTTAAGTTAATTGCTTTGCCAAATTTGTTGCAATATTAATTTAGTGTATTGTTGCAAACATGATGCAAGTTTGGGAATATTTATATTCTCTACAGGCTTCCTTTTCACTTTGTCAATTAGGTTAGTATTGTGGAGTAACTACGATATTGTTGATCCATCCTCAGTTTTCTCCTATCACAGCCATTCAACTCTGTTTAAAAGTCACCATTGGCCTCATGTTGAAATCCCTGAGCGGTTTCCTTCAACTCTGGCATCTGAGTTAGGAAGGATGCCTTCATCTTTGTAGTAACTGGGTGTATTGATACACCATCCAATGTGTAATTAATAACTTCACCATGCTCAAAGGGATATTCAATGTCTGCTTTTTTTTCTTCTCATCTACCAATAGGTGCCCTTCTTTGCGAGTCATTGGAAAACCTCCCTGGTCTTTGTTGTTGAATCTGTGTTTGAAATTCACTGAGGGACCATACAGATAATTGTATGTGTGGGGTACAGAGATGAGGTAATCATTCAAAAACACTATTATTGCACACAGAGTGAGTCCATGCAACTTATTATGTGACTAAAGTATATTTAGTATATTTATTTAGGCTTGCCATAATAACGTTTTTTGTTTTTGTTTTTTTGTTAACCTTTATTTAACTAGGCAAGTAGTTAAGAACAAATTCTTATTTACAATGACGGCCTACCTACGGGGTCAGCACCTGAGGCAAATTAGGGTTAAGTGCCTTGCTTAAGGACACATGGACAGGTTTTTTTACCTTGTTGGCTTGGTTATTCGAACCAGCGACCTTTCAGTTACTGGCACTCTAACCGGTAGGCTACCTGACTCAAGACATTTCAGCATTACATTTTTTATATATTGGACACATTTACATTGTGGGGTATTATGTGTAGGCCAGTGACAAAGAAAATCTCAATTTAATATATTTTAAATTCAGGCTGTAACACCAAAACAATTTGCAAAAAGTCAAAGGGAGTGAATACTTTCTGAAGGGACTGTACATAGCAGGGATACTATTTAAGTGGTAAATGTAGTGTACTTCTAATGGCATGTATGTCTTCCGTAATTCAAGACAACATAGTTATACAGTAAGTCACCATAAACTAGGGCCTACATGCTATATTATATAATGGAGGCCTTAGTTCTTTCCTGGCTGGAAGACTCCTAGAATCAGGTCAAAGACCATCCTACCTGGAAGGATCCTAGAATCAGGTAAAAAACCATCCTACCTGGAAGGATCCTAGAATCAGGTCAAAGACCATCCTGATTCGAGTGTTAATCTCTTCAGGGATGAAGGCAAAGATGATGTAGTTGATTCCAAACAGAGGGATCAACAGTAGTGTGGATTTAGCCAACCTCCTGTGGATCAGAACAACAGACAGAATGTGGGTTGATTTTGGAGGTATAGTGTATCTTTCAATAATTATTTATTTTGTGTGATCATCTGTTTGGAATGTTGTATGCTAAATGGTGAGATAGACACAAAAATACCAATATTTCAACATTTCTTGACCATTCCTAATCACATTGACAGTGGATCTGGGTAGAGAACAATTCAGACTGTTCATACTTCCAATATCTACCAACAATCAGGAAAGAGGTGAAGCTAACCATCTGTAGGTGGATGGTATTTTATAGCAATATCTCAGAGCTGGGTGTCTTTGCAGGATGTCTTTCCTAAAGAACAACATTACAACGGTAGGGTAAAATGTTATACAGCCTGATATGAAAGTTGTGACCATTACCCTCAGAACAGGTGCATCGACCAAAATGTAATCGAATTCCAAAATTGTGTAGCTGGTCCGCACTCAAAAAATACCTCCAACACCTGTCTTTAAACCAAAGAGCAAGTTTATTACCCCCTCTTCTAATCCATCTATTATTACTTATTGTAAACTTATAGAAAGAAAAATGTATCAAGCTTTACAGCAGAACAATCATAAGAAATATAGAATTACCAAGCTTTCCTCGTCAGAGAGATTAGCATTAGCTTTCCTCGTCAGAGATTAGCATTGCTTTCCTCGTCAGTGATTAGCATTGCTTTCCTCGTCAGAGATTAACATTGCTTTCCTCGTCAGAGAGATTAGCATTTGCTTTCCTCGTCAGAGAGATTAGCATTTGCTTTCCTCGTCAGAGAGATTAGCATTTGCTTTCCTCGTCAGAGAGATTAGCATTATCTTTCCTCGTCAGAGAGATTAGAATTTGCTTTCCTCGTCAGAGAGATTAGCATTTGCTTTCCTCGTCAGAGAGATTAGCATTATCTTTCCTCGTCAGAGAGATTAGCATTATCTTTCCTCGTCAGAGAGATTAGCATTAGCTTTCCTCGTCAGAGAGATTAGCATTATCTTTCCTTGTCAGAGAGATTAGCATTAGCTTTCCTTGTCAGAGAGATTAGCATTAGTTTTCATCGTCAGAGAGATTAGCATTAGCTTTCCTCGTCAAAGAGATTAGCATTAGAGCAGTTGATGAAAAAAAAACTCTGATTGGGGGGGAAGGTACTGTCGTGCAGAACACATGCCAGTATGTTGAGAAAATTAAAGAAATGTACTATAAAAAGTACTATAAACGCCTGTTTAACCCCACAACTAATCACAAAACAGAATTAGATTATTTATTACAACTTGGTCTACAGAGGAACTGGCTTTCAGAAAAATAATTCCAATTCCTTATTATTGATGACTTAACTTCTTTCCTATATTACAGATACTACAGATGTATTGTTTAAAATCCACTCATTGATTAAGGAGATGGCTTGTTACACTTGATGTTGCTGCACTTTGTACTAATATACAGAATCAAGCTATTATCATCAGGTGTGAATCAAGAAAATCACCCAAAAATAATGTTCTGTCCCAAAATTATTTTCTGTTTGACAATGATTATTTGTTACAGACGCATGGAACGGCCATGGGTACATCATGGAACGGCCATGGGTACATCATGGAACGGCCATGGGTACATCATGGAACGGCCATGGGTACATCATGGAACGGCCATGGGTACATCATGGAACGGCCATGGGTACATCATGGAACGGCCATGGGTACATCATGGAACGGCCATGGGTACATCATGGAACGGCCATGGGTTCATCATGGAACGGCCATGGGTACATCATGGAACGGCCATGGGTACATCATGGAACGGCCATGGGTACATCATGGAACGGCCATGGGTACATCATGGAACGGCCATGGGTTCATCATGGAACGGCCATGGGTTCATCATGGAACGGCCATGGGTTCATCATGGAACGGCCATGGGTACATCATGGAACGGCCATGGGTTCATCATGGAACGGCCATGGGTACATCATGGAACGGCCATGGGTTCATCATGGAACGGCCATGGGTTCATCATGGAACGGCCATGGGTACATCATGGAACGGCCATGGGTTCATCATGGAACGGCCATGGGTACATCATGGAACGGCCATGGGTACATCATGGAACGGCCATGGGTTCATCATGGAACGGCCATGGGTACATCATGGAACGGCCATGGGTACATCATGGAACGGCCATGGGTACATCATGGAACGGCCATGGGTACATCATGGAACGGCCATGGGTACATCATGGAACGGCCATGGGTTCATCATGGAACGGCCATGGGTACATCATGGAACGGCCATGGGTACATCATGGAACGGCCATGGGTTCATCATGGAACGGCCATGGGTTCATCATGGAACGGCCATGGGTTCATCATGGAACGGCCATGGGTACATCATGGAACGGCCATGGGTTCATCATGGAACGGCCATGGGTTCATCATGGAACGGCCATGGGTTCATCATGGAAGAGGATTTAATTCAAAATATTATTCTCATTTTATAGGACAACATATTACTAACATTGGATGATACTGAAAGGAAATTAAATGAGTTTGTCACTTATCTAAACTCTATAATCCAAACCATCTCCATCTCAATGGACAAGAGTACTGAAACCATTCATTTTCTTGATGTACTAGTGTATAAATCTGGGAAAGTATATAGCTACCAGTGTTTACAGAAAGTAATATAATATCTTATTATATCTTATTTCTCGCAAAAGAGTTACCATCCGAATAATGCTCAAAAAGAGTTTACGCCGAATATGTAGTACTGACGAAGAATATTAAAAACAAACAGAAAGTATGTTTAAATGTTTTAAACGTTTAAAATAAATTACCTAAATGATTGGCTGCAAAGTGCAAATAGAAAGTTGAAGGTGCGTTAGAGCAGCAAAACCTTCCTCAGGGAATTATGCTATGATGTTTAATCCGATGACAAGTCATTAAATCTACAGTGAGACTAATTTTTAAACGGTGCATTCCAACAACCCCCTCTATTTACGAACCAATGGTTAAGATGCCTACAATATAAACTATGGTTAGCTGACATTCATCCTCCCAAAAAACAGTCATTCATAAAAGGTAACTTTGCGTGTAGAAGTTGTACTTTCTGTAAACATATGGTAAAAGCAGAACGTACATATAATATGAACTCCTGCATAACCTAGAACTCTACCTATGAGGTTTATTTGTTCATGTTTTTTTTGTCAGACAACATGGAGACTGGCAATCCGTCTTAATGAACACCGCAGCAACATTAAGCACTGTGATTCGCCTCTACTGTTGCCAGACATTTTATGGAAGCGGTCCATAGAACTGATGACTTAGTGTATTGGTATAGAAAAGGTTTGGGGTGGCAATATTGAAAGAACTCTCCTGTAGAGAGTCCTTTTGGATTTATTTACAGTACGCACACTATATCCAGGTGGGCTTAGCAAGGAGTTTAATTTAGTGCCCTTTCTGTGATTACTTATTGCAGGAGCGCAACTCAATCAATCAATCAAATGTATTTACAAAACAAAGTCTCTGAGGGTGGAGATTATAACAATACATGGCCATTAAGGCCAGATCTTTCTCCAAGATGTTCAAACGTTCATAGATGACCAGCAGGGTCAAATAATAATCACAGTGGTTGTCGCTCGTTAACCTTAAGAGATCTCAATGAAGAACCTTTAGACGCTGATGACACTAGCCTCCTTTATACCTGGCGCTAACATGCATCCTTCTTCCTGATATTGTCTTGCTCTTGTTCTTATCTTGTCTGCTTACACTTAAAATATCTGATAACAGTCAGATCACAATGAGCCTTTTAATCATCTACACCTGTCTAATATTGTGGGTACAATCAGAACGTGGACAAGATCAGGACCATGGACAAATGTTAGAAACAGGTGTAAACGGGGCTTAGGCTAAAACATGTGTCTATCTAAGCACCCCTGAATGAAAAAAATACTAAACAGAAACCTTGAATCTCTTTATTTGAGTGCGGACCAGCGACACAATTTTGACAACCTGATATGAACACATTCTTGTTAATTAAAATGGTCCCATGAAACAGAGACTGACAGTTGAATAACAACAAAACCCACGAGTATTGATGCGATTCCTTCCTTCCAACGTCTCTGCAATTAATTTTCTGACGCAGGATCCGGATGATACAGATAAACAGGATGAAGTTCACCTGGTGGGGAATTAAAGAGAGGTAATATTTAATTAATGCATCGGCAGTCAGTCATCGGCTAGACAGTGTGTGTGTGTGTGAGACTCACCAGTATGGTCATTAATATTGGTGTTTTTATGATCCACCAGGGATGGTCGTTAATAATGTCCCAGCAACTAGAGAGGACAGAGGGAGGACCAGAGGATGGAGATGTATGTTCAAATCATCTTATCTAGATACTAATGGAAACATACACAAAGACAAGGTCCAAGTCAAACTCTCTTTACCATTTTATAATTCAAAATGACCACAATGTGTATCATTTTAAAAACCAATTATTCAATAAAATATGAAATTGTACATGGATTTTTCTCAAGGTTATCATTGCCTATTGTACAGTAAACTACAGCATAAAGTACTCCTAACGACCTCCATAGAGACCAACCATTCATCACCGCAGGAAATCCTTGGCAGGTTCAGGTAACATTGTTACAATACTACGGTGGTATCGGCAGTTTATAATAATCATTTTAATTTGTCTAACAAATTCAAATAATTGGGCACAGAATTTGTTTTAAATTTATAGCTGAAATGTCTTTGTTATGGCAAGCCTAAATAAGTTCAAGAGTAAAAATGTGCTTAACAGAACTGCTGTAACTCATATGACCCATGTTGTCCAAGAAGTTATACTTTTGAATCATCTGTCCATAGAACATTCTTCCAAGAGACTTGATGATCATCCAGGTGCTTCGAGTTGCTTGAGTCAGCCATTTGGGTCCTCTTATGCCTGGTGAAAACCAAACACTGCACTCCACAGTAAGAACCTCATATCAACGTCCAGCATGGTGGTTGTAGTGGGATGCTTTGCTGCCTCAGGACCTGGAAGACTTGCCTTAATAGAAGGAACCATGAATTCTGCTCTGTATCAGAGAATTCTACAAGAGAATGTCAGGCCATCCGTCTGTGAGCTGAAGTGCAGCTGGTCATACAGAAAGACAATGATCCAAAACACACAATCAAGTCTTCATGAAAATGGCTAAAAAGAAACCAATTTCATGTTTTGGAATGGCCTAGTCAAAGTCCAGACCTAATCCCATTAGAGATGTTATGGGAGGACTAGCAGTTCATGCTTGAAAACCCACATGTCGTTGAGTTAAAGCAGTTCTGCATGCAAGAGTGGGACAAAATTCCTCCACGGCTGTCACGAGTGGGTATTGAGAGAGACCAAGGTGCAGCGCAGTGATAGTTCGACATTTTATTTTACTATGTAAAACCAACTCAATGACGAACTAACAAATGAAAAATGATACCAAACAACGTGAAACACACCAACAAACGTAACACACTTACTTGTACCGTGACTTGAGAAATAACGACCCACACAAAGGTGTGGGACATACAAACATATGTAGGATCCCTAATTAGAGACAATGCATGTTTCAATGTCACCAGAGGATTTCCTTACTCTCTGGCAACTGAGTTAGGAAGGACGCCTGTATATTTGTAGTGAATGGGTGTATCGATACAGCATCCAAAGTGTGATAAATAATTTAACCATGCTCAAAGGGATAATCAATGACTACCAATAGGTGCCCTTCTTTGTGAGGCATTGGGAAACCTCCATGGTCTTTGTGGTTGAATCTGTGTTTGAAATTCACTGCTCGGTTCAATTAAAAAACTTTTTTTGGGGGGGGTGTACGAGAAATTACCATACATCCATTGCCTGTTAAACAAATTAACAAAATAACAGTGAACTTACCCAGAGTGTTTTAAATAAGCCTTTGTAATAACCCAAGCTGTGATAAAAATGGTTGGGGCCCCTGTGAATATCAGAGAACAAACAACAAGAAAAATAGTCAAACCGTGTGAGTTCACATTTCAAAAAGTTATTGGCATGAGATTAAGATACAGGTATCTATGCAGACAAAGCCTAACACCGTAGGCTTATGAGCCTTAGTCACTGTTCCAGCCGGCTACCACTCGGTACTCTACCCTGCACCTTAGAGACTGCTGCCCAATGCACAGAGTCATTGAACACTGGTCACTTGAATACTGTTTAAATACTGTTTTACCCTCTTTAAGTGTGAAAAACCCAGCAGCGTTGCAGTTCTTGACACACTCAAACCGTTGTGCCTGGTGCCTACTACCATACCCCGTTCAAAGGCACTTACAACTTTAGTCTTGCCCATTCACCCTCTGAATGGCACACATACACAATCCAGGTCTCAATTGTTTGAAGGCTTGAAAATCCTTCTTTAACCTGTCTCCTCCCCTTCATCTACACTGATTGAAGTGGATTTAACAAGTGACATCAATAAGGGATTATAGCTTTCACCTGGATTCACCTGGTCAGTCTATGTCATGGAAAGAACAGGTGTTTCACCTGGATTCACCTGGTCAGTCTATGTCATGGAAAGAGCAGGTGGAACAGTCAGTGTACAGTCGTGGCCAAAAGTATTGTCTCCACAAAGTTTGCTGCTTCAGTGTTCTTAGATCTTTATGTCAGTAGTAACTATGGTACAATGAAGTATAATTACAAGTAGTATAATTACAAGTGTCAAAGGCTTTCATTGACAATGACATTGAGTTTATGCAAAGAGTCAATATTTGCAGTGTTGACCCTTCTTTTTCAAGACCTCTGCAATCCGCCCTGGGATGCTGTCAATTAACTTCTGGGCCACATCCTGACTGATGGCAGGCCATTCTTGCATAATTAATGCTTGGAGTTTGTCAGAAGTTGTGGGTTTTTGTTTGTCCACCCGCCTCTTGAGGATCGACCACAAGTTCTCAATGGGATTAAGGTCTGGGGAGTTTCCTGGCCATGGACCCAATATGTAGATGTTTTGTCCCCGAGCCACTTAGTTATCACTTTTGCCTTATGGCAAGGTGCTCCATCATACTGGAAAGGCATTGGTCGTCACCAAACTGTTCTTGGATGGTTGGGAGAAGTTGCTCTCGGAGGATGTGTTGGTACCATTCTTTATTCATGGGGATTCATCAGAGAAAATGACTCTACCCCAGTCCTCAGAAGTCCAATCCCTGTACCTTTTGCAGAATATCAGTCTGTCCCTGATGTTTTTCCTGGAGAGAAGTGGCTTCTTTGCTGCCCTTCTTGACACCAGGCCATCCTCCAAAAGTCTTTGCCTCACTGTGCGTGCAGATGCACTCACACCTGCCTGCTGCCATTCCTGAGCAAGCTCTGCACTGGTGGTGCCCCGATCCCGCAGCTGAATCAACTTTAGGTCATGGCGCTTGCTGGATTTTCATGGGCGCCCTTGCGCCTTCTTCACAACAATTGAACCTCTCTCCTTGAAGTTCTTGATGATCCGATAAATGGTTGATTTAGGTGCAATCATACCAGCAGCAAGCCCTTTTTGTGCAAAGCAATGATGACGGCACGTGTTTCCTTGCAGGTAACCATGGTTGACAGAGGAAGAACAATGATTTCATGCACCACCCTCCTTTTAAAGCTTCCAAGCTGTTATTCTGACTCAATCAGCATGACAGAGTGATCTCCAGCCTTATCCTCGTCAACACTCTCACCTGTGTTAACGAGACAATAACTGACATGATGGCAGCTGGTCCTTTTGTGGCAGGGCTGAAATGCAGTGGAAAGGTTTTTGGGGGATTAAGTTCATCTTCATGGCAAAGAGGGACTTTGCAATTAATTGCAATTCATCTGATCACTCATGACATTCTGGAGTATATGCAAATTAGTAGTAGTATTATTACTATTACTATTATTATTATTACTATTATTAGTAGTAGTATTATTAGTAGTAGTATTATTATTATTACTACTATTATTATTACTAGTATTATTATTACTATTATTACTATTACTATTATTATTAGTAGTAGTAGTAGTATTATTATTACTATTATTATTATTACTATTATTACTATTACTATTATTATTATTACTATTACTATTATTATTATTACTACTATTATTACTATTATTATTACTACTATTATTACTATTACTATTATTACTATTACTATTATTACTACTATTATTATTATTATTACTATTATTACTATTACTACTATTATTATTATTACTATTACTATTATTATTATTATTACTACTATTATTATTATTATTACTGTTATTATTATTACTACTATTATTATTATTACTAGTATTACTACTACTATTATTATTATTACTATTGTTATTATTACTACTATTATTATTATTATTACTATTACTATTATTATTATTACTACTATTACTATTATTAGTAGTATTATTGTTATTGTTATTATTATTACTAGCTACTATAATATTATTATTACTAATATTATTATTATTATTACTATTATTACTATTATTACTATTATTATTACTACTATTACTATTATTATTATTACTAGCTATTACTACACTGATGGAGCTAGTAGAAACACAAACTTTGATTTGATTTAAGGATTAATTAATGTAATAGTCCAGTCTAGTCCAACACAATGTTCAAACACAATGTTATCAATTCAATTCATCACTGTTCAAACACAATGCTATCAATTCAATTCATCACTTTTCAAACACAATGTTATCAATGATAGTCTAACACAAGTACATGGTATTTCAATCAGTCTAGTAGAAAGCAAGCAACCAGCGCGACATTCGACTTTTACTTTTCAGATTAACTCTCTGTAAGTAAATACTTAAAAACAAGGCTCTCCAGTTGGCGACACTGATATTATTGATAATCTCTGGATTGTTTTTATCCAGAAATGGACAGCATGCCTTTACTTAAAATCTTCTTGAAATTCTGTAAATACATGGTGACATTGCCATTTGGTGATCAGTGAGGATGAGTAGGGGACTGGATGTCTAGGGTATACAACAACACAAGGGTATACAATCTAATATATAATGTGTATCAAAATTGTGCTAGGCATATGCAAATAGAAGCAAAAACATTGACATATGTGACTCACCACCTGGATTTGGTCTTATGTACATTGGATAAAAGTAGAGACTCTTTGAAAGTTGATGAACTTGTAAACTCACTTCTGAGAAAATGTCATTTTAAAGTGTTGGTATCTAGTGAATAGCTCTTCTTATTCTACACCCATTCAGCATCATTCACACCCTCTTAAGCTTTAGCCCCACCCATCTCGTTTCGCTCTCCGGAGCGATCAGAATACACACTTGTCGCTCTGGCCGATGATTTGTTTACATGAAAACAGCCTAACCAGCTCTGGCAACAATTTCACTATGTTTTTTTGCTGACGTTTACTGACACCGGCCATATTCAATGCGTGTTGTACAATTTAGCTTAAGACATGTAGCTTGCTAGCTAGGTAAACAACATGTAAGACCTCACATGTCACGTTAGCTAATGAGCCAGCCAGGGAACGTTAGCTAGTTAAACAACAATGAACAGTGCCAAATCATGTCATTACTACCCTGCATGCGAATAACAACCTCATAAACATAACATTAGCCAGGGAGCCAGCCAGCTAAAGTTAGCTAGCTAACAGTACACTTTGGTTTGAAAAGACTATCTTATCCATATATATAATGGTTGGATGAGTCTCCTGTCGGATGCCATGCATGGTTGTCCTTAGTTTGAACATGTCATCCAGACAGATGTTTTCTCCATCTCTTTAACTATCATACTCTAATAACACTGATTTCAAAACTCGATCCTCCAGAAAGTAAACAACACTTATGCAGCTCCACAACACATTTTTTTTAAAGCTGCGTTTGACAGGATTACCAACACAGACTGACCAGCTCAAATAGACAGAAGCCTTCTATACGGTAGACCAATCCAAACTCCTCTCTCGGCATGTCCAGCCCACTCATTATCTCAGCCAATCATGGCTAGTGGGAAGGTTTCTGTCTTTTTCTGTGGCTTCACCAACAAGGCTCATAATTTAACAATTGTATTCGTATTTACAGATGACATACAAGTTTGTTATTAAGGCACATGAACGCCTAGTTTCCTGAATCTGGTCACATATGGTGTCTCCTTAAAAAACGTGATTAATATAATAACCAAAATCAAATTAAAATCCACAGCCACACATTGCATATAATCCTAACGCGATTAAAGACACAGTTGGAGATGTGTTACCGTGACACCTACCCCAGCCAATCAGAATGTACCACCAGAAGTACTTCCTCTCGGAGAAGAAGGAGACAGCCAATAGGGTGTGTAGGTAGAGGCCTTCGACCAATAGCCAGAAGTAGCTGGTCATGATGCCATACTGGAAGAAGACAACCCCTGCCTTACATCGCACCTACAGAGAGAGAGAGCACAGTATGAACATGGAAGTTGCAGAATCGCATTAGTGGAAACGTTGGGGGTTCTCAGGGCCTGTGAATGGACAAAGCCATCGTTAACGTGACAGCATTTATTCCTATTTGAAGACTCAATAGCACATTGAAGCTAAATGAAGTCGGTTAAGTCATGTCGTTTGAGTCATGTCGGGGGCAATTTGAGGATTTTAGCTAACCCTAACACTAACCCTTTTCCTAACCTTGTGTAAGTTCTCCTAACCTGCTACGAAAAGTAACTTCTGCAAAACCTACCTATCTAGTCAAAAGTTTCAGACCTGCACTGAGAACAGCGTGGGTTCTTAATAACATGATACTCCATGCAAGTTAGTCAGATGATTGAGGAGGAAACTTTGGTTTACCATACATCAGAAACCTTGGTTTACCATACATCAGGCGCCACATTTTAGTCAGATGATTGAGGAGGAAACCTTGGTTTACCATACAGTACATCAGAAACCTTGGTTTACCATACGTCAGAAACCTTGGTTTACCATACATCAGAAAACTTGGTTTACCATACATCAGAAAACTTGGTTTACCATAAGTCAGAAACCTTGGTTTACCATAAGTCAGAAACCTTGGTTTACCATACGTCAGAAACCTTGGTTTACCATACATCAGAAACCTTGGTTTACCATACATCAGAAACCTTGGTTTACCATACATCATAAACCTTGGTTTACCATACATCAGGCACCACATTTTCTCAGTCTGTTTATAAACATTAAATCCGTAGGTAATCAAACAATATACATCTCAAACTAACTGTAGTTCTATAAAACCACCACTGTAATGTTAGATTGGATAGTGGTTATGAGCTATCCCAGAGTAAGTTATAAAGAGTGTATCCTCTATAAGCTGTCCCTCTCTTTAACAGAATGTCTCCCCTAAGAGTCCAGGACAAGCTGTTTCTAAGGGCTGTCTACATGTTAGATTAGATCTGTGTTTCTCAATCCTGGTCCTGGGGAGCCAAAGGGGTGCACTAGTATTCACACACTTGATTCAACTAATCAACTCATCAGAAAGCCTTTGATTTGAATTAAGTGTGTGGGTGCTAGGACAATAACACAAATGCACCTCTTTGGGTACCCAGGACCAGGATTGAGAAACACTGCATGAGATAGATGACTATGAAATGTGAGTCTTGTATGTCTCCTCTCCTGTAAGGGTCTTCTACAACTGTCTACTAAAGGTCTACAAACATGTCTTCTGTGAGGGTACCTGTCCCCGCTGTCTCTAAGTGTTGCCAGCTGTGTTTACCCCCTGTTAATGTACAGCATATATCATGGAGCAGCACTCCACTGTAGGAAACGCTCAGACTGTCATTAAAAACACAGCCAACCAGCCGTTGGACGTCAAACCATCCGTCACACTTAAAACGAATAAACATAGACCCAAGGTACGTACAGGGCCTTCAGAAAGTATTCATACCCCTTCACTTATTCCACATTTTCTGTTAAGTTAGTATTGTGGACTAACTACAATGTTGTTGATCCATCCTCAGGTTTCTCCAATCACAGCCATTAAACTCTATAAGGTTTTAAAGTCACCATTGGCCTCATGGTGAAATATCTGAGCGGTTTCCTTCCTCTCCGGAGTCTGAGTTAGGAAGGACGCCTGTATCTTTGTAGTGACTGGGTTTATTGATAAATATATCCAAAGTGTAATTTAATAACTTCACCATGCTCAAAGAGATATTTAATGTCCACTCTTCCTCTCACCCGTCCTCTCACCCTTCCTCTCAGTGTGTGTGTGCGTGTGTGCGTGTCTTTTTGTGTGTACAACAGGATCCCTTCGAGTAGTAAAGTTGATCTATCTACCAATAGTTGCCCTTCTTTGCAAGGCATTGGAAAACATCATTGGTCTTTGTGGTTGAATCTGTGTTTGAAATTCTCTGCTCGATTGAGGGACCTTACAGATAATTGTATGTGTTTGGTACAGATATGAGGTAGTCATAAATAAATCATGTTCAACACTAAATTACACACAGAGTGAGTCCATGCAACTTATTATGTGACTTGTTAAGCAAATGTTTACTCCTGAACGTATTGAGGCTTGCCATAACAAAGGGGTTGAATACTTATTGACTCAAGACATTTCATTTTTTCATTTGTAATGAATCTGTAAAAAATGTCTAAAAACATAATTCCACTTTGGCATTATGGGGTATTGTGTGTAGGCCAGTGACACAAACTCTTAATTTAATCCATTTTCAATTCAGTGTGTAACACAACAAAATGTGGAAAAAGTCAAGGGGTGTGAATACTTTGTGAAGGCACTCTACGTAAGACATGTATACCACTGCTGAGTAACAAAACCAAGCCTGTTATTATACATTCTGCTTATATCCCTCCAATCCCAGAACACCTAGAGTTGCTAGGAAGTAGAGTGTAGGTGGGGCTAGGGGGTTCATTCAGAATATACTGTATGTGGTTCTAGTCCCTTTTCATCCAACATAAGACACCAATAGCATGGTTAAGGTTGAACAGTGAGTTAATTAGTTATGTTGCAGAGTTTACTGACTGCACCTGTAAAACTTTCAATGTGATTCAAAGCCAAGCCAGCCCTTTTCTGTCTCTCAGCCAGGCAGCTCACCTCACCACTAGTCACTTCTGAGTGTTTAGCAAACAGGAACTCTCCGTAACATCCTGTTGCATGACTTCATTAGGGAACACTGTCCAAGGAGTCGACAAACACTGTTACACCCTGTTTTCTATAAAAGAGCCCTGGAAAGCTACGCACAGTTAAAAACTAAACCCAGGAAGGAACCCAAAGCTTTCAAGGCAATCTGTTTGAGTAATGAATCAAGAGAGAGAGAGAGAGAGAGAGAGAGAGAGAGAGACTTCTGATAGTTGACTGGGGCCTCTAAGACAAGCATGTTAACATATTGTTGCATGTGGAAGGAAATCAATAATCAAGGAAAGTATCCAACAAACAATACAGTGTTTACATTCTAGCCCCTCCCTCTAACATCCTGTAGATACTGTGTTGTTGAACCCCTCCCTCTAAACAAGCTGAGGCATCCTGTAGGTACTGTGTTGTTGAACCCTTGTAAATGCACAGCAACATTGTGAAGACAGCATCAATGTCAACGGAGCTGGGCAAACACTACAGAGCTGGGGCAAATACACTGATGGTACAAAACATTAGGAACACCTGCTCTTTCCATGACATAGACTGACCAGGTGAATCCAGGTGAAAGCTTTGATCCCTTAATGATGTCACCTTCAGTGCAGATGAATCCACTTCAGTGTAGATGAAGAGGAGGAGACAGGTTAAAGAAGAATTTTTAAGCCTTGAGACAATTGAGACCTGGATTGTGTACGTGTGAATGGGGGTGAATGGGCAAGACAAAAGATGTAAGTGCCTTTGAACGGGGTATGGTAGTAGGTACCAGGCACACCAGTTTGAGTGTGTCAAGAACTGCAACGCTGCTGGGTTATTCACTCTCAACAGTTTCCTGTGAACAACAAGAATGGTCCACCACCCAAAGGACATCCAGCAAACTTGAAACAACTGTGGGAAGCATTGGAGTCAACATGGGCCAGCATCCCTGTGGAACACTTTCAACACCTTGTAGAGTCCATTCCTCAACGAGATGAGGCTGTTCTGAGGGGAAAAGGGGTCCAACTCAATATTAGGAAGGTGTTCTTAATCTTTTGTACACTCAGTCTATGTAGAATACTTCCAAGTATTTGAGTTTCGCAGCTTAAATATTAGACATGTACACATTTGACCAAGGTCTCCGTGGTAACACGGTAGCACAACAAAACAACATGACTCACAGTTTCAGATTGGCAGTCAGACTCCCCGACCTCGTATAAAACTACATCTTTGATGAACACAGCAATGGCTTTCAGTATGAACGCCACAAACAGGTTCATGTGGATGTAGTTTCTGGTGCAGTACAACTTCCTGTAGAACAACATTACAAATATGCAAATCAGTTTATAGCAGTTATATCATATTCATGCATCATTTGATAATGTCATCCTATTTTATTTCCTTTACATTTGTTAGAGGACTACATTTTGACAGACATTAGACAACTATAGTACTCACACCACTGTGACTAAACATTTCCCAAACCAAGGTATTCAGGCATTATTATAAACTGGGTGGTTCGAGCCCTGAATGCTGATTGGCTGACAGCTGTGGTATATCAGACCGTATACCACAGGTATGACAAAACGTGTATTTTTTCTGTTCTAATTACGTTGGTAACCAGTTTATAATAGCAATAAGGCACCTCTGGGGTTTGTGATATATGGTCAGTATACCACGGCTAAGGGCTGTATCCATGCACTCTGCGTTGCGTCGTGCCTAAGAACAGCCCTTAGCCTTGGTATATTGGCCAGATACCACACCCCCTCGGGCCTTATTGCTTAAATGCAGCATGTCCATCATGTTTCCCCTCCTTTCTTTGTGTTATATGTATTATAGGAATGGAATATGAAAAAAGTATGAACATGTATGAACATGTATGAACATGTATGACCATGTATGAACATGTCTGCACTAACTAACTAACTGTAAGTCGCTCTGGATAAGATCGTCTGCTAAATGACTACAATGTATAAATGTACCTCTGAGTAACGTTAGTTAGATCACTTTTAATACTGTGCATTTGGCAATATGTTGTCATGTTTCTCCAATTCAATACTACCACTGTGACTAACATTTCCCAAAAGTTTGGAATATTACTCATTCAAGGGTTTTTCTTTATTTGCACTATTTTTTACATTGTAGAATAAAAGTGAAGACATCAAAACTATGACATTACACATATGGAATCATGTAGTAACCAAAGAAAGTGTTAAACAAATCAAAATATATTTTATATTTTAGATTCTTCAAAGTAGCCACCCTTTGCCTTGATGACAGCTTTGCACACTCATGGCATTATGATAAGAGACAGGCTGCGTTCCCCTGTTGTCCGAGTGTTGTGTCACAGACTGTACTGTATATAAACAACACTGTGTTATGTACATCCTGTGATGCTCTGACCCTCCAAACTGTTGCTCAAGCCAGAAATATGTTAGTTAGGGGCCTCTGCCATCGTAAGACCCCTTGGAGTAAACACATCGCCCCCCCCCCCCCACACACACACACACACACACACACACACACACACACACACACACACACACACACACACACACATAAATGAAGTGTGTGATGCTTTAAAAGGTATACTGGGAGGCCAGACTCTTAACATTAGCATTAACATTTAATTAATGATCAGAGCTCCGTCCTCCTCTGTCCTCCTCCGTCCTCCTCTGTCCTCCTCTGTCCTCCTCACCCCTCCTCCCACTCTTCCTCTCACCCGTCCTCTCACCCCTCTCACCCTTCCTCTCAGTGTGTGTGTGTGTGTGTGTGTGTGTGTGTGTGTGTGTGTGTGTGTGTGCGCGCGCGTGTGAGAGAGAGTCTTTTTGTGTGTACCATAGGATCCCTTTGAGTAGTAAAGTTTATGACAGGATGTGTCCTTCTGTTAACCACTCCAGTGTGTTTGCGAGATGGTATCACGCCAGATCATGGCATTTAGAAAACCTGTTCTACCCAGGTATCTTGGTGTTAAACCTGTTCTACCCAGGTATCTTGGTGTTAAACCTGTTCTACCCAGGTGTCTTGGTGTTAAACCTGTTCTACCCAGGTGTCTTGGTGTTAAACCTGTTCTACCCAGGTGTCTTGGGGTTAAACCTGTTCTACCCAGGTGTCTTGGTGTTAAACCTGTTCTACCCAGGTGTCTTGGTGTTAAACCTGTTCTACCCAGGTGTCTTGGTGTTAAACCTGTTCTACCCAGGTGTCTTGGTGTTAAACCTGTTCTACCCAGGTGTCTTGGTGTTAAACCTGTTCTACCCAGGTGTCTTGGTGTTAAACCTGTTCTACCCAGGTGTCTTGGTGTTAAACCTGTTCTACCCAGGTGTCTTGGTGTTAAACCTGTTCTACCCAGGTGTCTTGGGGTTAAACCTGTTCTACCCAGGTGTCTTGGGGTTAAACCTGTTCTACCCAGGTGTCTTGGTCTTAAACCTGTTCTACCCAGGTGTCTTGGGGTTAGACCTGTTCTACCCAGGTGTCTTGGGGTTAGACCTGTTCTACCCAGGTATCTTGGTGTTAAACCTGTTCTACCCAGGTGTCTTGGGGTTAAACCTGTTCTACCCAGGTGTCTTGGGGTTAGACCTGTTCTACCCAGGTGTCTTGGGGTTAGACCTGTTCTACCCAGGTGTCGTGGTGTTAAACCTGTTCTACCCAGGTGTCTTGGTGTTAAACCTGTTCTACCCAGGTGTCTTGGGGTTAAACCTGTTCTACCCAGGTGTCTTGGTCTTAAACCTGTTCTACCCAGGTGTCTTGGGGTTAGACCTGTTCTACCCAGGTATCTTGGGGTTAGACCTGTTCTACCCAGGTGTCTTGGTGTTAAACCTGTTCTACCCAGGTGTCTTGGGGTTAGACCTGTTCTACCCAGGTGTCTTGGGGTTAGACCTGTTCTACCCAGGTGTCGTGGTGTTAAACCTGTTCTACCCAGGTGTCTTGGTGTTAAATAGGGTGTAAAAGGCACCATAAAATCATCACCAAACTAACCAAAAGGAGATACTGTGCAATGTTGCCTGTGTAGGTGGTGCAGGGGTTATCGTCACAAAGCTTGAATGACCTATCTGTAAGAGATTCTTCTGGATAACACTTCATAAGTAAGGGATGAACGCCAACGTTCTGTACATTACCTTGTAAATAATTGACGATGCAACAGAGTAAATTTTTCCAAGGTAATGTACAGAATGAAGGCATTTATCCCGCTTACGGTATACCACAGTTGCAAAAAAAAACAATACTAAGCACACACTTACCAGTATAAATAACATTTGTTTGTTGATATTTTCAAATAAATAAGGAAACTTTCTCATCTTCTGGTTGCTAGAGACGCGACCCAGTCATTAGTAAGATATTTATGGACGTGACCCAGTCATTAGTTTGACTAGTTTGATATTTATGGACGTGACCCAGTCGTTAGTTTGATTAGTTTGATATTTATGGACGTGACCCAGTCATTATTTTGATATTTATGACGTGACCCAGTCATTAGTTTGATATTTATGGACGTGACCCAGTCATTATTTTGATATTTATGGACGTGACCCAGTCATTAGTTTGATTAGTTTGATATTTATGGACGTGACCCAGTCATTATTTTGATATTTATGGACGTGACCCAGTCATTAGTTTGATATTTATGGACGTGACCCAGTCATTTTTTTGATATTTATGGACGTGACCCAGTCATTAGTTTGATTAGTTTGATATTTATGGACGTGACCCAGTCGTTAGTTTGATTAGTTTGATATTTATGGATGTGACCCAGTCATTATTTTGATATTTATGGACGTGACCCAGTCATTAGTTTGATTAGTTTGATATTTATGGACGTGACCCAGTCGTTAGTTTGATTAGTTTGATATTTATGGACGTGACCCAGTCATTAGTTTGATTAGTTTGATATTTACGGACGTGACCCAGTCATTAGTTTGATTAGTTTGATATTTATGGACGTGACCCAGTCATTAGTTTGATATTTATGGACGTGACCCAGTCATTATTTTGATATTTATGGACGTGACCCAGTCGTTAGTTTGATTAGTTTGATATTTATGGACGTGACCCAGTCATTAGTCTGATATTTATGGACGTGACCCAGTCATTAGTTTGATATTTATGGACGTGACCCAGTCGTTAGTTTGATTAGTTTGATATTTATGGATGAGACCCAGTCATTAGTTTGATATTTATGGACGTGACCCAGTCATTAGTTTGATTAGTTTGATATTTATGGACGTGACCCAGTCATTAGTTTGATATTTATGGACGTGACCCAGTCGTTAGTTTGATTAGTTTGATATTTATGGACGTGACCCAGTCGTTAGTTTGATTAGTTTGATATTTATGGACGTGACCCAGTTGTTAGTTTGATTAGTTTGATATTTATGGACGTGACCCTGTCGTTAGTTTGATTAGTTTGATATTTATGGACGTGACCCAGTCATTAGTTTGATATTTATGGACGTGACCCAGTCGTTAGTTTGATTAGTTTGATATTTATGGACGTGACCCAGTCGTTAGTTTGATTAGTTTGATATTTATGGACGTGACCCAGTCGTTAGTTTGATTAGTTTGATATTTATGGACGTGACCCAGTCGTTAGTTTGATTAGTTTGATATTTATGGATGTGACCCAGTGGATAGTTTGATATTTATGGACGTGACCCAGTCGTTAGTTTGATATTTATGGACGTGACCCAGTCGTTAGTTTGATATTTATGGACGTGACCCAGTCATTAGTTTGATTAGTTTGATATTTATGGATGTGACCCAGTCGTTAGCTTGATATTTATGGACATGACCCAGTCATTAGTTTGATATTTATGGACGTGACCCTGTCGTTAGTTTGATTAGTTTGATATTTATGGACGTGACCCAGTCATTAGTTTGATATTTATGGACGTGACCCAGTCGTTAGTTTGATATTTATGGACGTGACCCAGTCGTTAGTTTGATTAGTTTGATATTTATGGACGTGACCCAGTCATTAGTCTGATATTTATGGACGTGACCCAGTCATTAGTTAGATATTTATGGACGTGACCCAGTCGTTAGTTTGATTAGTTTGATATTTATGGACGAGACCCAGTCATTAGTTTGATATTTATGGACGTGACCCAGTCATTAGTTTGATTAGTTTGATATTTATGGACGTGACCCAGTCATTAGTTTGATATTTATGGACGTGACCCAGTCGTTAGTTTGATTAGTTTGATATTTATGGACGTGACCCAGTCGTTAGTTTGATTAGTTTGATATTTATGGACGTGACCCTGTCGTTAGTTTGATTAGTTTGATATTTATGGACGTGACCCAGTCATTAGTTTGATATTTATGGACGTGACCCAGTCGTTAGTTTGATTAGTTTGATATTTATGGACGTGACCCAGTCGTTAGTTTGATTAGTTTGATATTTATGGACGTGACCCAGTCGTTAGTTTGATTAGTTTGATATTTATGGACGTGACCCAGTCATTAGTTTGATATTTATGGACGTGACCCAGTCGTTAGTTTGATTAGTTTGATATTTATGGACGTGACCCAGTCGTTAGTTTGATTAGTTTGATATTTATGGACGTGACCCAGTCGTTAGTTTGATTAGTTTGATATTTATGGACGTGACCCAGTTGTTAGTTTGATTAGTTTGATATTTATGGAAGTGACCCAGTCGTTAGTTTGATTAGTTTGATATTTATGGATGTGACCCAGTCGTTAGTTTGATATTTATGGACGTGACCCAGTCGTTAGTTTGATATTTATGGACGTGACCCAGTCGTTAGTTTGATATTTATGGACGTGACCCAGTCATTAGTTTGATTAGTTTGATATTTATGGATGTGACCCAGTCATTAGTTTGATATTTATGGACGTGACCCAGTCATTAGTTTGATTAGTTTGATATTTATGGACGTGACCCAGTCGGTAGTTTGATTAGTTTGATATTTATGGACGTGACCCAGTCGTTAGTTTGATTAGTTTGATATTTATGGACGTGACCCAGTCATTAGTTTGATTAGTTTGATATTTATGGACGTGACCCAGTCGGTAGTTTGATTAGTTTGATATTTATGGACGTGACCCAGTCGTTAGTTTGATTAGTTTGATATTTATGGACGTGACCCAGTCATTAGTTTGATTAGTTTGATATTTATGGACGTGACCCAGTCATTAGTTCTTTGTGTTCCGTTGCCATTTCCGCTAGATACGGCTAATACAATCACGACCTCTGCATCCAGAATAACAGTTATGTAGCTGTTTGCTCTTGACAGTCATTTGCATACATCCATAACAATGAGCTGATAATTCCCTATCTACCCTTCTCGTCAGGACACTCAACAGAACAGGGCAGGGCAGCACGGCTGGCCCTTGGATGTACACAGAGAGCTAATATTAATAATATGCATGCATCTCTCAAAGTTGATGAGAGACTTCATCACTACTTGTATTTATGAGAGGTAGTGACATGTTGAATGCACCAAGCTGTCTGTTTGAACTACTAGCATACAGCTCGGACATCCATGCATACCCCACAAGACATGCCACCAGAGGTCTCTTCACAGTCCCCAAGTCCAGAACAGACTATGGGAGGCGTACAGTACTACATAGAGCCATGACTACATTAAAAATACACCTTATGGAACAGCAGGGACAGTGAAGCAACACAAACATAGACACAGACACGTACATACACACGATAACATACGCACTATACACATGGATTTTGTGTTGTAGATCAGTGGTAGTAGAGTATGGGTCTGAGGGCACACACTTAGTGTGTTTTGAAATCTGTTGTGAATGTCTTCTAATGTTTTTTTTAATTGTATAACTGCCTTAATTTTGCTGGACCCGAGGAAGTAGCTGCTGCCTTGGCAGGAACTAATGTGGATCCTTAATAAACCCCAGGAAGAGTAGCTGCTGCCTTGGCAGGAACTAATGGGGATCCTTAATAAACCCCAGGAAGTAGCTGCTGCCTTGGCAGGAACTAATGTGGATCCTTAATAAACCCCAGGAAGTAGCTGCTGCCTTGGCAGGAACTAATGTGGATCCATAATAAACCCCAGGAAGAGTAGCTGCTGCCTTGGCAGGAACTGATGGGGATCCTTAATAAACCCCAGGAAGTAGCTGCTGCCTTGGCAGGAACTAATGTGGATCCTTAATAAACCCCAGGAAGTAGCTGCTGCCTTGGCAGGAACTAATGTGGATCCATAATAAACCCCAGGAAGAGTAGCTGCTACCTTGGCAGGAACTAATGGGGATCCTTAATAAATACAAACACTGTTCATTACGATGAAATCGCATTGCATATCAAAACACTAAACTAGAAGCTAGCTAAGAAGTTTGTTGCTAGCAAACTTGCCAATATGACAACCAAATTCTAAAATATCAGTTGCTGAAAACAGCTGGTCAAACTAGATGTGGGATTGCGCCACTTGCGTCAGGACTGCAACAGTAGGGACTAGAGAAAATCACGTTAGGTCATCAGATGCAAAAAAAATGTCTCTGTAAAAACAAATCAATGCTTGCTAGCTAGCTACGTTTTTCTTCGTAAGACCAGCATTTACGATGTATCCAATTTCTGTTTGTGTGGTTGTTGGTTTAGATTTCTGTAACTTTGTAATAAGTACAGTCTGCATGTGTAGGCACATATTGCACATATTGCGTCATGATTGCAAGGTCTCGCGATATCTTTTCCAACTGTTCCGTTAACTGGTTTTGATCTCCATTTTAGAATGCCCTTCTAGCCGAAATGAGTATTCACAAATACTGTGGTTTAATACAGTCATAATATATAGGAAGAATCCTACAAAAAGGTATTGATAACACATTCATGGGAAATACTATAAAATTTAAAACAATACTACAGGTTTAAATGAAAAACATCAGTGTTAAATCATAAACCACTGTGTCTATAATATGCAGAGATAAAACAAGTCTGAAGTCTATGCTGTTCCATATGTAAACACTCCCATGCTGTTCAAGATAAGCTAGCTAACAGCTGGTGATGTAAGCACAGTACAGAATCCTACCTAAAGGTGCAGAGTATGACGATGGCGATAGTGAGGGAGATGAGCGAGATGCTGTGTCCAATGGTGTAGCCTACTTTCACTGCCCAGTAGAAATCCCCCTGAGAGACACACACAAGTAGACACATTAAACACGTTACTGCTCACACCTCACGTTTAAAGCTAAAATCCTTAATTAAAACAATAACAAAGCGGGCACCCCGCCTCTGTTTTGGTTAAAAAAAAAGCTGGAAGATGAGCCTGTAGAAATGTAAACACTCTCAAATTCATATATAGAGCTATGAAGCAGAGACTGACCATCCATGATATAAACAAATAATAGTTTTTACCATGTTTTAAAACAAGTTTACATTTTGGGTTCTGATGGGGTACGACAGTTGAACTAAGCTCATGAGGCATTTATAAGTTATATTTTTCAAGAATCAATGCATGTATATAATTCATGTGTATGTAAAAGAAATTATCTAGCAATAAGGATTCTAGATTTAACACCTATAATAGTCAAGCACCATCCTCCGACAGTTACTTTTCTTTTTGATGTAATTCTAATTTCTGGATAAGGCTTAAAATACAGGATACAATCTAGTTATGTCACATGATTGTGCACAACACAAGGCCCTAATAATGGCACCCTATTCCCTACTGTAGTGGAAATTGAGTGCCATTTCAAATGTAGCCTTCACACATACTCCTTTACTCCAGGGAGTAACATGGAAAAAATGTTGGCTATAGTAGCTCTATGTGCCCAACTCGGTTTGAATCCAGGTCATTTGTGCACCACCAGACCATTTTAGCCCTCTGAGCTGAAGCCTGGGCACCACCAGACCATTTTAGCCCTCTGAGCTGAAGCCTGGGCACCACCAGACCATTTTAGCCATCTGAGCTGAAGCCTGGGCACCACCAGACCATTTTAGCCATCTGAGCTGAAGCCTGGGCACCACCAGACCATTTTAGCCATCTGAGCTGAAGCCTGGGCACTGTCTTTATCGTATATAAGCGTTGGTCAATAATGATTAGTAATGTATTGATGGATGTGTAAAAAGTTTCCATACCTACCATGTCATCATCCTCGCCTATGGTGGCGTTGGTGTTGTACCCACAATTCAGTGCATAGGAAGCAGGGCTAATCTCAGACCAGCCGTCACTGTTGCAGGTCTTCGACATGTTACCTAGACGATAGAGAGGACAGGTATAACAGGTTACCTAGACGACAGAGAGGACAGTTGTAACAGGTTACCTACACTGTAAAAAAAAATCATGTTGTTTTTACAGTAACTCACTGCAGGCCAGTTACCTGTAAGTTACTGTAAAACAGTTTGTTACATACCATATTATATGATATTCAATACTGTTACTGTAATTCATTTACAGAACCAATAATGCTATTGTAGTCATTTTACGGTAACATACTCTTACTGTAAAGCCTTATTTGCATATTTCCCAGATACATGGTTGTTGCGTTCATCCATGTTCAGTCCTGTGGCCCTCATCAAGTGAGATCCTAAGCAAATATTTTGTAATTAAAATTAAATTCCGCTAGAATTTCTCGGGACCACACCCCACCCCAAATCTAATGACACAATCTTAAAATCTGTACATTTCGATTTTGACATCAACAAATAACTTTCAATACATTATCAAAATGAAAAATTTATCTTTCTCAAAAACATTTGTATATTGTCCCATAAAATAATCTGTACACTTATTTTTGAATACCACTGACTTTGAATACCACTGCTTTATCACAATATAATATGTATTTCATAAGGCCTTATTTTGAGGCCTCGTTTTACTCTTATACAGAGGCCTGAAACTCAAGATTTACAAGCCACATCAGGGTGCAAGTAGGGCTGCAAACTTCCGTTAACTTTACAAAAATGTCCAGATTTTCCAGAAATCCTAGAGGAATCATCCAACTGGGATTTTTGGAAAACCTAGGAATTTTGGGAAAGTTACCAGAATTTTGCAACCCTACCTAGGTACAGCTGAAGTTTACATACACCTTAGCCAAATACATTTAAACTCAAGTTTTTCACAATTCCTGACATTTAATCCTAGTAAAAATTCCCTGTCTTAGGTCAGTTAAGATCACCACTATATTTTAAGAATGTGAAATGTCAGAATAATAGTAGAGAGAATTATTTATTTAAGCTTTTATTTCTTTCATCACATTCCCAGTGGGTCAGAAGTTTACATACACTCAATTAGTATTTGGTAGCATTGCCTTTAAATTGTTTAACTTGGGTCAAACGTTTCGGGTAGCCTTCCACAAGCTTCCCACAATAAGTTGGGTGAATTTTGGCCCATTCCTCCTGACAGAACTGAGTCAGGTTTCTAGGCCTCCTTCCTCGCACAAGCTTTTTCAGTTCTGCCCACACATTTTCTATAGGATTGAGGTCAGGGCTTTGTGGTGGCCACTCCAATACCTTGACAAGTTGTCCTTAAGACATTTTGCCACAATTTTGGAAGTATGCTTGGGGTCATTGTCCATTTGGAAGACCCATTTGCGACCAAGCTTTAACTTCCTGACTGATGTCTTGAGATGTTGCTTCAATATATCCACATAATTTTCCTTCCTCATGATGCCATCTATTTTGTGAAGTGCACCAGTCCCTCCTGCAGCAAAGCACCCCCACAACATGATGCTGCCAACCCCGTGCTTTACGGTTGGGATGGGGTTCTTCGACTTGCAAGCCTCCCCTTTTTTCCTCTAAACATAATAATGGTCATTATGGACAAACAGTTCTATTTTCGTTTCATCAGACCAGAGGACATTTCTCCAAAAAGTACGATCTTTGTCCCCATGTGCAGTTGCAAACCGTGGTCTGGCTTTTTATAGCGGTTTTGGAGCAGTGGCTTCTTCCTTGCTGAGCGGCCTTTCACGTTATGTCGATATAGGACTCGTTTTACTGTGTATATAGATCACTTTTGTACCCGTTTCGCTGCCAGCACGCTGCACGCTGCCAGCACCCGCCCACCGGACTATCATCACTACTCTCGACGGATCCGAATTAGAATATGTGGACACCTACAAATACCTAGGCATCTGGTTAGACTATAAACTCAACTTCCAGACTCACATCAACCATCTCCAATCCAAAATTAAATCCAGAATTGGCTTCCTATTTCGCAACAGAGCCTCCTTCACTCATGCTGCCAAACATGCCCTTGTAAAACTGACTATCCTACCGATCCTTGATTTCGGCGATGTCATTTACAAACTAGCCTCCAACACTCTACTTAGCAAACTGGATGTAGTCTATCACAGTGCCATCCGTTTTGTCACCAAAGCCCCATACACTACCCACCACTGCGACCTGTATGCTCTCGTTGGCTGGCCTTCACTATATATTCGTCGCCAAATCCACTGGCTCCAGGTCATCTATAAGTCTTTATTAGGTAAATCCCCGCCCTATCTCAGCTCACTGGTCACCATAGCAACACCCACCCGTAGCATGCGCTCCAGCAGGTATATCTCACTGGTCACCCCCAAAGCCAACACCTCCTTTGGCCGCCATTCCTTCCAGTTCGCTGCTGCCAATGACTGGAACGAATTGCAAAAATCATTGAAGCTAGAGGTTCCTATCTCCCTCAATAACTTTAAGCATCAGCTGTCAAAGCTGCTTATCGATCACTGCACCTGTATACAGCCCTTCTGTAAATAGCCCACCCTACTACCTCATCCCCATATTTATTTTTGTTTATTTTCACTAATCTTGCACTCCAGTATCTCTATTTGCACATCATAATTTGCACATCCTTCATTCCTGTGTTAATGATGATAATTTCTGTAATTTATTTCTACTCTATAGTCTATTTATTGTCCTACCTCCCAACCTTACTGCATTTTTGCACTACATTTTGCACTCTGTTTATAGATTTTCTATTGTGTTTTTGACTGTTTGTTTAATGTGTAACTCTGTGTTGTTTTTTGTCGCACTGCTTTGCTTTGTCTTGGCCAGGTCGCAGTTGCAAATGAGAACTTGTTCTCAACTGACCTACCTGGTTAAATAAAGGTGAAATAAAAAAAATAAAAATAAAAGTTTCCTCCATCATCTTCACAAGTTCCTTTGCTGTTGTTCTGGGATTGATTTGCAGTTTTTGCACCAAAGTACGTTCATCTCTAGGAGACAGAACACGTCTCCTTCCTGAGCGGTATGACGGCTGCGTGGTCCCAAGGTGTTTATACTTGCGTACTATTGTTTGTACAGATGAACGTGGTACCTTCAGGCATTTGGAAATTGCTTCCAAGGAATAACCAGTGATGTTACAATTCACCTCATTTGCACAAGGGGCCTGTGTTGAACATGTATCTCCTATTATGCGTGTGCTTGGTTCACTTTTAAAGGGGGATACTAGACAGTTACTGTACAACTGAATGCATTCAACTGAAATGTGTCTTCTCATTTAACCCAACCCTTCTGAATCAGAGAGGTGCGAAGGGCTGCCTTAACCAACTTCCTTGCTGGTGCAGAACAACAGCTTTTTACCTTGTCAGCTCAGGGATTCAATCCAGCAACCTTTCGTTTACTGGCCCAACACTCCTACCCGCCAGGCTATCTGCCACCCTAACAATGGATAATGATTTATTGGTATGATGTGCCTTTCTAATTATATATTTTTTCATTATTATTTTAATGAAACGTTATTTAACTATGCAAGTCAGTTAAGAACACATTCTTATTTACAATAAGGGCCTACCTACAGGGCCAGCCCCCCTGGAGCAAATGAGGGTTAAGTGCCTTGATCAAGGACACAGACAGGTTTTTTTTTTTACCTTGTCGGCTCGGGTACTTGAACCAGCTACCTTTCAGTTACTGGCCCAACTCTCTAACCACTAGGCTACCAGCCGCCCCTAGATATCAAACAGCACGGCCACAAACAAAGCAATGCGTATAAAATAACAAAACACTACCAATTAACAGACTCAAATATAAAATGTATAATAACCATATAAAACTTTTCTCTCCTGCTTCAGAGGAGGAGCTTGGGTTTTTTTTTTGACTGTGTGCTTTTTGTATGGCATTCTATTTAGAATATTCAGAATTTACTGTGACATTTACCATGTTTTTTTACAGTGTAGGTAACAGAGGGTACAGGTGTGAACTTAAACTTTACGGTCATTTATAGGTGCTTTCCATTCTTGGGCTTTTCATCCAAAACAATACGTTTTCATATGTACAGTTCAATTAAGTTCAATAGAGCCAACTCTGTTGAGAATATCAGCTGAATCATGTCACTCTGACATTTGTTTAAAAAAAACATTTATAGCTTTTTTTCTGTATGCAATCTTCAAAGGAATCAAACCAAGTGTTGTGAAATCTCTTCCGCCTTCGCACTGAACTGATCTACACAACAGTCTGTCCAAGAAGCAAAGACACACTCTTGGTGATGCACCAGTGTGTCTTATCATGTTTAGATATGTGAGGCAGAACTTTTCCTTCCTTTATTCAGATCCAATTAGAGTACAGAGACTACAGAGAGTACAGAGACTACAGAGAGTACAGAGAGTACAGAGAGTACAGAGAGTACAGAGAGTACAGAGAGTACAGAGAGTACAGAGACTACAGAGAGTACAGAGAGTACAGAGAGTACAGAGAGTACAGAGACTACAGAGACTACAGAGACTACAGAGATTCTCACTTGAACACACTCCACTTAAGCAAATTGAAGTCTTTACTGTCTGGAGGGGGTATGATGTTCCCTGTGTTGCACTGAGGCTTACAGGTCCTGTGTGTGTGTGTGTGTGTGTGTGCGTGTGTGTTTGTGTGTGTGTGGTGTGTGCATAAAAATTATTGTCACATTCACCAGATAGGTCCAGTGAAATGTGTTGTTTTACAGGGTCAACCATAGTAGATGCACCTGTGAAGTACATTAGGGTTAAGTGCCTTGCTCAGAGAAAGACAGAGACAGAGAGATAGAGAGAGAGAGAGAGAGAGAGAGAGAGAGAGAGAGAGAGAGAGGGAGAGAGAGAGAGAGAGAGAGAGAGAGAGAGAGAGAGAGAGAGAGAGAGAGAGAGGGAGAGAGAGAGAGAGAGGGAGAGAGAGAGAGAGAGAGAGAGGAGAGAAGAGGTGAGAGAGGAGAGAGAGAGAGAGAGAGAGAGAGAGAGAGAGAGAGAGAGAGAGAGAGAGAGAGAGAGAGAGAGAGAGAGAGAGAGAGAGAGAGAGAGAGAGAGAGAGAGAGAGAGAGTGAGAGAGAGAGACCCAGCACAACCCACAGGACCCACCCACCATCAGATCACCGCTTCCCCCCAACGAAGCCGCCAGAGTCAGCACCACGACTCAGTCTTGCCCCACCTTCTCCTCAGGTGGCACCGCAATTAGCATGTGGAACATCCAGGGCCTAAACTCGACAGCCTTAGGACTGAAGAGTCTGGTCCTGGAGTTCAACAAAAACGTAAAAGATGATGATATCATTATTCTGCAGGTGACATGGTGTAAGGCAGATATAGTCACGCACTGGCTACAGAGAAATCATTTTACCATCCCAAAAACCCATCTCTGTCAATAGAGGCAGAGATTCTGGAGCAATGAATATATGGTACAAATCCCAACTACAAAACCTAATTGACCCCCCAAAAAATTGGCAAATATCACATTTGGCTTAGACTAAAAAAAGAACTTACACTGACAGGAAATAACTTGTTCCTATGTGCAATATATATCCCCCCTCAGAATCCCCCTATTTCTCAGAAGAAATATTCTCCACACTTGAGGAAGAGACAAGCCACTTCCAGGCCCAGGGAAATGTGCTCATCTTTGGGGACACAAATGCACGCACAGGACCACTACCTGACCAAATGAGCACACGAGGGGACAGCTATATCACAGGCCAAGCTGTCTCTAATCCTTTTAACCTTTCCTACAGGAACAACAGTGACAGCATCGTCAACAAGAATGGAAAAGACCTATTGCAGCTCTGTCGAAACCTGGGTCTGTACTTTGTCAATGGTAGATTGCAGGGGGACTCTTTAGGAAGATTCACCTATTGCTCTCCTCTTGGCCAAAGCACAGTAGACTACATGATAACAGACATGGACCCTTTCTCTCTCAGCTCATTCACTGTTTGTCACGAAATGGGGTTTGGAGAGACCAAGACGCAGCGCAGGGATAGTAGTTCGACATTTTTATTTTATTTACTATGTAATAAATATTCCAAATGAACGAACTATAACAAAACACAAAACAAACACGATAGACAAAACGTCACGTTCACCTAACAACTAAATGAACGGACGTAAAACAAAGCACACTTATATTCACCGTGACTGCGACATATACCTCGACATGTAACGATAACGACCCACACCAAAGTGAAGGACAGACTCAACATATATAGGATCCCTAATTAGAGACAATGCCGTGCAGCTGCCTCTAATTAGGGATCCAACCTAAAACCCACACAGAACCAGAAAAGAATGACAGTGTCAGAATCTGACCATAGCTACATAGAGAAGCAAATAGGCTTCTCTATGGCCAGAGCCTGACACTGTTTAGCCACTAACACCTCTGTCTGATCACAGCCAAATTACCCTGTTCCTCAAAAGATCAGACATAGAAGTAACCACAAATTCACAGCCCAATAAGCTGTACAACATCAAACATTCATACAGATGGGCTCAAAACAGCACAGAGGAATACCAAAAAGCAATCAGTAACCAAAAAATCCAATCAACCCTAGACAACTTTCTGGATACAATGTACGCTCACAGTAAAGAAGGCATCAATCTAGCTGTAAATAACATCAATCATATACAGTGGGGAGAACAAGTATTTGATACACTGCCGATTTTGCAGGTTTTCCCACTTACAAAGCATGTACAAGTCTGTAATTTTTATCATAGGTACTCTTCAACTGTGAGTGACGGAATCTAAAACAAAAATCCAGAAAAACACATTGTATGATTTTTAAGTAATTAATTTGCATTTGATTGCATGACATAAGTATTTGATACATCAGAAAAGCAGAACTTAATATTTGGTACAGAAACCTTTGTTTGCAATTACAGAGATCATACGTTTCCTGTAGTTCTTGACCAGGTTTGCACACACTGCAGCAGGGATTTTGGCCCACTCCTCCATACAGACCTTCTCCAGATCCTTCAGGCTTCGGGGCTGTCACTGGGCAATACGGATTTTCAGCTCCCTCCAAAGATTTTCTATTGGGTTCAGGTCTGGAGACTGGCTAGGCCACTCCAGGACCGTGAGATGCTTCTTACGGAGCCACTCCTTAGTTGCCCTGGCTGTGTGTTTCGGGTCGTTGTCATGCTGGAAGACCCAGCCACGACCCATCTTCAATGCTCTTACTGAGGGAAGGAGGTTGTTGGCCAAGATCTCGCAATACATGGCCCCATCCATCCTCCCCTCAATACGGTGCAGTCGTCCTGTCCCCTTTGCAGAAAAGCATCCCCAAAGAATGATGTTTCCACCTCCATGCTTCACGGTTGGGATGGTGTTCTTGGGGTTGTACTCATCCTTCTTCTTCCTCCAAACACGGCGAGTGGAGTTTAGACCAAAAAGCTCTATTTTTGTCTTATCAGACCACATGACCTTCTCCCATTCCTCCTCTGGATCATCCAGATGGTCATTGGCAAACTTCAGACGGGCCTGGACATGCGCTGGCTTGAGCAGGGGGACCTTGCGTGCGCTGCAGGATTTTAATCCATGACGGCGTAGTGTATTACTAATGGTTTTCTTTGAGACTGTGGTCCCAGATCTCTTCAGGTCATTGACCAGGTCCTGCCGTGTAGTTCTGGGCTGATCCCTCACCTTCCTCATGATCATTGATGCCCCACGAGGTGAGATCTTGCATGGTGCCCCAGACCGAGGGAGATTGACCGTCATCTTGAACTTCTTCCATTTTCTAATAATTGCGCCAACAGTTGTTGCCTTCTCACCAAGCTGCTTGCCTATTGTCCTGTAGCCCATCACAGCCTTGTGCAGGTCTACAATTTTATCCCTGATGTCCTTACACAGCTCTCTGGTCTTGGCCATTGTGGAGAGGTTGGAGTCTGTTTGATTGAGTATGTGGACAGGTTTCTTTTATTCAGGTAACGAGTTCAAACAGGTGCAGTTAATACAGGTAATGAGTGGAGAACAGGAGGGCTTCTTAAAGAAAAACTAACAGGTCTGTGAGAGCCGGAATTCTTACTGGTTGGTAGGTGATCAAATACTTATGTCATGCAATAAAATGCAAATGAATTATTTAAAAATCATACAATGTGATTTTCTGGATTTTAGATTCCGTCTCTCACAGTTGAAGAGTACCTATGATAAAAATTACAGACCTCTACATGCTTTGTAAGTAGGAAAACCTGCAAAATCGGCAGTGTATCAAATACTTGTTCTCCCCACTGTATTTAGGCAAACAGCAAAAGCAGCACAATTAAAGTTGGGATCAAACAAACGAAATACAGAAGACAAATGGTTTGATACAGATTGTAAAAACATTAGGAAAAAACTTAGAACACTATCGAACCAAAAACACAGAGACCCAAACAACAGAGAACTACGCCTTCAGTACTGTGAGACATTCAAATCATATAAACGTACACTCAGAATCAAGAAATCCCAGTATAACAGAAAGCAACTGACACTAATTGAGGAGTCCATAAATAAAAACAACTTCTGGCAAAATTGGAAAAACCTAAACAAACCCAAACAACAGGAATTAGCCATACAAAATGGTGACATTTGGACAAAACACTTTAAAGCATCTACAACACTGTTGATATTCAGGATAATACTGAACAGGGACACATTTATGAAAAGCTGAACAAACTGAAAAATCCATAAAGGACTACCAACATCCTTTAGACTCCCCAATTACTGAGCAGGAGCTCCTTAAAAAACTTAAAGCCCTCAAATAAAAAAAAGCATGTGGACCTGATGGGATCCTAAAATTGTTTAATTTGATCCTGAGTGTAGGTTACTTCCCTGACATCTCGAACCAAGGACTCATAACACCAATCATTAATAACGGAGACAAATCTGACCCTAACAATTACAGAGGGATTTGTGTGAACAGTAACCTGGGCAAGGTTTTCTGTAGTATTATAAATGTAAGAGTCCTAAACTTCATTAATAAGCACAATATCCTGAGTAAAAGCTAAATTGGATTTATACCAAAACATAGAACAACAGATATATTTACACCCTACACACCCTAATAGATAAACACGGAAGTTAGATAACTGCTCTTTGCAGATGACCTGTGCCTGCTTTCACCCACAGCACACGGCCTACAGCAGAGCTTGGACCTGCTAGAGCAGTACTGTCAGACCTGGGCCCTGACAGTAAACCCCAAAAATACCAAAACATATAGAGTATTGCACACAATACAACTATTTAGGTTTAAAAATAAGTTTGACTGGACACCTAAATAATGCAGTGAATGAACTGAGAGACAAAGCACGCAGGGCATTCTACGCCATTAAAAAACAAATCCAAATTGAAATACCTATTACAATTTGGCAAAAACTAATTAAATGCGTGATTGAACTAATCGCACTCTATGGCAGCGAGGTGTGGGGTCCACTTACAAAACAAGATTTTACCCACTGGGACAAACATCCCATTGAGACCTTGCACGTGGAACTTTGTAAGATTCTCCTACATGTCCAGAGGAAAATACAAACAATGCATGCAGGGCAGAATTAGGCCGATATCCACTAATATTAAAAACAAAAAAAAAGAGCAATTAAGTTTTGGAAACACCTAAAACACAGTGACCCCCTCTCATATCATTACCAAGCCCTGCAATACCAAGAGTTGAGCAAAGAACAGAGTCCCCTCATCCAGCTGGTTCACAGCAGCAATATTTGTGACCTGTTGCCACAAGAAAAGGGCAGCCAGTGAAGAACAAACACCATTGTAAATACAACCCATATTTATGTTTATTGATTTTCCCATTTGTACTTTAACTATCATTACAACACTGTATGTAAACATAATATGACATTTGAAATGTCTTTATTATTTTGGAACTTCTGAGTGTAATGTTCACTGTTAATTTTTATTGTATATTTCACTTTTTTTTTTTATCTTTTCACTTGGCAATGTTAAGATATGTTTCGCATGTCAATAAAGCTCTGAAGTTGAAATTGAGAGAGAGATGGAAGAGAAACAGAGAGAATGTACATCTGCTTCACTTCCTTGTCAATAAAGTATTTTAAATTAATTTGAAAGAGCGAGAGAGAGGGGCAGAGAGAGGGACGAGAGAGAGAGGGAGACAGAAAGAACAAGATAAGCCGGTGGTGTTTTAGTCCATGCCACCGTTGGATCCTCTGAGTCTGAGGGATTGCCAGAAGAATGCTTTCATCAGGCCTCCAAACAAGAGAGCCATGGATTTTGGATGTCATGCATGACGACGGGAGTGCCTCAAACAAGTTAATCATCCCTGCATGGTGTTGTCTCTGAGGCCTGATTTAGATTATGGCTCTCCTCTCAATACGGCACATACACATACATGGCTGTGCACACTGTGCCTGTGTGCTCTTCTTGTGAAGACGATTATGCATTAGGACATCCTGAGGAGAGACAGACTGATAGAGAGAGAGAGAGAGAGAGAGAGAGAGAGAGAGAGAGAGAGAGAGAGAGAGATGGTGGGAGAATGTCGTCCACAGCACCCAACCGTCAGTAACAACTCTCCTGTAATCACAGTAGACTTTGAGACCATGTATCTACAGTTTAACTAGTTAGAGACCATGGACTACTCCCTGTAGTTACAGTTTAACTAGTTAGAGACCATGGACTACTCCCTGTATCTACAGTTCAACTAGTTAGAGACCATGGACTACTCCCTGTAGTTACAGTTTAACTAGTTAGAGACCATGGACTACTCCCTGTATCTACAGTTCAACTAGTTAGAGACCATGGACTACTCCCTGTATCTACAGTTTAACTAGTTAGAGACCATGGACTACTCCCTGTATCTACAGTTCAACTAGTTAGAGACCATGGACTACTCCCTGTATCTACAGTTTAACTAGTTAGAGACCATGGACTACTCCCTGTATCTACAGTTTAACTAGTTAGAGACCATGGACTACTCCCTGTATCTACAGTTTAACTAGTTAGAGACCATGGACTACTCCCTGTAGTTACAGTTCAACTAGTTAGAGACCATGGACTACTCCCTGTATCTACAGTTTAACTAGTTAGAGACCATGGACTACTCCCTGTATCTACAGTTTAACTAGTTAGAGACCATGGACTACTCCCTGTATCTACAGTTTAACTAGTTAGAGACCATGGACTACTCCCTGTATCTACAGTTTAACTAGTTAGAGACCATGGACTACTCCCTGTATCTACAGTTTAACTAGTTAGAGACCATGGACTTCTCCCTGTATCTACAGTTTAACTAGTTAGAGACCATGGACTACTCCCTGTATCTACAGTTTAACTAGTTAGAGACCATGGACTACTCCCTGTATCTACAGTTTAACTAGTTAGAGACCATGGACTACTCCCTGTAGTTACAGTTCAACTAGTTAGAGACCATGGACTACTCCCTGTATCTACAGTTTAACTAGTTAGAGACCATGGACTACTCCCTGTATCTACAGTTTAACTAGTTAGAGACCATGGACTACTCCCTGTATCTACAGTTTAACTAGTTAGAGACCATGGACTACTCCCTGTATCTACAGTTTAACTAGTTAGAGACCATGGACTACTCCCTGTATATACAGTTTAACTAGTTAGAGACCATGGACTACTCCCTGTAGTTACAGTTCAACTAGTTAGAGACCATGGACTACTCCCTGTATTACAGTTTAACTAGTTAGAGACCATGGACTACTCCCTGTATCTACAGTTTAACTAGTTAGAGACCATGGACTACTCCCTGTATCTACAGTTTAACTAGTTAGAGACCATGGACTACTCCCTGTATCTACAGTTCAACTAGTTAGAGACCATGGACTACTCCCTGTATCTACAGTTTAACTAGTTAGAGACCATGGACTACTCCCTGTATCTACAGTTTAACTAGTTAGAGACCATGGACTACTCCCTGTATCTACAGTTTAACTAGTTAGAGACCATGGACTACTCCCTGTATCTACAGCTTAACTAGTTAGAGACCATGGACTACTCCCTGTATCTACAGTTTAACTAGTTAGAGACCATGGACTACTCCCTGTATCTACAGTTTAACTAGTTAGAGACCATGGACTACTCCCTGTATCTACAGTTTAACTAGTTAGAGACCATGGACTACTCCCTGTATCTACAGTTCAACTAGTTAGAGACCATGGACTACTCCCTGTAGTTACAGTTCAACTAGTTAGAGACCATGGACTACTCCCTGTATCTACAGTTTAACTAGTTAGAGACCATGGACTACTCCCTGTATCTACAGTTCAACTAGTTAGAGACCATGGACTACTCCCTGTATCTACAGTTTAACTAGTTAGAGACCATGGACTACTCCCTGTATTACAGTTTAACTAGTTAGAGACCATGGACTACTCCCTGTATCTACAGTTTAACTAGTTAGAGACCATGGACTACTCCCTGTATCTACAGTTCAACTAGTTAGAGACCATGGACTACTCCCTGTATCTACAGTTTAACTAGTTAGAGACCATGGACTACTCCCTGTATCTACAGTTTAACTAGTTAGAGACCATGGACTACTCCCTGTATCTACAGTTTAACTAGTTAGAGACCATGGACTACTCCCTGTATCTACAGTTTAACTAGTTAGAGACCATGGACTACTCCCTGTATCTACAGTTTAACTAGTTAGAGACCATGGACTACTCCCTGTATCTACAGTTTAACTAGTTAGAGACCATGGACTACTCCCTGTATCTACAGTTTAACTAGTTAGAGACCATGGACTACTCCCTGTATCTACAGTTTAACTAGTTAGAGACCATGGACTACTCCCTGTATCTACAGTTCAACTAGTTAGAGACCATGGACTACTCCCTGTATCTACAGTTTAACTAGTTAGAGACCATGGACTACTCCCTGTATCTACAGTTTAACTAGTTAGAGACCATGGACTACTCCCTGTATCTACAGTTTAACTAGTTAGAGACCATGGACTACTCCCTGTATCTACAGTTTAACTAGTTAGAGACCATGGACTACTCCCTGTATCTACAGTTTAACTAGTTAGAGACCATGGACTACTCCCTGTATCTACAGTTTAACTAGTTAGAGACCATGGACTACTCCCTGTATCTACAGTTTAACTAGTTAGAGACCATGGACTACTCCCTGTATCTACAGTTTAACTAGTTAGAGACCATGGACTACTCCCTGTATATACAGTTTAACTAGTTAGAGACCATGGACTACTCCCTGTATCTACAGTTTAACTAGTTAGAGACCATGGACTACTCCCTGTATCTACAGTTTAACTAGTTAGAGACCATGGACTACTCCCTGTATCTACAGTTTAACTAGTTAGAGACCATGGACTACTCCCTGTATCTACAGTTTAACTAGTTAGAGACCATGGACTACTCCCTGTATCTACAGTTCAACTAGTTAGAGACCATGGACTACTCCCTGTATTACAGTTTAACTAGTTAGAGACCATGGACTACTCCCTGTATCTACAGTTTAACTAGTTAGAGACCATGGACTACTCCCTGTATCTACAGTTTAACTAGTTAGAGACCATGGACTACTCCCTGTATCTACAGTTTAACTAGTTAGAGACCATGGACTACTCCCTGTATCTACAGTTTAACTAGTTAGAGACCATGGACTACTCCCTGTATCTACAGTTCAACTAGTTAGAGACCATGGACTACTCCCTGTATTACAGTTTAACTAGTTAGAGACCATGGACTACTCCCTGTATCTACAGTTTAACTAGTTAGAGACCATGGACTACTCCCTGTAGTTACAGTTCAACTAGTTAGAGACCATGGACTACTCCCTGTATTACAGTTTAACTAGTTAGAGACCATGGACTACTCCCTGTATCTACAGTTTAACTAGTTAGAGACCATGGACTACTCCCTGTAGTTACAGTTCAACTAGTTAGAGACCATGGACTACTCCCTGTATCTACAGTTCAACTAGTTAGAGACCATGGACTACTCCCTGTATCTACAGTTTAACTAGTTAGAGACCATGTCAGTGTCAATGTCAGCACACTGGAAGCATTCCTCATGATCAGGAGGAGTGGAAATCAGGAGTCGGACAGACGGGTGACGTTTAGGGAGATAGATGGATGTGTGTTTGTGTATCTTAGGTGAGTTCATGCGTGCAAGTTTGCGTGTGCGTCTGTGTGTGTGTGTGTGTTTGCCGTATACCCCCCCCCCACACACACACACACACCCTAAAGCATGTTTTGCTTTCCATGGGCTTAGAGCCTGAACGGCTTCTGAGGTTGAATGTGTAATCAGAAGATATAGAAATGGTCATTTATGTTAAAGTGGGATGGATTTAGAGAAAGGTGAAAGTTGAAAGGTGAAAGGTGAAAGGGATAAGGGGTTTTCACTCTTGTGACAAAGTTTAGATTGTTTTAAGAATCATTGTCTTCATGCCGGCTTTGGTCTCAACTTAATATAGGCAGACCTATATTTCAACAACATGCATTAAGTGTTAACATAGACAAGAGTACACACGCGAGACATCTCCTTTTACCAGCATTTCATAGCCTGAAATAAAGTCCCCTAACAGTTGTTCCTCTGTCTCCTTCTCCTCCTCTTAAGTCTAGTCTCAATAGGCTCTGGCAGGTCTATGAGTACTGTGGGCCTGCTAGACTGTAGACTCTGTGCTGCTTGACAGGTCTATGAGTACTGGGGGCCTGCTAGACTATGGACTGTGCTTCTCTGACAGGTCAATGAAATACAGGTCTCCTCCTCTGACTTCTCTGAACCCCACATTTCCCCTTAACCCTACCTCTGTTTTTCCTATCTGTCCCCTGGGGCCCTCTCACTTCTCAGGTCAAC
Organism: Thymallus thymallus; assembly: GCA_023634145.1. NCBI lineage: Eukaryota > Metazoa > Chordata > Actinopteri > Salmoniformes > Salmonidae > Thymallus > Thymallus thymallus. Next base: position 4,544,359 of record CM042382.1, read on the forward strand.
CTCTATCCCTCCATCATCTATTCCCTCTGGGCTACATACATCACTGATTCCCAGAAGTCCTCTGCTTTACTGTGACCTCTCTATAACAGATGACATGAGAAGATAGATCCATAGTGTGACCCCTCAGACTGTGACAGCATGCTGGGTTACCTCCCCAACATGCTGATTATATTACAAACTTCACTATACTTGAAGTTTGAGAGGACATGGACAGGACAAACCAGAGGACATGGACAGGACAAACCAGAGGACATGGACAGGACAAACCAGAGGACATGGACAGGACAAACCAGAGTGAAACTGGTTGATAGTACAGGTTTAGATTGTTTGACTAAAATAGCGTTTTGAGACACAAGAGTATCGTTGGGTTTCTCTTGATTATGGTTTGTATGGGTTTGTAGAGAATGCCTTTTGGGCAGACTATAGCTCCAGTTCATTTTAAAAACAGATAAATATCCATGATAATAGTAAAAGTGGATTGGATGTTTCTCATGTGCATTACTGATGTTGAAAATGTCAAACATTACAACAAATTCACACAGTTCATAGACAACAACAGTACACAGTTATGAACATCACCACATTGTCTCTTCACGATCAACAACACAATGATGTTACCTATAAAATCGTCTTCTTATTTCACGACACCTCCGTTGAGACAATCAGCAACAACCTCCCCACTCCCTCTGGACTGTTCTGCAACACCTCCCTTCCCCCCACCTCTGGACTTTTCCTCAACACCCCCCACCTCCCCACCTGGGCTGGCTTTCACCACCAACCAAGTGAAGAGAGAGCTGGAGAGACTACATCAGTGGTAGTGAGGAAGCTCAGGTCCTTCAACGTCTGCAGTACACTACTGCATACCTTCTACCAGTCTGTGGTGTGCTGTGGTGTGCTGGGGCGCCAACATAAAGGCTGGTGATGCTTCTCGAGTAAATAAGCTGATCAGGAAGGCTAGCTCTGTCCTGGGGATTAACCTTGACACTCTAGAGGAGGTGGTGGAGAGAAGGATCCTGGCCAAACTTTTGGCCATCATGGACAACTTCACCCGCCCTCTGCATGCCATGGTTGTGACGCAGAGGAGCACCTTCAGTCACAGACTGATCCCACCACGGTGTGCCAGAGAGCGCTACAGGAGGTCCTTCCTGCCGGCGGCTATTAGAATATTTAATGCCTCACCGGGGTGCCATGCCGTCGGCAACATAGACCTGTAACTGTTGGGGTGTTAGGACCTAGTTTAACAATTATGCATCCATCCGTGAGTAACTCTCTGGTCTGTAATCACTCATTCACTCAGGACTTATTCATTCAGCACTCATTTATTCAGGACCGTATGTACATATTCATGTACAGTTGTTATATCATATCACGTGCAATATTGTAAGTAATTCTTGGACTGAACTTGCGTAGTCATTCACTCAGGACTGTATACTAGTATCCTGTCAGTAGTATCTTTTTTTATTTCATTGCTTTTAGTATATAGAATGTGCAATACGTGCATTTATCTGTAATAAACCCTGCACTAAGGACTGTATTTTAATTAGTATTATTACCCTCAATTATATCAGACGCACATTTAGCTACCTACGATGTTAAGAATATGTCTGATCATAGACTTCTGTGTTGAAAACTCCAGGCCTGGAAGCCAACTGAGTCTGTGAACTGAGCTGAGCCACTAGAAGAGAGCTACACAAGGAGAGAGCTACACAAGGAGAGAGCTACACAAGGAGAGAGCTACACAAGGAGAGAGCTACACAAGGAGAGAGCTACACAAGGAGAGAGCTACACAGGGAGAGAGCTACACAAGGAGAGAGCTACACAGGGAGAGAGCTACACAAGGAGAGAGCTACACAAGGAGAGAGCTACACAAGGAGAGAGCTACACAAGGAGAGAGCTACACAAGGAGAGAGCTACACAGGGAGAGAGCTACACAGGGAGAGAGCTACACAGGGAGAGAGCTACACAGGGAAAAAACAGCTGCTGTAATTAATGACCAGTTGAGAGATAAGAGATGGAGGGAAGGGAAAGTATTCTCATCGCTGCAAAGTGTGAGCGTGTTTTCTGTAATTCAAACAAAATACCCTGTCGTTAAGCTAGATATTCCCTAAGCCAACAATTTCTTCAATACATAATTAATGATCACAACTTCAACTTCCAATGAATCTCTTCATAAGTGAAAGTTCTCCTGAGAGAGAGCGTTGTTCAAACACAACACTGCCTGGGAAAGACTGAGGAACTGAGGAAACCGCATCTCAACATGAAGCTAGAAGAAAAGGTTAGAACAAAATGTTTTGGTCCAAGTTTTAAACCTGATACTTGATGCTAACCACAAGAATCCTAATTCATTATTAGAACCATTGAATGGTAGGTGGCATATACAACATCAGATGGTGGGTGGTGAAGGAATGGTGGATGGTGAGGGAATGGTGGATGGTGAAGGAATGGTGGATGGTGAGGGAATGGTGGGTGGTGAGTAATGGTGGGGGGTGAGGTAATGGTGGGTGGTGAGTAATGGTGGGTGGTGAGTAATGGTGGGTGGTGAGTAATGGTGGGTGGTGAGTAATGGTGGGTGGTGAGTAATGGTGGGTGCTGAGTAATGGTGGGTGTTGAGTAATGGTGGGTGGTAAGTAATGGTGGGTGGTGAGTAATGGTGGGTGGTGAGTAATGGTGGGTGGTGAGTAATGGTGGGTGCTGAGTAATGGTGGGTGGTAAGTAATGGTGGGTGGTGAGTAATGGTGGGTGGTGAGTAATGGTGGGTGGTGAGTAATGGTGGGTGGTAAGTAATGGTGGGTGGAGAGTAATGGTGGATGCTGAGTAATGGTGGGTGCTGAGTAATGGTGGGTGGTAAGTAATGGTGGGTGGTGAGTAATGGTGGGTGGTGAGTAATGGTGGGTGCTGAGTAATGGTGGGTGCTGAGTAATGGTGGGTGCTGAGTAATGGTGGGTGCTGAGTAATGGTGGGTGCTGAGTAATGGTGGGTGCTGAGTAATGGTGGGTGCTGAGTAATGGTGGGTGCTGAGTAATGGTGGGTGGTGAGTAATGGTGGGTGGTGAGTAATGGTGGGTGGTGAGTAATGGTGGGTAGTAGGGATTGATACTGTATGTTTTGCCCTTCCCAAGTCTCTAGGATCTAGTGTTTCTCCTCAGGGATTTGGAAGACTAAAAATAATAGATGACACAACCCTTGTTGTCAGTTCTATGTTGCAGTAAGAGATGATACAACCCTTGTTGTCAGTTTTATGTTGCAGTAAGAGATGATACAACCCTTGTTGTCAGTTTTATGTTGCAGTAAGAGATGATACAACCCTTGTTGTCAGTTTTATGTTGCAGTAAGAGATGATACAACCCTTGTTGTCAGTTTGCTGTTGCAGTAAGAGATGATACAACCCTTGTTGTCAGTTTTATGTTGCAGTAAGAGATGATACAACCCTTGTTGTCAGTTTTATGTTCCAGTAAGAGATGATACAACCCTTGTTGTCAGTTTGCTGTTGCAGTAAGGGAATTGCATCATCGTATGTTTTGACACTTTCAACAATGGTCTTCTTTAGTAAATTCATCACTTTAAATATATTTGATGCAATACATGCAAAGTGGGATGTTTTATACGCAAATTGGGATGTTCTATATGCAAAGTTGATGTAGTACACGCAAAGTTGATGTAGTACACACAGAGTTGATGTAGTACACACAAAGTTGATGTGGTACACACAAAGTTGATGTAGTACACACAAAGTTGATGTAGTACACGCAAAGTTGATGTAGTACACACAGAGTTGATGTGGTACACACAGAGTTTATGTAGTACACACAGAGTTTATGTAGTACACGCAAAGTTGATGTAGTATACACAAAGCTGATGTAGTACACGCAAAGTTGATGTAGTACACGCAAAGTTGATGTAGTACACACAAGGTTGTTGTAGTACAAACAGAGTTGTTGTAGTACACGCAAAGTTGTTGTAGTACACGCAAAGATGATGTAGTACACACAAAGTTGATGTAGTAACAACACGCAGAAGTTCCCCCTTATCAGTCAACTTCCTACACTAGAGACCATTCTATGATGCATGACTGCACCTTTTCATTTTACCTGTCTGATGAAAATAACACACACACACCATTCATGCATTCATGCACACACAACACACACAAACACACACACGCAGGGTCTTACCCATGATGAAGTCCTTGGTCAAGTATAAGAAGAATAAGGAGTAGTCAGGGCAGGGGATGGTGACCACCTCTCCTATATTGGCACTGGGCCAGCAGGACCCCCTGTCCCACGTCCCATTGCAACCTGGGGGGAGATTGGGGGAGGAGGGGAAGGAGAGACGGGGAGGAGAGAGGGGAAGGAGAGACGGGGAGGAGAGAGGGGAAGGAGAGACGGGGAGGAGAGAGGGGAAGGAGAGACGGGGAGGAGAGAGGGGAAGGAGAGACGGGGAGGAGAGAGGGGAAGGAGAGGGAAAAGCGAGGGAGGAGGAGAGGGATCTTGAAATAATAACCAACGTTCTCACTCAAAGATAAGCCTTAAAAACACTGAGATAACCTAGTAGAGTGAAGTCCTTTTCCTTCACGATGTTCAGAACTCATAGAGGGGAGGGGGATGGGGGAGGACGGAAGCGGGATGGGGGAGAGAGGGGGGGGGGGGCAAGTGAGAGGAGGAGGAGGGGGAGAGAAGGGGAGAGTGAGAGAAAGATGGATTAGAGGAGGAAAGGCAGATGGCGAAAAAAGGGGAGAGAGAGAAAAACTGAGAAAAAGAGACAGACAGAGACAGAGAGAGAAAGAGAGAGAGACAGAGAGAGAGACAGAGAGAGAGAGAGAGAGAGAGAGAGAGAGAGAGAGAGAGAGAGAGAGAGAGAAAGAGAGAGAGAGACAGAGAGAGAGACAGAGAGAGAGAGAGAGAGAGACAGAGAGAGAGAGAGAGAGAGAGAGAGAGAGAGAGAGAGAGAGAGAGAGAGAGAGAGAGAGAGAGAGAGAGAGAGAAAAACAGAGACAGAGAGAGAGAGATAGAGAGAGAGAAAAACAGAGAGACAGAGAGAGAGAGAGAGAGAGAGAGAGAGAGAGAGAGAGACAGAGAGAGAGAGTGAGAGCCTTTTGAAAAACCTGTGTGATTGATGAACTCAGACATTTACAACAAAGAGAATAAAGATGATTCATGTTCTCTTGTGTGCAGTAAAAACTAACCCACACTGTGTATGTTTCTATGTTTCTAGGACAGCCAATCAGTGAAATCAAAGGTCACGTCACATAGAGTTAACTACAGATGTAGAATCTTAAATTGAGGCAGGTTGCTACAGCAGGAAAATAATACTGCAGCAACAGGAAATTTGAATTATTATTATTATTATCTACATTTTTGTAGTTGTTGATACCTTTTTTGTAAGGGAAAATTAAGTCTGAAATATCAAAGTGGAAATTACAAACTTTAGAAGCATTTTTAAACCTCAAATACACTACAAATTTGAAATGTCTTGCATTGCAGTAAAGTTCTCATGCAACAGGATGATCAAATTAAGATCCTACATCTGTACATGGGCCAATGTCTTGCCACATAACCCATTAAATAACCAACAAGCTCTAACAGCCTCATGTCAGAATTAGACATTTATCCATGTTTTTCAAACGTCAAAATTCGAAGTTTATCCAAACGTCAAATTTCAAAGTGTTTAAGGTAAATTTTAGCTTTAAGTCAGACTTTTTAAGGTTAGGGTTAAGTTTAGGCATTAACTCTGAATGGTTAAGGTAAGGGTTAAGTTTTGGGATAGGCTTAAAACAAAAATATTTCTATCGATTGATTCGAACATGCAAACTTTGGCATCAGAGGCAGATGTCCATTAAATAACCCTTTAAATACAGGCTTCATAAAACATTGTCATAGTCTGATGCTATTGATACTATTATTTCTATTGATATCTCAGTAAAGATTGAGTATTTGGCTCCCACACGAAGTCGAGAAAGCAATCCAGAGAATTATCAAAAGGGAGGGAATACACCTGCAATCACTTTTCATTTCACTTTCATCGTCTGAAAAGGCAATTTGCGAGTCGGCCCTTGTTGTATTACACTAAGGATTTCTTTGTTTCATAATTGACAGAATGTGTACATGGAGAAAATCAATCTTAATTAAAATGATAATGAATGCTAAATTGGTTTTATAAGGCAGGGGAATTCTCAGTGGATGCATCTCAAATGGGAGGCTCCTGAGTGGTGCAGTGGTCCAAGACACTGTATCTCAGTGCTAGAGGCGTCACCACAGACACCCTGATTCAATTCCAGGCTGTATCACAACCGAATGTGATTGGGAGTCCCACAGGGCGCTGCACAATTGGCTCGGCGTCGTCAGGGTTTGGCCGGTGTAGGCCTTCATTGTAAATAAGAGTTTGTTCTTAACTGACTTGCCCTGTTAAATAAAGGTTAAAAAACAAAGCACCCTATTCCCTGCATACTGCACTATTTTTGACCAGATCAAATCAAATCAAATGTTATTGGTCACATACACGTGTTTAGCAGATGTTATTGCGGGTGTAGCAAAATGCTTGTGTTTGTAGCTCCGACAGTGCAGTAATATCTAACAAGTAATATCAAACAATTTCACAACATATACCCAATACACACAAATATAAGTAAAGAATGGATTTAAGAATATATAAATATATGGTTGAGCGATGTCAGAGCAGCATGGACTAAGATACAGTAGAATAGTATAGAATACAGTATATACATATGAGATTGGTGATGCCAGATATGTAAACATTATTAAAGTGGCTAGTGTTCCATACCTTAAAGTGGCCAGTGATTTCTAATCAGTGTCTATAGGCAGCAGCCTCTAATGTACTAGTGATGGCTGTTTAACAGTCTGATGGCCTTGAAATAGAAGCTGTTTTTCAGTCTCTCGGTCCCAGCTTTGATGCACCTGTACTGACCTCGCCTTCTGGATGATAGCGGGTTAACAGGCAGTGGCTCGGGTGGTTGTTGTCCTTAATTATCTTTTTGGCCTTCCTGTGACATCGGGTGCTGTAGGTGTCCTGGAGGGCAGGTAGTTTGCCCCTGGTAATCCGTTGGGCAGACCGCACCACCCTCTGGAGAGCCCTACAGCTGCGGGCGGTGCAGTTGCCGTGCCAGGTGGTGATACAACTCAACAGGATGCACTCAATTGTGGGTTTTAGGTGCCAAGCCAAATTCCTTCAGCCTCCTGAGGTTGAAGAGGCGATGTTGAGCCTTCTTCACCACACTGTCTGTGTGGGTGGACCATTTCAGTTTGTCAGTGATGTGTACGTCAAGAACCTTGGAGCTTTCCACCTTCTCCACTGCAGTCCCGTCAATGTGGATTGGGGGATTCTCCCTCTGCTGTTTCCTGAAATCCACGACCATCTCCTTTGTTTTGTTGACGTTGAGTGAGAGGTTATTTTCCTGGCACCACACTCCCAGAGCCCTCACCTGTAGGCTGTCTCGTCATCATTGGTAATCAAGCCTACTACTGTTGTGTCGTCTGCAAACTTGATGATTGAGTTGAAGGAATAGGGAGTACATGAGGGGGCTGAGCACTCACCCTAGTGGGGCCCCAGTTTTGAGGATCAACAAAGTGTAGGTGTTGTTTCCTACCTTCACCAGGTAAGGTAGATGTGATCTGATCATTGACTAGTCCCTCTAAGCACTTCTTGTTGACAGAAGTGAGTGCTACGGGGCGATAGTCATTTAGTTCAGTTACCTTTGCTTTCTTGGGTACAGGAACAATGGTGGCCATCTGGAAGCATATGCAGACAGCAGACAGGGATAGGGAGAGATTAAATATGTCCGTAAACACACCAGCCAGCTGGTCTGCGCATGCTCTGAGGACGCGGCTAGGGATGCCGGCAGCCTTGTGAGGGTTAACACGCTTAAATGTCTTACTCACGTCGGCCACAGAGAAGGACAGCCCACAGTCCTTGGAACTGTATTATCCTCAAAGCAGGCGAAGAAGGTGTTCAGCTTGTCCGGAAGCAATACGTCGGTGGGATGATTCAATGGCATTAACTGTGTTTTAATATCATAATAATGACACACACTAAACTACTGAACTTACCTTCCGTCATGTTTTCTGCCTGGGACATACACATCTCTTTCTCTTTCTCGATCTCCAGCATGATGTCGCACATCTGAAGAGACAGCATCTGTAGTAACACAATGTGACGTACGCTAATGTAACAAAGGTTTGGTGAACCATGTTTGAATAATGAGAAACCTACTGTGTTACAGTAGTAGCCAAGCTTTAGCCAGAACATCCTCCTAAGACAGCAAGTATAGCAACCGCTTGCTATCGCAGGAGGACATTCTGGCTACCATGCTAAGGTTTTAGTTTAATGGGCTAACTAACAGTCTTGTGACACAAAGGAGACCTAAGTTTGAACATCTATCGGTCACATTTGCCTGGGTCTGTCAGGGATTCCATAGTTAGTAAACAACTTCATATTGATCCTCTAAGCACTTATCCAATGTAGATATCTGAGATGTGATATCACATTGACAAATGTGAATCATAACCACCAAACAATAACGCACCTCAGTGGAGATTATTAAAAGCTCAAAGCAAAACATATCCATCATCTCTAGACAGTGGAATGAATGATTAGACGTACCGACTGGTCATCTCAAATCAATCTGAAGAGATGCTATTAAGACGTCAGACACACACCGTGAACTTCAAACAAACCTTTGATGTTTGACTTACATGATATTTCTTGAGAAAGGCCGTAAGGCTGAAAGTCTCTGACATAACCCGTCTCCTCGTTGTTTTATATAGTATGTAACCCTATAGAGGATATGTCAAAGCAACATGAATTTCACCTCATCACAAGTGAATTGTTCCAATGTGACGTTAATGTGACAACATGTAAAGCAGCAAGTGAACATGAAACTACACATGAAAAACAAGTTAACATGATTTCACAATCATGTGATTTTCCACTTGTTAAATCATGTGGTTTTTCTGTAAGGGGTGTTTTCTGGGAAAAACTAAGTCATGGATCATCAGTCATCGTCAGCCATCACCTTGGTATCTAGACTACTTCCATCTAGGGCCTTTTTCCCTCTTGGCGTCATTGATTTTTATTATCAGAGATACTCCGTTCCAGCGGAGAGCCAGAACCCCACCAGAATATCTTTCAACAGATACCTACTCCACCCATGCACCACCAAGGTTTTCCAGCACCACCTGGCCTACTCCACCCATGCTTCACCAAGGTTTTCCAGCACCACAATACCTACTCCACCCATGCTCCACCAAGGTTTTCCAGCACCACAATACCTACTCCACCCATGCTCCACCAAAGTTTTCCAGCACCACAATACCTACTCCACCCACGCTCCACCAAGGTTTTCCAGCACCACCAGGCCTACTCCACCCATGCTCCACCAAGGTTTTTTCCAGCACCACAATACCTACTCCACCCATGCTCCAACAAAGTTATCCAGCACCACAATACCTACTCCACCCATGCTCCACCAAGGTTTTCCAGCACCACCAGACCTGCTCCACCAAGGTTTTCCAGCACCACAATACCTACTCCACCCATGCTCCACCAAAGTTTTCCAGCACCACAATACCTACTCCACCCATGCTCCACCAAGGTTTTCCAGCACCACAATACCTACTCCACCCATGCTCCACCAAGGTTTTCCAGCACCACCAGGCCTACTCCACCAAGTTTTTCCAGCACCACCAGGCCTACTCCACCCATGCTCCACCAAAGTTTTCCAGCACCACAATACCTACTCCACCCATGCTCCACCAAGGTTTTCCAGCACCACCAGGCCTACTCCACCAAGGTTTTCCAGCACCACCAGGCCTACTCCATCCATGCTCCACCAAGGTTTTTTCCAGCACCACAATAACTACTCCATCCATGCTCTACCAAGGTTTTTTAGCACCACAATACCTACTCTACCCATGCTCTACCAAGGTTTTCCAGCACCACAATGCGTACTTCACCGATGAAGCCATTCCAGCGTTGCTTTGGCTGTACACTCTCATAAAAAAAGGGTTCCAAAAGGGATCTTCAGCTGTCCCCATAGAACTCTTTATGGTTCCATGTAGAACCCTCTATGGAAAGGAATGTGAATTGAATTTTTTGGCTTCAGACTAATGCACTTAAAACAGCGCTGCTGTAACCTTTAATTTGGCCTCTGCTGAAAGGCCTGTGTAGAATTCACCATGGATGTCTGCCGTTTTCAGAAGGTGAATAGATCAATTGTTTTCGGCAGTCTTCACATTGTAAAATATGACTCAATTCCCATTGAACGCAAAGTAAAGGAAAACGGCTTTAAGTCATTTACTTTTGAAGGTCGTATAACTCGGTCATAGAGACTAAACAAACTCCCAAGTGGCACAGTGGTCTAAGGCGCTGCATCTCAGTGCTAGAGGCATCACCACAGTCCCTGGTTCGAATCCATAATGTATCACATCCGGCTGTGATTGGGAGTCCCATAGTGCAGGTTTGGCCGGGGTAGGCCGCCATTGTAAATAAGAATTTGTTCTTAACTGACTTGCCTAGTTAAATAAAGGCTAACAAATAGAGCCACAGCTTGGTTCAAGCCTAAAGTGTTGCAGAGTTATGCATCCTATACAAATGAATAATTTGGGTTTGGGGGGTCAAACCCAACTCTAGCACCGCGCAACTGGAATGGCCATGCATGGCAGAGTTGTTGACAAATATCCAACACATGGGCTAGTTCAGCATCCAGATCGGAGCTGTAAATACAATCAAGAAAAATGTAGGACTGGCCTTTGGACGTGAGCTAACTAAAGTTAGCTAGCTAGCTTCTGTGTCGAGGTCAGCTGTTACTGTCTGTCGCTATCTAGCTAATAGCTGAAGTAATTTGTGTAAAAATCTTCCATAACCAAATCTAGCAAGCTACCTTTCTTTGCCTGTTCGTTAGTTAGCTAGTTTCAGCTGACTGGTGTTAGCTACAGAGGCTAGCTGCTGGACTTCGGACAAGCTAGGTAATGTAGGCCTGGCATTTGGACATGAGCTAGCTATCTGTCTACAGTAGCCTAGGTTTGTTCTCATCCAGTTCTTAAGACTGGCAGCAGCAGCTGTGTTGTTGCAGAGCAGCAACAGTTGTTCAACCCAGTTAGATAGAACTCTGAGATTTGGCTGAAAAGATGTTAGCATTGTCAGAAATGCTATAAAAAGGTAGCATTCAGTATCTTTCAGCAGTAGACCCCACCACAGTATCTTTCAGCAGTAGACCCTACCACAGTATCTTTCAGCAGTAGACCCCACCACAGTATCTTTCAGCAGTAGACCCTACCACAGTATCTTTCAGCAGTAGACACCACCACAGTATCTTTCAGCAGTAGACCCCACCACAGTATCTTTCAGCAGTAGACCCCACCACAGTATCTTTCAGCAGTAGACCCCACCACAGTATCTTTCAGCAGTAGACCCCACCACAGTATCTTTCAGCAGTAGACCCCGTAGACCCCACCACAGTATCTTTCAGCAGTAGACCCCACCACAGTATCTTTCAGCAGTAGACCCCACCACAGTATCTTTCAGCAGTAGAACCCACCACAGTATCTTTCAGCAGTAGAACCCACCACAGTATCTTTCAACAGCCCCTCTAACCACATTGTGTTAATGGACCCCACTATATAATAAGTTTCAGTAGACCCCACTATATAACATGTTTCAGTAGACCCCACTATATAATAAGTTTCAGTAGACCCCACTATATAACATGTTTCAGTAGACCCCACTATATAATATGTTTCAGTAGACCCCACTATATAATATGTTTCAGTAGACCCCACTATATAATATGTTTCAGTAGACCCTACGATGATAATATGTTTCAGTAGACCCCACTATATAATATGTTTCAGTAGACCCTACGATGATAATATGTTTCAGTAGACCCCACTATATAATATGTTTCAGTAGACCCCACTATATAATATGTTTCAGTAGACCCCACTATATAATATGTTTCAGTAGACCCCACTATATAACATGTTTCAGTAGACCCCACTATATAATATGTTTCAGTAGAACCCACTATATAATATGTTTCAGTAGACCCCACTATATAATATGTTTCAGTAGACCCCACTATATAATATGTTTCAGTAGACCCCACTATATAATATGATTCAGTAGACCCCACTATATAATATGTTTCAGTAGACCCCACTATATAATATGTTTCAGTAGACCCCACTATATAACATGTTTCAGTAGACCCCACTATATAATATGTTTCAGTAGACCCCACTATATAACATGTTTCAGTAGACCCCACTATATAACATGTTTCAGTAGACCCCACTATATAATATGTTTCAGTAGACCCCACTATATAACATGTTTCAGTAGACCCCACTATATAATATGTTTCAGTAGACCCCACTATATAATATGTTTCAGTAGACCCCACTATATAATATACCCCACCACAGTCCTCCAGGGGTTTATCTGATTTATAGCCATTACTTTCCTGGATGAGACTCTTCAGCTAACATTAATCAAACCTATATGATCAGGCTATTGTTAGACAGATAACCATTCAACCAACCAACTATACAGGGATATTTTTAGAACCAGCACATATGGCTGGAAGTCCCTCTGCCAGACTCCCACAAGGAGACTACCCCATTAAGAGATGAAGTTTGAGGCAGTGTGATTGTAGCACTGGTGATGGAAAACCTACATATATGCCCTCTAGTCTATTCTCTCTCCTCCATTAAGAGGTGGAGGCAGGCAGTGTGATTGTAGTGTTAGTACTTGAGGTGATGGAGGACCAAATGACAAATAAATAAAGATGGTATTAAAGCAAGTTCTGTGTAATAACACAGTACAATCATTGGCGGCCCACCCATTAGGGTGTTAGCGGCGGTGCCCCACTTTTGATTGGTTGAAAAAGGTGAAAAATAATCAAATAAAACAAAATATATATTAGAACATTCTAGGATTATGTTTAAAATGTCTATAAAAGTGTGGTTAACTTGTGTACATTTTACTGTTTCAGAAATTATTCTTCAAAACAAGCTGTTCAGTTACCTACGGCTCTGCCATCAGCAGCTCTGGGCATTCGGCCTGCCGCCCAGCGCTTGCCAGCTATTACATTGCTTGCTGTTGGGGCGGGGGACTGCAGCAATGAGATTGCAGGATTGCATCACATCATTTTCACAACACAAAGTAAATGGACCATACTGGGGCGTTGAAATGAACGCCCAGGCCTTCTGTGTCTGGTACTAAACAGTTGGCGCTAAAGAGAAAATTGCAATGAACTTGTGAATAAATAATCATGACAGTGAGTGGGACCTGAACCAGACATCCACATCCATCACCAGTCGAAGGACAGAGGGATACATGACCTTGAACCTTCTCGCGGATCTTCTAAGACAAAAAAAACATGTCTCTGTGACCAGTTCACAACACAGTTTGTTGTTTCTCCTGCCGGTAGATGCTAACTAGTGTACACTAACTTCAGGCAAGTGGACCATACTGAAAGATACAGTATGGTCCATTTACACTAACTTCAGGCAAGCTAGCATCCCGGTAACTAGCTAATGGACACTATCTTCAGGCAAGCTAGCATACCGGTAGCTAGCTAGTGGACACTATCTTCAGGCAAGCTAGCATACCGGTAGCTAGCTAGTGGACACTATCTTCAGGCAAGCTAGTATACCGGTAGCTAGCTAGTGGACACTATCTTCAGGCAAGCTAGCATACCGGTACCTGCCAGGAGATAGTGTCCATTAGCTAGCTTGCTAGCTTGCATGCCAATCAAGTCTAACTAAAGTTACTGGTGAGCTCATCATTCTTGTGACCAGGGTTGGATAGGTTACTTTCTAAATGTAATCCGTTACAGTTACCTGTCCAAAATTGTAAACTTAACATAACTTCCGGATTACTCAAACTCAGTAAAATAATCAGATTACTAATTTTAGATTACTTTCCCTTTAAGAGGCGGAAGTTGGAGTTTTTCGTCATGAATCTTGTTGAGGCAGCTCTACAGAGTGGTCACTAGCAGGCACAGCCACTGAGTCATAAAATCGGATTTTAAACCTAACAATGACCTTAAAGATGCACTATGCAGAAATTGCTCTACCATTTTTTGGTTGCAAAAATTCTAATAGTTCATCTAATTTCAGTTTATGTGACAAAACAAGCATGTATAGTGTATAGAATCATGACAACAAAATAAATAATAAACAACAGAGTAGGGCTGGCTAATAAGTCCTTAGTTTGGGGTCATGCTCAGGTAAAACAATTTGGCTAATCTATACTTCCATATTTCCAAGTCCTATGCTTGAAGATCAAGGGGTATAACATTTATTGGAATGACTGGAATTCTGAGATAAGACTTTTTTATTTTTTTATGTAAAGATATAATTTAATAATATTATTATATGTAGTAGAAAGTGATGGGTTAGAAGAAGCCTACATAACCAACCCATAAAGTAGAATTTTACATCCATATATGGCCAGCTATGTAAACCTTAACATTGATTTATCCTGCAATAGATGTTGTTCAATTAGTAACATACTTTTTTGTCTTCTTCTAATGTCTCTTAAGGGGAAAGTAATCTAAAAGGTAACGGAATGTAATCTGATTATTTTACTGAGTTTGGGTAATCCAAAAGTTACGTTACTGATTACAATGTTGGACAGGTAACTAGTAACTGTAACTGATTACATTTAGAAAGTAAACCTACCCAACCCTGGTTATGTATGAATGTTCTAACCCATTGTTTTCTACTACAGATAATAATATGATTAGGCTACAATTAGGCTATATATAAAACTATGTCATATTTCCAGTCATTCCCACTGATCTTCAAGAATCGGACTTGGAAATATAGATTAGCCAAATTGTTTTACCTGAGCATAACCCCAAAACTTTTACTCAAGTAGTATATTTACTGGGTGACTTTCACTTTTACTTGAGTCATTTTCTATTAAGGTATCTTTACTTTTACTCCAGTATGTCGATTGGGTACTTTTTCCACCACGGCTCATTGCTTCGAGACGAAAAATAAATGCTGCTCTCAGAATGGCATGCTTTGTTTAAACTGCTGTTTAAGTCCATAGAAATTGGGCGCGTTTGAGCATGTGTCCGTTAGGCCTACGGAATTATTAGCAAAATTAGATTAAGCAATAAAAGCCAAAAAATCATGGTCTTCTTAAATTAAACTTGTTTTTGACAGGATGGAGCACAATTACCACGGGGGGGTTTAGAAGGGAGGAAACTGACTGTTATTCCATTAACTGGGATCTGAACTATGCAGCTGTCGCAAGAGCACATTTTATATTGGCTGTCCACTGGGGCATATTCATTACGCTGATTCTGTTGCAAAACGTTTCTTTAACTGGAGCAAACGGAACGAAACAGGGAGGGACCTACATGAATTTGTCCTATAGAAACTCAAATTTTGTTCTGTTTGCTTCCGTTTGGTTCTTAAACGGTAAACAATTTCCTTAATGAATACACCACAAAAAGCAGTGATTGATAGGCAGCTTAAACCTCTTCAATTCAACACCCTTCAATTGAAGCAACGGGAAACAAACCAAACTGGCCAAATCTCTCACAAAATCTGAACTAAAATGAAATCACAGATAATAATAATAAGTGAGCAGGAGAACTTGTAAATTGGCTACAATAATTACAAGGACTTTTCAAGCACCAAATTGAGAAAATGTCAGATTTTCAAGGTAGGCCTATTCCAGTTCAAGGTAGGCTACTTCAATCAATCAATCAATCAAATGTATTTATAAAGCCCTTTTTACATCAGCCGATGTCACAAAGTGCTACACAGAAACCCAGCCTAAAAGCAATGCAGATGTAGAATCACAGTGGCTAGGTAAAACTCCCTAGAAAGGCAAAAACCTAGGAAGAAACCTAGAGAGGAACCAGGCTCTGAGGGGTGGCCAGTCCTCTTCTGGCTGTGCCGGGTGGAGATTATAATAATAGATGGACATTAAGGCCAGATCTTTCTCCAAGATGTTCAAACTTTCATAGATGACCAGCAGGGTAAAATAATAATTACAGTGGTTGTAGAGGACTTCAAGTCCCTTGTATTGTTTAAAATTGCAGGTGTAACATGGAAAACAAAATGTATTTGTCATGCTATTTAATTACCAGATCATTTTGTGAATAAAGGTGCCAGAATGCTTCAGTTCAGCTGAACCGAACGAGTGTGCTTGCATACTCCCTTAAACGACATTCCCTTCAACAATGAGAAAAAAGCGGCAATAAGTACTGTTTGTCCATCTTGAGACACCGTAGCCAGTATACACTTCCTCAAAATAGTCCAAATTAATCTAAGGCTGCGGTCCAAACACTTAAAAGACACACCCTCCTCCACTTAGCTTTATGCCCTTGGGGGAATCCCCGTCGCCATCTTGGAGGGCGGTCCAAATGATTAGCCAAGCAAGGGAATTTTGCAAAGTAAGCCCCTCAGCCCTCGTTTTTAGTCGAGTTTGCGAATTATGTTCACTCCAGGACCTGAAACTCCCCATAATTCAATTGGCAACGATTGTATATCCGCTAAGAAAAGTCTGTGAAAACGTAAAAACAACATTCATGGAGAAGTCACCATAAAAGTGTAAGTAAAAACTAATGCAAATAAGTTCGAAATTGTGCTACTACTGCACATGGCAGCAAAAACACGTCTCGTAAAAGTAATGATGTTTTGTTTGTTTAGTTTTTGGAAAATGTATACAGTAGGCATATATTTATAATGATATAGTTCATGTAAATACATATGCAATCATAATTGACTGTAGTGCAGATAAAACACAGACAAGTTACTGTTGGCTGAAAACACAATCATCGCGGGATGAAGGAGTGACGAATTTCCGGGCAAGGGTGGTCCATTTAAAATCATTCCTTCCTCGCCCCTTGTGTACACTCGTCAGACGTCACCAGAAGTGTCCACTTAATCTGAGGGCTGAGGGGATAGGGTGTGTCTTTTAAGTGTTTGGACCGCAACCCTAAAAAAATCTGTCATACATTTTTGCAGAGAAGATCTTAGTCAAGCAATTTTACATATAACTAAGATGTTTGGTTAAGTATTTTTCAATGAAAAAATGTGCACGAGAACGAGTAGTCTTTCAATGAATGACAACAAAGACTTTATTGAAGAATCGCTACTGTTGACCAATCACAGACGAAGGGGCGTAGACCTCGGCTACCACGTTCGATTTGCCTCCAGAAATAAATGTCCCCGAACAGCTGAAAACCTTCCAGAACTGTTTCGGCTGGGAAGCATGCGGACACCTTACGCGCATTATAATTTGTTGTAATTATATGCTGAATAATTATTAAGAATAGCGTTGGGTGTTGCGCAATAGTCTGACCTACACAATTGCACACAGTAGATTAGGTGTTTAATCTGAGGCGCAAAAATATATGAAAACATAAACACATTACCTTGACGCTTTCTCTGTTAAATCTAAGGAGACCCTGCAGACAACAGATTATAAACATCAGTTCGCTAGGGATATTAGATCCAACGTGGCACAACTGTCTTCACCTGAATAACGAATGATACACTCAAATATTCTTGACATTCCTCACAAACACCTTTTTTCCATCACTTGGGGCTGTTGTTGCGTCGCATGTGATATCACAACAGCTGTTCTTCACTTGACTGTCATTCAGAACATTCCTTCCTGGATTAGATGATGATGTGTGAAAATATCACGTCGTAACTAATCTACCGGACACCAAATACACATCCAACAAGTATGATGCATAATTATTGAAGAACCATATTAATGATAGTGTCGATGTTGGTTTTAAGTATCAAGGTATGGTGATTTTCGGATAGAAACATTCGATTTTGCAATTGCATTTATTATTTAGGATTTGTGTGCCCATGAAAACTATTTTCGGCCAGTAACATAAGGAGACACAAAATGTTACGTAGTTACACTACATTTCTGAGATCTCTATACAAACAACTGTCCAACAGCTGGATCCAGGATTCTTACAGGGTTCAAGATCAATGTCTAACTTAACTGATTAATGCTTAATATATGATATAATGACAACAACTTACACTGTTATAAATGCAAGGACAGAAAAGTTATGTTTTATGTCACGATTTTGGACAAATCCGTCAAAACACCAACCATGATAAAGGGTTAAACATTTTAAATCAACTCGGGAATTTTATTGATTATAGCAACAACAAAATAATTGCCAGATAATTATCAATGACTTGTCAACAGCTGTAACAAGTTCTCCAGAGTAGGACATCCTCACTGATACCCTAGTTTATAGAAAGACTCATATATCTTCCCAAAGAAACAACCAGTAATTTGAATAATAATTATGTTGTGCTGCTTTATTGACGATATGACAACCCCATGTAAATTGATTGGTCACTATAATCACATAGTTGTTAAATAGGTACAGCATTGTCACTCACGGGTGCAACAAATATAGCCTCTTACATGTTAATGAGCCAGAAACAACAATACCATGCACTCACTAGTGGTCAAAAGTTTTGGCGCTCCAAAGATATGGCACGGTACTCTGTGGGGTGGAATTACAGTACCATACAAAATATTAGCAATTCTTTCCCCGCCCGCAACATTTTCCCACAATGCAGCATAATTTACAGTATGCTGCAGCATCATTTACAGTATGCTGCAGTAAAACGTTTCAGAGTATTTCACTGTTGATAATACAAATAATTACTGTATAATTTACAGTAATTACAGTATGTAGCAAGGTTGCAGTAACATTGCAAAGACAAGATGTTTAATCATTGTCATCACCATCATCACCATATTCTCTTCCTTCACGTTGTCGTCACCATCATTCTCCTCTTCCTTCACGTTGTCATCAACGTATATTGACGTAAAAGGATGATGCGCTACACCGCTTTGAGAAAAGTCCTCTTTAGGACATAGGGCTAGTGGGTGGTTTGACAAGAAAGAGCTGTGTTATTCTGACAGGCATTCTGGTGTGAATTGCTAGCATTCATCCGTAGGTTGAAGACAATAGTCACAAGGACACTGATGCTGACTGGACAACCAGATCTACAGAAGAGGCCGACAACATGGAAGCTGTTGCCATGGTGTCTTATTGCAAGGTGGATACCAAGTTAACAAATCATCACTGCCTTATTTTACATGAAATTAAGAGAAATTCAACCATCACATAACTGACATTAATGACTAATTCACTTTTTTGGTATCAACCTTAGAAAAATATCAAATAAGTCCTAACTTCTGTAACACTCCTCAACTCTCAGAAAATTGTAGTTTATACGCTAGTGTAAACCTTTTTTTTAGGGGTGTGCATATTCAGCTCAGAAATCAATATTAGGTTCAAAATGTAAATTCAATAAAGAAATTCAAAATCAATATTGGTCAAAAGATGAAATACTGCAGAATGTCTTGTGTATCAGGGTGGCTTGTGTAGGAATGTAGGCAGGACGCTTTGTGAAAGGATGCAGTGTAAAAATCTCATACCAGGTGAAAAGGGATGTCAGGTACTGCAGGACATTGTTCCCTCACACCTGGGGGCCTGTAGACCTGGGGGCCTGTAGACCTGGGGGCCTGTAGACTTGTGGTCCTGTAGACCTGGGGGCCTGTAGACTTGTGGTCCTGTAGACTTGTGGTCCTGTAGACTTGTGGTCCTGTAGACCTGGGGGCCTGTAGATCTGGGGGCCTGTAGATCTGGGGGCCTGTAGACCTGGGGTCCTGTAGACCTGGGGGCCTGTAGAACTGGGGGCCTGTAGAACTGGGGGCCTGTAGACCTGGGGGCCTGTAGACCTGGGGGCCTGTAGACCTGGGGGCCTGTAGACCTGGGGGCCTGTAGACCTGGGGGCCTGTAGACTTGTGGTCCTGTAGACCTGGGGGCCTGTAGACCTGGGGGCCTGTAGACTTGTGGTCCTGTAGACCTGGGGGCCTGTAGACCTGGGGGCCTGTAGATCTTGGGGCCTGTAGACCTGGGGGCCTGTAGAACTGGGGGCCTGTAGACCTGGGGGCCTGTAGATCTTGGGGCCTGTAGACCTGGGAGCCTGTAGACCTGGGAGCCTGTAGACCTGGTCCCAAATGGCACTATACAATTTCTTTGACAGGGTCGTTAGCATTTTTTTGCCCAACCCTAGCTCAAATTCTAGACTAAAACAAGGCTAAAGCATCCATAAGGTAACCATTGGACTTAGATCCATTTGGAATTGATACGTTTGTAGGTGCAATAGTTTTTATTAAATTCACCACTCACACATGCACATTTCTGCATAATAAAAACCAACAATGTGCTACCTTTTTGTAGCATTTCTGACAATCCTAACATCTTTTCAGCCAAATCTCAGAGTTCTAAATCCGGTTGCAACTATGTTGCAGCGCAACAGTAGCAGCGAGTAGAAGGCTAGCAGCTGTAGCTAGCTAGCTTACACCAGTTGAATAAGAAGCAGAACGACGGTAGCTAGCTAGCAATGTGTATTTTGCTCTAAAAGGTTTGTCATATGGCTGAAGTCATCTGTGTAAACTGCTGACACTTTTGTCTAATCAAAGCACAAACAAATACAGTGGTGGGAAAAAAGTATTTAACCCCTTTCTGATTCTCTATTTTTGGGGGATGCTTTGCTGCTTCAGGACCTGGACGACATGCCTTAATAGAAGGAAGCATGAATTCTGCTCTGTATCAGATAATTCTACAGGAGAATGTCAGGCCATCTGAAGCGCAGCAGGGTCATGCAGAAAAACACAATCAAGTCTACATGAAAATGTCTAAAAAGCAACACATTTGAAGTTTTGGAATGGCCTAGTCAAAGTCCAGACTTAATCCCAATTGTTGTGGCAGGACTTGAAACGAGCAGTTCGTGCATGAAAACCCACAAATGTCGCTGAGTTAAAGCAGTTCTGCATGCAAGAGTGGGACAAAATTCCTCCACAGCGACGTGAGAGACTGATCAACAACTACAGGAAGTGTTTGGTTGGAGTCAGTGCAGCTAAAGGTCGCACAACCAGTTATTGAGTGAAAGGGGGCAATGACTTTCACACAGGAGCATTGGGTGTTGCATAACTTTGTTTATGAGATAAGTATGTCAACACAGATTCCCTTTATCTAATATTAGATGTGGCTGTAGATCTGATAATAATCAGTACCAAAAATATGCAAAAATAGAGACACTGTAAGCAAAAGTCCTTGGCTGCTATTATAACCAGTTAGATACACCACACTTTGGGAAAACTGCCACACTGCTCATTTATAATACATGCAGGTTAAACAATAACAACATTACAATGATCAATCCGTGCTTGGCGACCTGTGTGCAGTCAAAAGAAAAACGCCATGCTTGCTAACTTGGTAAGCAAGAGAGATAAACGTTCAATCAGTACTGGGTGAATTAACAAAAATATTTTTTTGTACGAACACGTGCTGTCTTCACCAGAATGTCAGTTTTAAATAGTGTCATGTTGATATATCTATCACAGGGTTCGTACTGTAACGGTTTGTGTCATCCACCCCCCCTCCCCTTATTTTCATTTGTTTGGTGTCTCTAAGAAGAGCCTTTGGGTTCGTTGGGCATCGTTGAGTGGCAAGGGACAGGGAGTGTGACGTGTACTAGTACTGGTGAGCGAGTCTTGCTGCTACGGAGAAGAGAATGGTGGAGAGACCAGCTCTCAAATTCTCAAGGACGACGTCATTGCTCTCATCCGTCAGATGCGTGGCATCCCTGCGGTACAAATGTACGCAGTAAGTTGCACAGGTTGTAAACGTTTCTCCTTTTCAGTCGCCAATTTCTGTCATTTGAGAAGCCAAGACATTTGTCAAGCTGGCCCATGTGGAGCTGACAAACGACTTATACTTATTCATATAAACACAGTACATCACACACCATCAGTAACACTTAAGTTCTGTTCCAAATATGTGAGTAATCATCTGTTTTCATATTTATACTGCCATTTATAAATGTGTGAATGTGTGCTCTTTTACTGCATTTGGACAGCTGTGTACAGCATCACTAAGAACATCACCTATCCAATGTCAGATTTGTAAATATGGATTCTTATGGGCTCCCGAGTGGCGTAGCGGTCTAAGGCACTGCATCTCAGTGCTAGAGGTCACTACAGACCCTGGTTCGACTCCAGGCTGTATCACAATCTGTCTGTGATTGGTAGTCCCATAGGGCAGTGCACAATTGGCCTGGCGTCGTCCAGGTTTGGCTGGGGTAGGCCGTCATTGTAAATAAGAATTTGTTCTTAACTGACTTGCCCAGTTAAATAAAGTCTAATGACTTTGTTTCAGGAGTTACCAAAATTGCTATTGACGCCTGATCATACTACTCCACTGTTCATCAAGACCTCAGCTGTTCAGGTGTGGTAGAACTGGACTTGAACAAAAAACCTGCATAACCCTTAGAGCCAGAAATGGCCAGGGACCTCACGATACGATTCTCATGGTTCTCTATGTATGGCGATTCGATACTGTGATTTTATTGCAATTCAATGTTCCAAACATATTGCTCACCATATGTCTGCAGCAGAGGGACAAGAGAGAGCCATGAGAAAACAAGTTTTCAGTCATGGAAATGGAGTGCTGAAAACAAATTGGCTCCCTATTTAAAGACGAAAATGGAGAAAAAGCTATGAAGGAGAAATACTGGTGTTTTGGTGCAGGTATGGCCAACTAGCATAAAAATATATTTTTCTCCCATCAATAATAACCATGTAGCTTTTCAAGAGCAATTGTGGCCATCCTGAATTGTACAGTATGTACAAAGTGTACTAAATCTGAAAACACTGGGCGGCAGGTAGCCTAGCGGTTAGAGCGTTGGGCCAGTAACAGAAAGGTTGCTGGTTCGAATACCTGAGCCGACAAGGTGAAAAACCTGTCTGTGTACTTGAGCAAGGCACTTAACCCTAATTAGCTCCAGGGGCTGACCCTGTAGGCCGTCATTGTAAATAATAATTTATTCTTAACTGACTTGTCAAGTTAAATAAAGAATAAATAGAAATTAAATGTACTGTACATTTCGTTGTAATAACTCACTATTGTTTACAGGTAATGTAGTATTAGGCCTTTCTTTGTTTACAGGTAATGTAGTATTAGGCTTTTCTTTGTTTACAGGTAATGTAGTATTAGGCCTTTCTTTGTTTACAGGTAATGTAGTATTAGGCCTTTCTTTGTTTACAGGTAATGTAGTATTAGGCCTTTCTTTGTTTACAGGTAATGTAGTATTAGGCCTTTCTTTGTTTATAGGTCATGTAGTATTAGGCCTTTCTTTGTTTACAGGTAATGTAGTATTAGGCTTTTCTTTGTTTACAGGTAATGTAGTATTAGGCTTTTCTTTGTTTACAGGTAATGTAGTATTAGGCCTTTCTTTGTTTACAGGTAATGTAGTATTAGGCTTTTCTTTGTTTACAGGTAATGTAGTATTAGGCTTTTCTTTGTTTACAGGTAATGTAGTATTAGGCCTTTCTTTGTTTATAGGTCATGTAGTTTTAGGCCATTCTTTGTTTACAGGTAATGTAGTATTAGGCTTTTCTTTGTTTACAGGTAATGTAGTATTAGGCCTTTCTTTGTTTACAGGTAATGTAGTATTAGGCTTTTCTTTGTTTACAGGTAATGTAGTATTAGGCCTTTCTTTGTTTACAGGTAATGTAGTATTAGGCCTTTCTTTGTTTACAGGTAATGTAGTATTAGGCTTTTCTTTGTTTACAGGTAATGTAGTATTAGGCCTTTCTTCTGTAGACTTTAAAGTACATGTTCATGTCAATAGTTAATGTGTACATGTTGATTATTTGTTTTATTTTACAGGAGCTTTATCCATTGTCTTGTTAAAAAAAGAGATCAGGGAAGTTTGTTACAGTTTACTACATATTGGCTTAAATTAGTTTCTGGTTTTTCGGTTCCCTCTGGAAAATCAGCTGTTAGTATTAAATAAATACTAGCAAATACATTATTTTTTTTGCCATTTGTCATCATTGTGTACTTTTACTTGACTTGTATTGCTGTGTTATGCTGTATAATAATGTTGTGTAATCACCTTCCTGTGTAAAAACCATGGACGTTAAGTGCACAGGGACATATACTGTATATGAGTGGCTGTGTCCAACACACCACCTCCTGTTGTTATGTTAGGTACCTACTGACCAAAACAGATGTTAGGAAATATATTGGTTTTTCAATGACATGTATTGTTAAAATAAATGTTGAAGGAAATACAGTCAGGCACCACATTAACACAATACAAAACAGCTCAATCAAGCCTGATGTTATTGTAAGTATAAAAGCAATGCTTGCCTTCATATAATAAAAAACTCAAAGCTTGAAAGGGTAGTATATAATGCAATACATGACCTTGTATGCGGTACAAATCATTTTATTGTGGGAGCACCTCCTAAGAGTATGAGATAGGCTGTTTGAGAAGGTTTGAATCCTAAGCAACCTGCCTACACATAGTTTAAAGTACAATAGACCAACATAGCTACTGTAGTAGGTCAACACTGTGTGCTGAGTGGAGACCTGGGGGCCTGTACGCATTGTGGTGCTCACGTGAATTTCCTTTCTGTTTCAGGCTTCAGACAAATCCCTATTTCTCACATAAAATGTGTATTTTTTGTTTTAATACATTTACTGTAGACCAGAACAAAAGTGGTGCATTATAAAGGCAACAAGGTGTCATTTGGGACACAGCACTGGGGACCTGCAGTCTGAGCCACCACAGTCACGCTGTGCAGCTTTGAAAAATGTCAGGGACTCTCAGAAGAGAAATTACAGAGGTGAAAGCAAAAGTCCTAGAACACTGAAGTGAAGACTCCTAGACTCCGGATTACATATTGCCCCCTAGAGGCAGGGGTCCTTCTGTCTGCTCTCCCCGGGTCGACCGGGGGATAATCATTCTGGTCTCTGAGCTGCGTTCAATAGTGACAAAAGCCTGGAGCAATCTCAGGGACCAATACACAGAATCCATTTTCAACAGAGCCTCCCTCTCTCTCGCTAGAGTTTCTAAGACGGAGATGAAGGACAGTCAATTATGACTATACACACAAGGGATAAATCCCAAATGGCACCCTATTCCCTATGGGCCCTCGTCAAAGGTAGCGCACTAGATAAGGAATAGGGGGCCATTTGGGACACAAAGAAGATGATTGGAAGGGAATCGTGGACACAAGGCATGCCAAATCTGAAGAAGAATATAATAACCATTAATAACAATTTATTGGACACTACTAGAGTGGAAACCCTGTTTGTTATTTAAAAAATATACACTGGGGGCCAAAAGTTTGGAATATTACTCATTCAAGGGTTTCTTTATTTGCACTATTTTTTACATTGTAGAATAAAAGTGAAGACATCAAAACTATGACATAACACATATGGAATCATGTGTTAACCAAAAAAGTGTTAAACAAATCTAAATATATTCTATAATTGAGATTCTTCAAATAGCCACCTTTGCCTTGACAGCTTTGCACACTCATGGCATTCTCTCAGCCATCTTCACCCTGGAATGCTTTTCCATCAGTCTTGAAGCAGTTCCCACATATGCTGAGCGCTTGTTGGCGCTTTTCCTTCACTGCGGTCTAACTCATCCCAAACCATCTAAATTTGGTTGAGGTTGAAATAAAAAATCTCACATTTGGACTCCAGACCACAGGACAGATTTCCACCGGTCTAATGTCCATTGCTCATGTTTCTTGGCCCAAGCAAGTCTCTTCTTCTTATTGGTGTCCTTTAGTAGTGGTTTCTTTGCAGCAATTCGACCATGAAGACCCGATTCACACAGTCTCCTCTGAACAGTTGATGTTGAGATGTGTCTGTTACTTGAACTCTGAAGCATTTATTTGGGCTGCAATCTGAGGCTGGTAACTCTAATGAACTTATCCTCTGCAGCAGAGGTATTTCTGGGTGTTCCATTCCTGTGACGGTCCTCATGAAGCTGGTTGAGAGAATGCCATGAGTGTGCAAAGCTGTCAAGGCAAAGGGTGGCTACTTTGAAGAATCTCAAATATAAAATATATTTAATTTGTTTAAGAGATAACAGATTTACCTTTCTTCATGAAAGACCACTGAAAAAGAGGTGATAACAGATTTGCCTTTCTTCATGAAAGACCACTGAACAAGAGATAACAGATGTACCTTTCTTCATGAAAGACCACTGAACAAGAGGTAACAGCATCATCCAATGATGTCCTTGATTTTTTCATTCTTTGTGTAGGCCATAATCAGACACAGAACTGCATCACGCAGGACTGACCAATGATTGAACCTGTCCTTGTGTAGCCTATGAGACTAGGACTGGATAGTGTTGCCATGACAACAGATTTTTGACTTCGATACCAAATTTAGTATCACGAGACTCGATACCATCCCGATACTCAATACGAAAATGATATGAAAACGTTATGAAAACAATACCAGTGTAAAAATAGGCATGTTAGCCAAAGTTATGGAATGGCACTTGATCCAGACAGATAAACTCAGCTACTGCTTTATACAAACGTTGGGTATCTTTATATTAGAATTGTTTTACGTCAACATTTTTCTGAGACAGCCATGAATGCATTAATTATACAATCAATCTGACTTTGTTTTCACCAATCAACTACAGTACATAACGGTCATCATTTATTTGGTAAATCAAGATGTAGCCTAGGACTATTCACAATACAGGTGAATGCATATTCAATAGGAGTGTTGCCTGATTTCATGGAGCTACAGATGATAAATAATCTGTTTCTCTTCCATTTGGGACTTATTTTATTGTACTGATCAACAACATTTGCATTGAAGTAGCTTATTTTATAAAAGTGTGCGCTGTCTCCTTGACCAGTAATGACATCTTTCAGGAGGCAAGATGGGGGCCAATCGGAGACCAGTATTCACACAGTCAGGTCGCTGAGGCAACAGTTCCTCTTTGGGAGAGTTAACATAGTTGATGGCAATCAGCTTTGACATCAGCATAATTTGCATTATGGTTTGAATATTATCACAAACAAAGTACTAGTGTAGTGAACTGATGATAAGGGGGACATTGGCTGCGCTGAAAAATAAAGCCTTTATCAGTGAGAAACATTTGACAGAAATACTGAAAGTAACAAATTCTAGTACCAAACTCATGTTCTAGTATCAAAAAAGTACAGACATTTCAGTATTCCGTGCAACACTAGGGTAGGATGAGGGGGAACTGTTAACTCAGCCTCTTGTAAATGATATGGCCATAATACAGAGGAGTTCCCAGAAACTGCAGGAGGTAGGCTGTATAACAGCATCTTCCAATGGAAGTTAACAATGGTTGAGTGTTAGAATATTATGACACTCATTCATTCTCTTGTGTATTGACTCTGTTCAGAATACATGCCCCAGACACATCAAGGCACTCTGGATTAATAGTATATATAGCCTATTCTGATCAAATAACGTTTTCTGCAGGTTCTATTTAAAGTCATGTTCTCAGAACATTAAGAAACCGTTTCATAAAAACCCCAAGAAAACATTGGGAACGTTCAAATAATATTCTGTTCTCAGCATCAACAAAACTCTCTATCCTGTTAAGTGTGTTGGCTACGCCCACTAATTGGCAACAGCTGATCTTAATGAGTGCTTGTTTCCTTTGAAACGGGGTCTGTTTGAATAGACTAAAATTAACAGCTTTGCAGTGGACTAATTCCATGGATAGGGATCAGAAGATCATAGGTTTGAATCTCACTGACAACAAAATAGGATTAACACCTAAGCAAATTAATTTCAATGGGGCATTGGGTCAGTAACGAAAGGTTGCTGGACCGAATCCCCAAGCTGACACGGTAAAAATCCATCGTTCTGCCCCTGAGCAAGGCAGTTAACCCACTGTTCCCTGGGCGCCGAAGACGTGGATGTCCATTAAGGCAGCCCCCCGCACCTCTCTGATTCAGAGGGGTTGGGTTAAATAAGGAAGGCACATTTCAATTGTACAACTGACTAGTATCACCCTTTCCCTGTCTATGATTAGAGTAAAAAATAAAATAAAAAAGTTAACCCAAAATAAGCTAGCAGTGCTATTAAAAGTCTTACTGATACATGTTCTCAGACTGTTATCTAATTACCTTCAAATCATTTCTCAGAACGTTAATAAAACCTCCCAGGAAAACTTTCAGGGAACTATAGTGAAACGTTCTCAGAATCTTCTTGCAACCTGAATATATAAATTCCCAGAACAGGCACATTTTCTTTTTTAAGTTCAGTTTTACTGGTCAGGAAACATATGGCTTCATTCCCATAACCAATGGGAAACCAAAAACATACGTTCCCACAACTTCCAAGCAACCAAATGTGCTAGCTGGGTTTTATTTACCTCCGCCCTATGAATGAATCATGCATTTTTGGATTAATAATTTGACAACTAAAATTGGTATATATATATATTTGTGTGTTATTTGTGTCTAGTTGGCATTTACAAAGGCCCCACTGGGCACACACTGGTTGAATCAGCATTTTTTGTTTGTTTGATGGTAACCCCCCACCTCACCCTGTCACAATGCAGTGTTAAGGGACGACAGACGGAGCGTTCGTGGAGAGACATTCCTTTTATTTTACTATTTCTCACAATTATTTACTAATAAATGCAAAAACAACAAAGGAGCGTAAAGCAAAGTGACTTACGTGCTGCAACACAAATGCAGACAGGCACAAACAATGATCCACACACAGGTGGATGTGTGGGGCCTGAATACCATCCCCAATCAGAGACAAACCTATACAGCTGTCTCTGATTGAGGATCCTTAATCTCCCCTAGTTAGGATGTGAGGGTTTGATTGTGGTCGTATCACTCCCCCTGGTGGGAGTCAGAGGCCTAACCTCAGTAAAAACCCTCACACACCCTCCACTCTAACCTCGCTCCCTGCGCGCTAAACGCAACATTTGTGCATAAAATCATCAGTCTTTCAGTAGCAGCAGTCTAGAACGCACATACATCAATGGCGTTAAAACAGAAATATTGTAAAAAAAAAAATTAAAAAAAGCATGTTTCTATTTATTTGTAATATGTCTGCCTGACAGCTTCTGCAATATGTTGAAAAGACCAAGAAACTAAAAGCCTACACTAAAGATGATGCATCCTACTAAAAGCCTAAGAAACTAAAAGCCTAAGAAACTAAAAGCCTAAGAAACTAAAAGCCTAAGAAACTAAAAGCCTACACTAAAGGTGATGCATCCTACTAAAAGTCTAAGAAACTACAAGTCTAAGAAACTAAAAGTCTAAGAAACTACAAGTCTAAGAAACTAAAACTCTAAGAAACTAAAAGCCTAAGAAACTAAAAGTCTAAGAAACTAAAAGCCTAAGAAACTAAAAGACTAAGAAACTAAAAGTCTAAGAAACTAAAAGCCTAAGAAACTAAAAGCCTAAGAAACTAAAAGTCTATGAAACTAAAAGTCTAAGAAACTAAAAGCCTACACTAAAGGTGATGCGTCCTACTAAAAGTCTAAGAAACTGAAAGCCTAAGAAACTAAAAGCCTAAGAAACTAAAAGCCTAAGAAACTAAAAGCCTACACTAAAGGTGATGCATCCTACTAAAAGCCTAAGAAACTAAAAGCCTAAGAAACTAAAAGTCTAAGAAACTAAAAGCCTAAAAAACTAAAAGTCTAAGAAACTAAAACTCTAAGAAACTAAAAGCCTAAGAAACTAAAAGTCTAAGAAACTAAAAGCCTAAGAAACTAAAAGCCTAAGAAACTAAAAGTCTAAGAAACTAAAAGCCTAAGAAACTAAAAGCCTAAGAAACGTAAAGCCTACACTAAAGGTGATGCATCCTACTAAAAGTCTAAGAAACTAAAAGTCTAAGAAACTAAAACTCTAAGAAACTAAAAGCCTAAGAAACTAAAAGTCTAAGAAAATAAAAGCCTAAGAAATTAAAAGCCTAAGAAACTAAAAGCCTAAGAAACTAAACGTATATGAAACTAAAAGCCTAAGAAACTAAAAGTCTAAAAAACTAAAAGCCTAAGAAACTAAAAGTCTAAGACACTAAAAGCCTAAGAAACTGAAAGTCTAAGAAACTAAAATTCTAAGAAACTAAAAGCCTAAGAAAGTAAAAGTCTAAGAAAGTAAAAGCCTAAGAAACTAAAAGCCTAAGAAACTAAAAGTCTAAGAAAGTAAAAGTCTAAGAAACTAAAAGCCTACACTAAAGGTGATGTATCCTACTAAAAGTCTATAACTTTCAATTAAAATTGAAATAATCTACTTTTACTTGTCATTGTTATTCACTGGAAGTAAATGTTGCAACTGAGGAACATGCATGAATCACATCATATTTGCTTATTTTTCATGTTCAGGAAAGCTTCCGTTTGTTCACCAAAACCACCAAAGTTGTCACAAATAGGGCAAGCAGAATAGATAATGCGAACATGATCTTTAGTAATAGTACTTACAGGTTTCAACGTGCAGACTAGAGTTAAAACCAAGAAACCTCTGGAAACATCCATAACGCTGGTCAATAAAGAAACGATGTGTCTTCTTTTTGAATATCCAAGAAATATAATACAAATCTGTACACCCTGTTGAATACAAAAAATCACTAGAACTTTGAATAAATAAACTCTGTGATACGTTCTTGTAGCCTACTCGAGTCGGTGATATGAGCGTGCGTAATGCGCTGCGGACACACTTTTGAAACGCTTTCACCACCACTTCACTGACGAGCAATGACACGGACGTCAGAAGAGAACTGCACCCTAGTGGGTTCGACTCGGGACTTCCCTCGTTTATCAATGATATTCTGGGTTCTTCCACATGGAGGAAGACAACAATTTCCCTGTCATGTATTCATCTTAAACTAAACAGTTGAAAGGGTAAGAACAACTAAAAATATAAAGTTACAAACGTCTTAAAGTGTTTCTAGCTCAATTGTGATTTGACAATACAACAATTATGCCCAATCACTTTGTGTTGTCATGTGTTATTGGGCTGTCATAATCAAATATTGGAATAAATACATTAAATGAGCTAATATTCCCCAGTGCCCCACAACAAGAGAAAACCAACCTGTTCACTTCTGTCAAAAACATGGTAATCTCATTTCTCAGACACTTCCGCCTACTGTATGCACAATTAGCCTGTGGAATGAGGATAAAACCATGGGAGTCCTGTGCATAATGCTTTCTTTGATTGGACACGACTGCCTAAATCACTCATAAACCCTTTTCCTTATCAGTGAAAGGTCAACATGTCTGGGTAATGATATACCATTTTAATTTAAAGGTACGGTCTTCTGTCCCAGTCCAGTCAGCTATGTTAAAAAATGTTAGAAGTCTTGTGACACTTATGTTGTGTCTGCTGTGTTCTAAGTTCACTCTCCACCCACTGGGATGTAAATGTCCCAGACCGACACAAACATAACCACACACACTCACACACCTGGGCGAGTTGATCAAATCTTAGGCACGGCCATATCCAACCTGTTCTCAGAGCATTTGGTGTTATTCTGTTGTAAATCTGTGATACTCAATGTACATATATATTTTACATTTCATATGGTATGTATTAATTTGTGGATGTCCATCCCCCAATTTGCATTATATGTTACAAATCTGCAAAATGTACAATATGTTACGAATTTGCAAAACGTATGATATGTTACGAATTCTAGCTAGGTGGCTAACCTTAGCTAGCTGGCTAACATTAGCTAGGCTAGGGGTTAGAGTTAGGTTAAAGGGTTAAGGTTAGGTTTAGGGGAAGGTTGAAGTAGTTGAAAAGTTGCTAATTAGCTAAAACGCTAAGTTGTCATTGATGAGATTCACACTCGCAACATTTGGGTTGCTAGACGTTTGCGTTATGCAAACACCCATCCACCCCGACCAACCACCCTACTTTGTTTTTGCCTTAAGTAACCATCTGTCTTATGTAACCATCTGTCTTAAGTAACCATCTGTCTTAAGTAACCATCTGTCTTATGTAACCATCTGTCTTGTGTAACCATCTGTCTTATGTAACCATCTGTCTTATGTAACCATCTGTCTTAAGTAACCATCTGTCTTAAGTAACCATCTGTCTTATGTAACCATCTGTCTTAAGTAACCATCTGTCTTAAGTAACCATCTGTCTTATGTAACCATCTGTCTTATGTAACCATCTGTCTAATATAACCATCTGTCGTATGTAACCATCTGTCTTATGTAACCATACCAAATGTAACATTATCATACCAATTTGGTGTCTTGGATTTACATTTACTATGTTACGTTTAGTGTATGAGACCAGGCTGTATTATCCTGCAGAGCATAGTAGCAGGATGTGCCTCCTCTCTTCCTCCAACTCTTCCTAAACGCCTCTCCCTCTAGGACAAAACAAGTATCTTATCAGCTGGCAGGACTGGACAGAACAGAACAGGACAGGACAGAACAGGGCAGAACAGAACAGAACAGAACAGAACAGAACAGGGCAGAACAGGACAGGACAGAACAGGACAGGACAGGACAGAACGGGGCAGAACAGAACAGAACAGGACAGAACAGGACAGAAAAGGACAGGACAGGACAGGACAGAAAAGGACAGGATAGGACAGGACAGGACAGGACAGAAAAGGACAGAACAGGACAGAACAGGACAGAACAGGACAGAAAATGACAGAACAGGACAGGACAGAACAGGACAGAACAAGACAGGACAGGACAGGACAGGACAGAACAGAACAAGACAGGACAGGACAGGACAGAACAAGACAGGACAGGACAGGAGAGAACAGAACAGGGCAGAAGGGGACAGGACAGGACAGGAGGAGCTCAGACTGACTAGGCAGTGTGTGTGTGTGTGTGTGTGTTTGTGTGTGTGTGTGTGTGAGAGAGGGAGATCTCATGTGTGAGAGAGGGGGGTCTCATATGTTTGTGCGTGAGAGGGAGATCTCGTGTGTGAGAGAGGGAGATCTCATGTGTTTGTGCGTGAGAGGGAGATCTCATGTGTGTGTGTGTTCGTGTGTGTGTGTGTGTGTGTGTGTGTGTGAGGGGGAGATCTCATGTGTTTGTGTGTGTGTTACTGTGTGAGAGGGAGATCTCATGTGTTTGTGTGTGAGAGGGAGATCTCATGTGTTTGTGTGTGAGAGGGAGATCTCTTGTGTTTGTGTGTGTGAGAGGGAGGGAGATATCGTGTGTGAGAGGGAGATATTGTGTGTGAGAGAGGGAGATCTTGTGTGTTTGTGTGTGAGAGGGAGATCTCTTGTGTTTGTGTGTGAGAGAGGGAGATCTCGTGTGAGAGAGGGAGATCTCGTGTGTGAGAGGGAGATGACTGTTCCACCCCTGTCTGTCTCTTATCTCCTGAAGGATCTGCTGAACTCTGTTCTATGAGTTCATCGTATCTCTAAAAGAGGAAGGATATTCTCAGCCTCTGCTCTGGGGCCATAAATCATGTACTGTACATACATTATAACTGTCGTTTTGTTGTGTGATGATATGACCTCCAATACAATCCCTGGCCTTCTCTGGTGAATTACAGTGGTAGAATGAGTTAACCATCTATCTACTACTATGTGTAAAACCCTGGTACACTGACTGTAGGCTACTCATGTGAATGGCCATCTTCTGTCTTTGAAAGGGCTTTCACGTTAGACTGTTGCATCCACATTGATCTGCTTTTTGACAGTGAAGGCCCTGTAGTATTCTGTTTCTGTAGAACCTAGAGAACCTGTATTTATTTTAAATTGTACCTTTATTTAACTAGGCAAGTCAGTTAAGAACAAATTCTTATTTACAATGACGGCCTACCAACAGGGTCAGCCTCTGGAGCAAATTAGGGTTAAGTGGACACATCGACAGGTTTTTCACCTTGTCGGAAATGCTCTAACCGCTAGGCTACCTGCCGCCTGTAGAACCTATAGAACCTATAGAACCTGTAGAACCTATAGAACTTATGCCAGGATGTGGCGTAGTACGTACACATCTCTTTGAAAATATAGTGAAAGGATGCAAGAAAAAGTCACCCATTGTCCATACTCTTTTCAGCTGTAAGCCTACTATTCCACAGCACCTCTGTGGACATATTTGGTGAATGAAACCTTCCAGATGTACTGACCTGTTGCAACCTCTACAACCACTGTGATTATTATTTGACCCTGCTGGTCATCTATGAACGTTTGAACATCTTGTACTCTCATAATCTCCACCCGGCACAGCCAGAAGAGGACTGGCCCGCCCTCAGCGCCTGGTTCCTCTCTAGGTTTCTTCCTAGGTTTTTGCCTTTCTAGGGAGTTTTTCCTAGTCACCATGCTTCTACATCTGCATTGCTTGCTGTTTGGGGTTTTAGGCTGGGTTTCTGTATAGCACTTTGTGACATCTGCTGATGTAAAAAGGGCTTCATAAATACATTTGATTAATGGGATTGACAGAAAACATTATTTTATGTTAATAATCTTTTTAGAGCACAAAGTTTAGCACAAAGTTCATCCATGCTGGCATTCAAACATAATCTGTCTAAGTGGCTTGGTACGTTTATATGGACTGCAGGTTCTTTGTACTTTCAGGAGTTACTTTCATGTCCACTCAATGTGTTTTTACTGCCTTGTATCTGTTAATGGGGTCTTAGCGCCCTCTAGTGTTTCCCTGTGGAAATAAGGATGATAACGGACTTTCACTTGATTTTTGTTTGACTGTAGTTCTAATTATGTACAATTACAGTTACAGGTATAGATAGATAAATAGCTTAAGGAGTGAAAATACATTATAGACTTTTCATTCATTCATAATCTTTATTTCTGCTTCATACAAAGAAAAACAGTATGTTACAAAAACAAAAGTAAATTACAAATTGTATACTAACTGTCAAAACAATTATTATTATTAGTTCAGTTCAAATAGACAAATTGTTCATTTTGATACAGTAGAATGAAGACAACTTTTATATCAAACTATTTGGACGCAGCAGTAGAGTATGCTGTAGTCTTTTGCTCCAGCCCTGCTCTAACACACCTGAGGTTCTGACTAATAGGATGTGGTGTCTATCAGTAGGTCACACTTGCTGTAGTCTTTTGCTCCAGCCCTGCTCTAACACACCGTATTCTAGGTTTGAGAGCATCTCCAGTATTTTTGTTTTTTTATAGAGCTGATCACATCTTGGTGAGACGAAGTGTATTGAGCCTTACGGCGAGAATCGTGGCGCCTGCAGCATAGCTGATCTCTCTCAAAATCCCATTCCAGCAGTCCTCCTCAAATCTGTGGGGAAAGGAGAAAGTGCATGGTTCATTGTCTGTGGATTCTCTACATGTACCCAGGTGAAGAACGTTTGATTGAGTACATTCCCAGTGGCTAGTTGTAATGACGTCAGTTCAGCCAATGTTGCCTTTAATGGGTAATGGGAATTATTATTACAACATTCTGTCACTGACCTCCAGGTGTCGTTCATTTCAGTGTAGTGCTCATGAAGACTTTATGAATGCTTTATGAAGCCTTTATAAGCTGTTATATAATTGACCTCCAGGTGTTGTTAATCTCAGTGCAGTGCTTATGAAAATTTTATGAAAGCTTTATGAAGCCTTTATAAGCTATTATTTAACTGACCTCCAGATGTTGTTCATCTCAATGTAATCCTTATGAAGGCTTTATGAATTCTCTATGAAGCTTTTATAAGCTGTTATATAACTGACCTCCAGATGTCGTTCATCTCAGTGAGAGGTGGTTATCTACAGTAGGGGTTTTCAAGCCAGCCATTCTATGTATTTTATCTATTGCACAGCTAGCACACCTGATTCAACCTGTCAACTAATCATCAAGCCCTTAAACAAGTGAATCAGGTGAAGTAGTTCAGGGCTAATCTCTCGTAAACATAAATGGTACTGTAGCCTCTGACTGAGCATCTGACCAGATCACGCAAGATTTTAGTAATGTGTTAACCGAGATTAGTTCAGGCTGTGGGTCCCAGAGGACAGGTTTAAAAAACAACTGATATACAGTATGTAGTGCCTATGAATTATATATATATATATATATATATATTTATAAGACTTAATTAATGCTGTATAAAGCCTTAATAAGTTGTTATAGCACTGACCTCTAGATGTCACTCATCTCAGTGGGTTGTGGTTATCAACAGTATGCAGTGCTTATGAATGCTCTATAAAGCACTATGTAGTGAGTATGAATGCTTTATAAGATGTTATAGAAATTACCTCCAAATGTCGTTCATCTCAGTGGGCTGTGGCTCGTCGCTGATCTCGCTGGGAATCATGGCAAAGCCCCCCACAGAGTACAGACATCCCCCCATAGTGATCATGTTCATGGAGCTACGCTCCTGGGGAAACTCTACAAACTCTGACCACCTGGAACACAGCACACACATTAAAACAGACATTATAATAACATCACAGCACACACATTAAAACAGACATTATAATAACATCACAGCACACACATTAAAACACACTTTATAATAACATCACAGCACACACATTAAAACAGACATTATAATAACATCACACACATTAAAACAGACATTATAATAACATGTGAACCATGCTCTGTAATAAATAGCCTTGCCTGAAACCAAAATACTTCCCACTGGGCAAATTAATTGAAATGATGTGGAAACAACGTTGATTGAACCAGTGTGTGCCCAGTGGTTTGTGTTAACACCCTGAGCTAATGCCCAGGCTTGAGGTCAGTAGGCTAACACAGTCTTGAAGCCAGGGTTCAAACCACAGTCGATTACATCACCTCATGAATTAATGACATGAAACAAACAATAAACAATCCACTCTATTCAATCAAGCTGAAGCGTTACAGATTCCACAATAGAAATATAAAGGTGACGTCCTATTGAGCCGACATACTGTTTGCAGCATTTACCGGGAATGCAATCTCCTCTAAAGCGCGGACATTGCCTTTCAATTCCAATCACGCTGTAAAGCTGAACTTCTGCGATGTGGATTGAATAGAGCCCTTACTTGTTTGTAGCGATGTCATAGACCTCTACAGTGCTGGTGAGTCCTGTGTCTGTAACACCCGTGGCCACGTAGATCTGGTCATTGTGGACCGTCACAGCGAACAGAGAACGAGCCAGCTTCATAGGAGCTAGCTCCTTCCACTCAAACTTAGTGGGGTTGTAGACACACACCCTCCGTAAGCACTTCCTAGGGGACAAAATACAGTATAGAAACTTAGTGGGGTTGCAGACAAACATCCTCTGTATGCACTTCCTATAGATAGCAATACAATACATTACAGTAACATTATATCAGAACTCATAGTATGTTGTAGCCATGGGAAGTAGGGTCTCCAGAAAAAACTGAATAATAATAAAAAGTTATAGAACAATATATTGTTTTGTCCAGGAAGTGCACTGATTGCTTTTAATTTGATGTCAGCATTTGAATTTGGCATTGTAACCTTGTTATAATCTAATAGCCAGGGGTTAATTTAATTGGGAATTGGGAGATGGGGAGCCCTCGTTTCTGGTGACCATTCAAACCAAAGGTTGTTTTATTGCTATTAAGATATAGGTTGTGATAGCTGTAAGCCTAATTGTTATTTCAATTTGTTAAATATAGGTTGTGATAGATGTAAGCCTAATTGTTATTTTAATTTGTTAAATATAGGTTGTGATAGATGTAAGCCTAATAGTTATTGACATTATTAAACTTCTTAATGCAAATAATTAATGATTACCTAGTCGGGCTAACTTTTTAAACTTCTTGCTGTATGTCTACTTCATCATCATAAACCATAAACCTGCACTCCTAATCCCTACATGTAGCCTACCTGCCTCTGGTATAATGCCTGCACCCCTAATCCCTACATGTAGCCTACCTGCCTCTGGTATAATGCCTGCACCCCTAATCCCTACATGTAGCCTACCTGCCTCTGGTATAATGCCTGCACCCCTAATCCCTACATGTAGCCTACCTGCCTCTGGTATAATGCCTGCACCCCTAATACCTACCTGTAATCTACCGGCAAAATGGAGAGAATTACAGGAAATGTCTGAAAACCAAATCTCGCTTGTTACTGATGAATGTGATGTTCTGGTGCCTCTAGGTCAATTCAGACGGCTGATTGAGGATCTTATTACTGATGAATGTGATGTTCTGGTGCCTCTAGGTCAATTCAGACGGCTGATTGAGGATCTTATTACTGATGAATGTGATGTTCTGGTGCCTCTAGGTCAATTCAGACGGCTGATTGAGGATCTTGTTACTGATGAATGGTAGGCCTTGTCGATGGTAGGCCTAAGTAAGTCCTTTGATGTATGCTTTTTATTTCAATGCATGTGTAGGATTTATCTAGCATAGTTTGCATTCGCAGTCAGCTATTTTATGGTCTGTTTACTTTCACATTGGTGTTGGTATTTGAATTATGCATCTATTTCATGTTGTATTGTATGCTCTGTTCCACAAGTGGGATGAATGAGTCAATGTAGCCTATGTCTGATGAGGTTGAGTAGTACATTGTACACGCCATTCCACAGACCTTTAAACCTAATATAAACCTGACATTGCGGTGATAATTAATGTCTGAGGGTATTTTAGTTTGTTTTTGCTGTTCTCCAAATAGCATTTTAGAGTTTTTACATGGTGTAGAAGTACAGTAAATGAGCTCTAACTGGTGGGGGTATTTCTACACACCCCACTTTGCCATATCGCAGCACCTTCACAAAGATGTTCTAATTGTGAGCTCCACCCCCAAACTACTTCCCGTGGCTCTGGTTGTAGACACACAAGTAACTTCTACATGGCCAGTTGGGTAACACTTCATATCCAGGTACCTCTTATGAATCTGAAGCTTCAAGGTTCTGGACAAAAGTTGCACTATTATTCATAGGTTGCGCATCGGTCACTCGGTCGCGTCATGTCACTGTTATGAACGTTCTCAAGCCGCCCTCTACCGGTGGTGTAATAGTGGTGTCCTAAAGTCGTGATAAACCCAGTCATTCTGGATAGACCCAGTCATTCTGGATAAACCCAGTCATTCTGGATAAACCCAGTCATTCTGGATTTAGCACAACTGTTTAGTCTAAATTACACTATAGTGCCTGGAAATACGATTACATTGCTAAATTACATTGATTACATTGCTAAATAAAGTAGTCAAATGTTTAGTACGAAACAACTTTGCCAGCATTATCATGTGGTCAAATTTACTTTAGACAGATGCCAATGTTGTCATTATCTAGCAAAATGTGTCAAAAATAGCTAACCATCTATTGTTATACTGCATCCGAAGTCAATCTGGTGACATCAAAATAATGACAAAAGTTTTTCCTAATAATTATTCGCACCCTTTTGAATGACATTGTATTTCCAAGCCAGTGTAAAGGACTTTAGATGAAATCTCCATCAGTGCTCATTGACGATGCATTGAGTAGAATGTTCAGTTGGGCTTCAGTACAAAACAAAGGTTGTGACGAAACATGCAGACCATGAATAGGGAATAGCATACAATCTTCAAAAGTGCGACTTACTTGCTCTCTGCCTTTCCTCCTATGACGTAGACAAGGCCATTGTGTGAGACAGTTCCATGACCATAGACTGTGTATGGAAGAGGGTCTGACTCGCCCCATTTAAATGACCTGTAGATCATAACATAGTTTTTATCAACAGTCTGTCTTAACATTGACGGAAGGCTAGAGAGAGCGAGAGAAAGAGAGAGTCCCTCTACTGTACTCACTGTCTGTCATAGATCATGACAGAGTCCAGAACGTGTTCTCCCTCTTTCATCTCCTTGCCGCCCACAACAAAGATGGAGTTTTCTGCTTCAGTCAGCCCAAATAGGCAGCGAGGTCCTGGCAGTGAGGGCATCCCCAGCCACTCTCCGCTCATAGGGTCAAACTGGAGGAGAGATGAAGATACCAGAATGGTTTATTGGTACTATCAATGTGGGTCAAACTGGAGGAGAGATGAAGATACCAGAATGGTTTATTGGTACTATCAATGTGGGTCAAACTGGAGGAGAGATGAAGATACCAGAATGGTTTATTGGTACTATCAATGTGGGTCAAACTGGAGGAGAGATGAAGATACCAGAATGGTTTATTGGTACTATCAATGTGGGTCAAACTGGAGGAGAGATGAAGATACCAGAATGGTTTATGAATGGCATAATAGTTCATATCATTCAGCTTGTAGTAAGTCAAAGTATCTCTCTGGCACAGGGAGTTTGGTGACAGTGAATGTTACGAACATCTGTTATAACAACCAAAATGTCAGCAAAGCACAAAAGGATGATGGCCAAACAGTCTGTCTGTCTTAATCACCACCAGACCATGCAGAGAGCCATACCTGACTCATGTTTAATAATACCAGAGAGCCATACCTGAATCATGTTTAATAATACCAGAGAGCCATACCTGACTCATGTTGAATAATACCAGAGAGCCATACCTGACTCATGTTTAATAATACCAGAGAGCCATACCTGGCTAATGTTTAATAATACCAGAGAGCCATACCTGACTCATGTTTAATAATACCAGAGAGCCATACCTGACTCATGTTTAATAATAGCAGAGAGCCATACCCGACTCATGTTTAATAATAGCAGAGAGCCATACCCGACTCATGTTTAATAATAGCAGAGAGCCATACCTGACTCATGTTTAATAATAGCAGAGAGCCATACCTGGCTAATGTTTAATAATACCAGAGAGCCATACCTGGCTAATGTTTAATAATACCAGAGAGCCATACCTGACTCATGTTTAATAATAGCAGAGAGCCATACCTGTAGGAAGTATGAGCTGAGTGGTTCCTCCTTGTTGTCCTCGTTGAGGAGGAATCCTCCAGCCACAAACACCTGATTCTCCTTGGTTACCAGACTACAGTGGTTCTTAGGGATCTCTGTCGACTCAGACGCCACGAAACACTCGTTCCCTACCGGGTCGTACGCTACGCTCCCTGTGTCGCTGATCATCAGGATCAGGTCCGTCTCAAACATCCCGAACCGAGGGTTATTGTTCAGAATCCCCGGAAGCAAACCTTGCTCATCGTCAGAGTCTTCTTCATCTTCCTTGTCACCCGCCATCTTGGACTTCCTGTTCCTTGACCTCTTGATCTCTGGGAGTCTTCCTTTGTGGGCGTCTTTTATCAGCTGCAGCTCTTTCTTGACCTCTGTGTTGGCCCGAATCCACTTGTGACCTTCAACCTTCTCCGTGAAGTAATCCACTGGGATCAGGCGGAAGCGGACGCAGTGCAGGAGATCTGGCAGCTCCTTCATCCTCTCCGTTCTGTCGTAGCCTACCCAGTCCATCAGAGACTCAAACACCACCTAAATGTCCAGGTCAAGAGGACCACAATGGGAAAAGGTTAATGGGTATGTCCCAAATCAATCTATCCATCCATCTATCAACCACCCACCTCCTCTCGGTCCACGTTGAGCGCGTCAGAGGTGATGATGGCTGCCAGCTCGCTGGGGCCCAGCTGGTGGATAGATAAATATACTTTATTGTCAGTTGTCACAGAGACAGAAACATTTAGTTTACTGCAGTGGGCTAAATCAGGGTCATACAGTGTTTCTTGGTAGTCTTAAACAAATCTACTTTTAAACCAAAGTATACACCTCACACACATGGTTATGGACTTAATAAAAGAAGACCCCTCTACCATGTCAGATATAGAGTTGAAATGTATTCAGTTTGAGTTTGCATCCCAATATTACACTTGATATACATCACAGAAACTGAAATATAAGAACCCCCCCCCCCTACACACACACACACACACACACTCTCTCTCTAGGTTACCTGGTGAAAGTCCTGGTCCCTGACGATGAGCTGGTAACGCTCACAGATGAACTCTCTAGCTGTGAAAGCCAGGCGGGGACAGTCCAACAGCAGCCCCAGCCTGAAGATAGCCAGGCAGTTCCCCAGCACCAGCTTCTCCTGGAGGTAAATATACAAATATCGGTGGCACTTTCTTATCTTGCTTAATCTCGTCTAAGGTCTATTCTATTCCCCAGCACCAGCGTCTCCTGATGATGATGATAACAGAGAGACAGAGACAGATGCTAGCTGTAAGTAGGAGAGGGAGAGAGAGGAGAGAGAGAGAGAGAGAGAGAGAGAGAGAGAGAGAGTGAGAGAGAGAGAGAGAGAGAGAGAGAGAGAGAGAGAGAGAGAGAGAGAGAGAGAGAGAGAGAGGCAGGCAGGCTACCTGTAGGTAGGAGACACAGACGGAGAAGATGGATGGGATCTGGTACATGTTGGCCACCATGAAGATATCCTGGACGTTCTGCTCCGTCAGGTTGATGTCTGAGGTATAAATGTATCGGAGTATCATCGCCATGACGCCAGGCTCCACGTCTTTCAGAATGATCTCCCTCTTCCCTCCTTCCTCCAGGTTGGACAGGAACATAGCCTTGAAGAACAATCAACCAATCGATCAAAGTCAATCATGATTGAGGATAATATGATTGATGATAATATATAATATATGATTTTCCCCAAGGTGTTGAGTGCATACATTTTAGAACATTTGACCTAGCACAGTGTTTTTCAATCTCCCGCCTGTGGACCTGTACCGGCCTTTGGGATGTTGTTGACCCGTCCCACAGATGTTAAGCTGACACTGATTTAGTCAGTTCTACAATGCCAGTTTTAATGTAAGCAGCCATCCAAGGGGGAAGAAGTATAGTCTGCCGGTCACTCACACAAAGAAGGTTAAAAAACACTGGCCTAGTGGGAATCCACAACCCAAGAACTGCTAACGTCATACTCGTACCATGCTGAGTCATACAGGACCAACAAATTACCTTGAAGAA
Organism: Thymallus thymallus; assembly: GCA_023634145.1. NCBI lineage: Eukaryota > Metazoa > Chordata > Actinopteri > Salmoniformes > Salmonidae > Thymallus > Thymallus thymallus. The sequence goes on from CM042382.1 coordinate 4,587,008, forward strand.
GGGGCTGGAGGCAGCCAGGACCAGGCGGTGGCACGGGAACTCCCTGTCCTGGATCTTCAGGACACAGTCTACAAACTTCTGGTTATCCAGCAAGTCACAAAGGCCGTCCTGAAGCAGGGTTTGCTGGTACATCCTCGGCTGTTCCACCGGGTCTATTGACAAGGCAGCCATCTTGTTTTTTCTGTCAGGTTCTCCTCAGGTCTTCTCTTACATCCTATCAGCTCGTCGGCGATAGATGTTTTTTTGGGGAGGGATTTCTAAAATTACGAAGGGATGATCCCTGCTCGCTCCCCACAACAGGACAGCACAGTACTGCCTGTTTTCACAGTACAGAGAGTGAGAGACAGAGAGAGGGAGAGAGAGAGAGAGATGAGGTTGGGCAACGGGGCAACTAGCTAGTCCACATTGGTAGCAGCTCCTGCAGCTGTCTGTGGCTGTCAGTCTCTCCAACTCAGAGTGTATTTATAGATAAGATAGCATATGTAGTCAACACACACATCACTTTACATACTGGGCTGGAAAGACCGAGTAGTTATGAAGTAGAGGCGTCACACTCCTTTTCTCCAACACAGATCTTTAATAGTTCACAACGTTTGGATCCCAAAAGGATCTTTGTCAGGTATGTTTTGGAGCAAGTTAGTGTGCAGGCCCTGCTTCACTATTTATAGTCACAAAGCTGAGGAATCCATTTTGGTGAGTGAGTAAAATGACCTCCCTATGGTCTCTCTCTCTCTGGACAGCCCCCCTACACCCGCCCCGCCAACAGCTGATGTGCAGCCCAAAGGGGAGTGTCATGTGCTCCCCTTTCATTCACCAGTCAGCCAGGCGCTGAATACAACAGGTGTAGACCTTACCATGAAATGCTTACTTTACAAGCCATCAATGCAGTTTTAAGAAAAATAAGAGTTAGAAAAAATATTTACTAAATAAAATTAAAAAGTAACACAGTAAAATAACAATAACGAGGCTATATACAGGGGGTACCGGTACCGAGTCAACGTGCAGGGATACCTGTTAGTAACGAGGCTATATACAGGGGGTACCGGTACCGAGTCAACGTGCAGGGATACCTGTTAGTAACGAGGCTATATACAGGGGGTACCGGTACCGAGTCAACGTGCAGGGATACCTGTTATTAACGAGGCTATATACAGGGTTACCGGTACCGAGTCAACGTGCAGGGATACCTGTTAGTAACGAGGCTATATACAGGGGTACCGGTACCGAGTCAACGTGCAGGGATACCTGTTAGTAACGAGGCTATATACAGGGGTACCGGTACCGAGTCAACGTGCAGGGATACCTGTTAGTAACGAGGCTATATACAGGGGTACCGGTACCGAGTCAACGTGCAGGGATACCTGTTAGTAACGAGGCTATATACAGGGGTACCGGTACCGAGTCAACGTGCAGGGATACCTGTTAGTAACGAGGCTATATACAGGGTTACCGGTACCGAGTAAACGTGCAGGGATACCTGTTAGTAACGAGGCTATATACAGGGGTACCGGTACCGAGTCAACGTGCAGGGATACCTGTTAGTCAAGGTAATTGAGGTAATATGTACATGTAGGTAGGGGTAAAGTGACTTTGCATAGATAATAAACAGAGAGTAGCAGCAGTGTAAGAGGCATGAAGGTGGACTGGGAGTGTAAATAGTCTGGTGGACATTTGATTAACTGTTCAACAGTCTTATGGCTTGTGGGGTAGAAGCTGTTAAGAAGCCTTTTTGACCTAACTTAGTGCTCCGGTACCGCTTGAGAGAACAGTCTATGACTTTGGTTGGTTGGAGTCTTTTACTATTTTTAGGGCCATCCTCTGACTGCCTGATATTGGTCCTGAATGGCAGCAAGCTTGGCCGTAGTTATGTACTGGGTCGTAATCCCAGTTCTCAATGGGATTAAGGTCTGGGGAGTTTCCTGGCCATGGACCCAAAATGTCAATGGTTTGTTCCCCGAGCCACTTAGTTATCACTTTTGCCTTATGGCAAGGTGCTCCATCATGCTGGAAAAGGTATTGGTCGTCACCAAACTGTTCTTGGATGGTTGGGAGAAGTTGCTCTCGGAGGATGTGTTGGTACCATTCTTTATTCATGGCTGTGTTTTTAGGCAAAATTGTGAGTGAGCCCACTCCCTTGGCTGAGAAGCAACCCCACACATGAATGGTCTCAGGATGCTTTACTGTTGGCGTGACACTGGACTGATGGTAGCGCTCACCTTGTCTTCTCCGGACAAGGTGTTTTACGGTGTTTTCTGGATGGCCCAAATGCCCCGATCCCGCAGCTGAATCAACTTTAGGAGACGGTCCTGGCGCTTCTTGGGCGCCCTGACGCCATCTTCACACCAATTGAACCTCTCTCCTTGAAGTTCTTGATAATCCGATAAATGGTTGATTTAGGTGCAATCTTACTAGCAGCAATATCCTTGCCTGTGAAGCCCTTTTTGTGCAAAGCAATGATGACGGCACGTGTTTCCTTGCAGGTAACCATAGTTGACAGAGGAAGAACAATGATTTCAAGCACCACCCTCCTTTTATAGCTTCCAGTCTGTTATTCTGACTCAATCAGCATGACAGAGTGATCTCCAGCCTTATCCTCGTCAACACTCTCACCTGTGTTAACGAGACGATCACTGACATGATGGCAGCTGGTCCTTTTGTGGCAGGGCTGAAATGCAGTGGAAATGTTTTTTGGGATTTAAGTTCATTTTCATGGCAAAGAGGGACTTTGCAATTAATTGCAATTCATCTGATCACTCTTCATGACATTCTGGAGTATATGCAAATTGCCATCATCAACACTGAGGCAGCAAACTTTGTGGAGACCAATAGTTGTGTCATTCTCAAAACTTTTGACCACGACTGTAGGCTACCTCCCCTCATCAGTGACACATGGGATTTTAGACAGTGAGACAAGCCCCCCCCCTTGTGGTGACAGTGGGGAAGTTCCTGAGGTATGTTTACATGTGGAAGACTCTAGAACACCAAGAGTTCATAGAGCGCCATTAGAGAGTTCATAATGTCTTTGAAATACACAGGTTTAATGCATTGAGGACATGATGAGAAAATAAACTTGTGGACAGAAAGTTTCGTACCAGTTTATTATTTTGTCTCCAGATCTTATCAAATCACAGCCGGAACAGAAATATTATCACTGAACTGAGTTAAACTGAATTCAATTTAAATGATAAGAAATTAACACATAATACTTGAAAGTATTTGACATATGTATTTCTACTCAGGTTTGTCTCTTAGATGGAGGACATTTTACTGAACAGGTTTCAGTGACAGGACAGAGAAGCCCAGCCTGACCCATATTCCCTGGTGGTGGAGCTATTGCCTTTCATAGTGTGATGACTGACGTCAGAGGAGGGCCTCAGCCCAGACCCTCTCAGAGTGGCATGTTGCCAGCCAGACCTGCATTCAAATAGTATTTCAAATATTTCCAATACTTTAACTGTATTTGATTGAGCTTGTCTGTTGCACTGCAACCTATAGAATATTCCCAAATGTGTGAAATCCGCCCATCTGGTAACTCAGACAAGCTTAAGGAAAGGCTCAAAGTATTTCAAAGATTTCTAATGCTATTTAAACCCAGGTCTTTATACAACAGCAGGCTGTGTCATCTGAGAGGGAAGGAGGGAGATGCAGAAATGTCACACTTAATCTCTCCTGTAAAATAATGTTGAGTTAAGCAGTTGAGCAGTCATGGATACTGTATGGTGTTGAGCAGTCATGGATACTGTATGGTGTTGAGCAGTCATGGATACTGTATGGAATAGAGCAGTCATGGATACTGTATGGAGTAGAGCAGTCATGGATACTATATGGAGTAGAGCAGTCATGGATACTGTATGGAGTACAGCAGTCATGGATACTGTATGGTGTTGAGCAGTCATGGATACGTTATGGAGTTGAGCAGTCATGGATACTGTATGGTTTTGAGCAGTCATGGATACTGTATGGTTTTGAGAAGTCATGGATACTGTATGGAGTTGAGCAGTCATGGATACTGTATGGACTAGAATAGTCATGGATACTGTATGGTGTTGAGCAGTCATGGATACTGTATGGAGTAGAGCAGTCATGGATACTGTATGGAGTACAGCAGTCATGGATACTGTATGGAGTAGAGCAGTCATGGATACTGTATGGAATAGAGCAGTCATGGACTGTACGGAGTAGAGCAGTCATGGATACTGTACGGAGTAGAGCAGTCATGGATACTGTACGGAGTAGAGCAGTCATGGATACTGTACGGAGTAGAGCAGTCATGGATACTGTACGGAGTAAAGCAGTCATGGACACTGTACGGAGTAGAGCAGTCATGGATACTGTACGGAGTAGAGCAGCCATGGATACTGTATGGAGTAGAGCAGTCATGGATACTGTATGGAGTTGAGCAGTCATGGATACTGTATGGAGTTGAGCAGTCATGGATACTGTATGGAATAGAGCAGTCATGGATACTGTATGGTGTTGAGCAGTCATGGATACGTTATGGAGTTGAGCAGTCATGGATACTGTATGGTTTTGAGCAGTCATGGATACTGTATGGTTTTGAGCAGTCATGGATACTGTATGGAGTTGAGCAGTCATGGATACTGTATGGAGTAGAGAAGTCATGGATACTGTATGGTGTTGAGCAGTCATGGATACTGTATGGAGTAGAGCAGTCATGGATACTGTATGGAGTAGAGCAGTCATGGATACTGTATGGAGTAGAGCAGTCATGGATACTGTATGGAGTAGAGCAGTCATGGATACTGTATGGAATAGAGCAGTCATGGATACTGTATGGTGTTGAGCAGTCATGGATACGGTATGGAGTTGAGCAGTCATGGATACTGTATGGTTTTGAGCAGTCATGGATACTGTATGGTTTTGAGCAGTCATGGATACTGTATGGAGTTGAGCAGTCATGGATACTGTATGGAGTAGAGAAGTCATGGATACTGTATGGTGTTGAGCAGTCATGGATACTGTATGGAGTAGAGCAGTCATGGATACTGTATGGAGTACAGCAGTCATGGATACTGTATGGAGTAGAGCAGTCATGGATACTGTATGGAATAGAGCAGTCATGGACTGTACGGAGTAGAGCAGTCATGGATACTGTACGGAGTAGAGCAGTCATGGATACTGTACGGAGTAGAGCAGTCATGGATACTGTACGGAGTAGAGCAGTCATGGATACTGTACGGAGTAAAGCAGTCATTGACACTGTACGGAGTAGAGCAGTCATGGATACTGTACGGAGTAGAGCAGCCATGGATACTGTATGGAGTAGAGCAGTCATGGATACTGTATGGAGTTGAGCAGTCATGGATACTGTATGGAGTTGAGCAGTCATGGATACTGTATGGAATAGAGCAGTCATGGATACTGTATGGTGTTGAGCAGTCATGGATAATGTACGGAGTAGAGCAGTCATGGATACTGTACGGAGTAGAGCAGTCATGGATACTGTACGGAGTAGAGCAGTCATGGATACTGTACGGAGTAAAGCAGTCATGGACACTGTACGGAGTAGAGCAGTCATGGATACTGTACGGAGTAGAGCAGCCATGGATACTGTATGGAGTAGAGCAGTCATGGATACTGTATGGAGTTGAGCAGTCATGGATACTGTATGGAGTTGAGCAGTCATGGATACTGTATGGAATAGAGCAGTCATGGATACTGTATGGTGTTGAGCAGTCATGGATACGTTATGGAGTTGAGCAGTCATGGATACTGTATGGTTTTGAGCAGTCATGGATACTGTATGGTTTTGAGCAGTCATGGATACTGTATGGAGTTGAGCAGTCATGGATACTGTATGGAGTAGAGAAGTCATGGATACTGTATGGTGTTGAGCAGTCATGGATACTGTATGGAGTAGAGCAGTCATGGATACTGTATGGAGTAGAGCAGTCATGGATACTGTATGGAGTAGAGCAGTCATGGATACTGTATGGAGTAGAGCAGTCATGGATACTGTATGGAATAGAGCAGTCATGGATACTGTATGGTGTTGAGCAGTCATGGATACGGTATGGAGTTGAGCAGTCATGGATACTGTATGGTTTTGAGCAGTCATGGATACTGTATGGTTTTGAGCAGTCATGGATACTGTATGGAGTTGAGCAGTCATGGATACTGTATGGAGTAGAGAAGTCATGGATACTGTATGGTGTTGAGCAGTCATGGATACTGTATGGAGTAGAGCAGTCATGGATACTGTATGGAGTACAGCAGTCATGGATACTGTATGGAGTAGAGCAGTCATGGATACTGTATGGAATAGAGCAGTCATGGACTGTACGGAGTAGAGCAGTCATGGATACTGTACGGAGTAGAGCAGTCATGGATACTGTACGGAGTAGAGCAGTCATGGATACTGTACGGAGTAGAGCAGTCATGGATACTGTACGGAGTAAAGCAGTCATGGACACTGTACGGAGTAGAGCAGTCATGGATACTGTACGGAGTAGAGCAGCCATGGATACTGTATGGAGTAGAGCAGTCATGGATACTGTATGGAGTAGAGCAGTCATGGATACTGTATGGAGTTGAGCAGTCATGGATACTGTATGGAATAGAGCAGTCATGGATACTGTATGGTGTTGAGCAGTCATGGATAATGTATGGAGTTGAGCAGTCATGGATACTGTATGGAGTTGAGCAGTCATGGATACTGTATGGAGTAGAGAAGTCATGGATACTGTATGGTGTTGAGCAGTCATGGATACTGTATGGAGTAGAGCAGTCATGGATACTGTATGGAGTAGAGCAGTCATGGATACTGTATGGAGTAGAGCAGTCATGGATACTGTATGGAGTAGAGCAGTCATGGATACTGTATGGAATAGAGCAGTCATGGATACTGTATGGTGTTGAGCAGTCATGGATACGTTATGGAGTTGAGCAGTCATGGATACTGTATGGAGTTGAGCAGTCATGGATACTGTATGGAATAGAGCAGTCATGGATACTGTATGGTGTAGAGCAGTCATGGATACTGTATGGAGTTGAGCTGTCATGGATACTGTATGGAGTTGAGCAGTCATGGATACTGTATGGAATAGAGCAGTCATGGATACTGTATGGTGTTGAGCAGTCATGGATACGTTATGGAGTTGAGCAGTCATGGATACTGTATGGTTTTGAGCAGTCATGGATACTGTATGGTTTTGAGCAGTCATGGATACTGTATGGAGTTGAGCAGTCATGGATACTGTATGGAGTAGAGAAGTCATGGATACTGTATGGTGTTGAGCAGTCATGGATACTGTATGGAGTAGAGCAGTCATGGATACTGTATGGAGTAGAGCAGTCATGGATACTGTATGGAGTAGAGCAGTCATGGATACTGTATGGAGTAGAGCAGTCATGGATACTGTATGGAATAGAGCAGTCATGGATACTGTATGGTGTTGAGCAGTCATGGATACGGTATGGAGTTGAGCAGTCATGGATACTGTATGGTTTTGAGCAGTCATGGATACTGTATGGTTTTGAGCAGTCATGGATACTGTATGGAGTTGAGCAGTCATGGATACTGTATGGAGTAGAGAAGTCATGGATACTGTATGGTGTTGAGCAGTCATGGATACTGTATGGAGTAGAGCAGTCATGGATACTGTATGGAGTACAGCAGTCATGGATACTGTATGGAGTAGAGCAGTCATGGATACTGTATGGAATAGAGCAGTCATGGACTGTACGGAGTAGAGCAGTCATGGATACTGTACGGAGTAGAGCAGTCATGGATACTGTACGGAGTAGAGCAGTCATGGATACTGTACGGAGTAGAGCAGTCATGGATACTGTACGGAGTAAAGCAGTCATGGACACTGTACGGAGTAGAGCAGTCATGGATACTGTACGGAGTAGAGCAGCCATGGATACTGTATGGAGTAGAGCAGTCATGGATACTGTATGGAGTTGAGCAGTCATGGATACTGTATGGAGTTGAGCAGTCATGGATACTGTATGGAATAGAGCAGTCATGGATACTGTATGGTGTTGAGCAGTCATGGATAATGTATGGAGTTGAGCAGTCATGGATACTGTATGGAGTTGAGCAGTCATGGATACTGTATGGAGTAGAGAAGTCATGGATACTGTATGGTGTTGAGCAGTCATGGATACTGTATGGAGTAGAGCAGTCATGGATACTGTATGGAGTAGAGCAGTCATGGATACTGTATGGAGTAGAGCAGTCATGGATACTGTATGGAGTAGAGCAGTCATGGATACTGTATGGAATAGAGCAGTCATGGATACTGTATGGTGTTGAGCAGTCATGGATACGTTATGGAGTTGAGCAGTCATGGATACTGTATGGAGTTGAGCAGTCATGGATACTGTATGGAATAGAGCAGTCATGGATACTGTATGGTGTAGAGCAGTCATGGATACTGTATGGAGTTGAGCTGTCATGGATACTGTATGGAGTTGAGCAGTCATGGATACTGTATGGAGTTGAGCAGTCATGGATACTGTATGGAGTAGAGCAGTCATGGATACTGTATGGTGTTGAGCAGTCATGGATACTGTATGGAGTTGAGCAGTCATGGATACTGTATGGAGTAGAGCAGTCATGGATACTGTATGGAGTAGAGAAGTCATGGATACTGTATGGTGTTGAGCAGTCATGGATACTGTATGGAGTAGAGCAGTCATGGATACGTTAAGGAGTTGAGCAGTCATGGATACTGTATGGAGTAGAGCAGTCATGGATACTGTATGGAGTAGAGCAGTCATGGATACTGTATGGTGTTGAGCAGTCATGGATACTGTATGGAGTTGAGCAGTCATGGATACTGTATGGAGTTGAGCAGTCATGGATACTGTATGGTGTTGAGCAGTCATGGATACTGTATGGAGTAGAGCAGTCATGGATACTGTATGGAGTAGAGCAGTCATGGATACTGTATGGAGTAGAGCATTCATGGATACTGTATGGAGTTGAGCAGTCATGGATACTGTATGGAGTTGAGCAGTCATGGATACAGTATGGAGTTGAGCAGTCATGGATACTGTATGGAGTTGAGCAGTCATGGATACTGTATGGAGTAGAGCAGTCATGGATAATGTATGGAGTTGAGCAGTCATGGATACTGTATAGAGTTGAGCAGTCATGGATACTGTATGGAGTAGAGCAGTCATGGATACTGTATGGAGTTGAGCAGTCATGGATACTGTATGATGTTGAGCAGTCATGGATACTGTATGGTGTTGAGCAGTCATGGATACTGTATGGAATAGAGCAGTCATGGATACTGTATGGAGTTGAGCAGTCATGGATACTGTATGGAATAGACCAGTCATGGATACTGTATGGTGTTGAGCAGTCATGGATACTTTATGGAGTTGAGCAGTCATGGATACTGTATGGAGTAGAGCAGTCATGGATACTGTATGGAGTTGAGCAGTCATGGATACTGTATGGAGTAGAGCAGTCATGGATACTGTATGGAGTTGAGCAGTCATGGATACTGTATGGAATAGAGCAGTCATGGATACTGTATGGTGTTGAGCAGTCATGGATACTGTATGGAATAGAGCAGTCATGGATACTGTATGGTGTAGAGCAGTCATGGATACTGTATGGTGTTGAGCAGTCGTGGATACTGTACGGAGTAGAGCAGTCATGGATACTGTATGGTGTAGAGCAGTCATGGATACTGTATGGTTTAGAGCAGTCATGGATACTGTATGGTGTTGAGCAGTCATGGATACTTTATGGAATAGAGCAGTCATGAATACTGTATGGAATAGAGCAGTCATGGATACTGTATGGAGTTGAGCAGTCATGAATACTGTATAGAGTTGAGCAGTCATGGATACTGTATGGAGTAGAGCAGTCATGGATACTGTATGGTGTTGAGCAGTCATGGATACTGTATGGAATAGAGCAGTCATGGATACTGTACGGTGTAGAGCAGTCATGGATACTGTATGTTGTAGAGCAGTCATGGATACTGTATGGTGTAGAGCAGTCATGAATACTGTATGGAATAGAGCAGTCATGGATACTGTATGGTGTAGAGCAGTCATGGATACTGTATGGAATAGAGCAGTCATGGATACTGTAAGGAATAGAGCAGTCATGGATACTGTATGGTGTAGAGCAGTCATGGATACTGTATGGAGTAGAGCAGTCATGGATACTGTATGGAGTAGAGCAGTCATGGATACTGTATGGAGTAGAGCAGTCATGGATACTGTATGGAGTAGAGCAGTCATGGATACTGTTTATAGTGGAATGGACTTCAGTGATAGAAGGTTGGGTTTCATTCCATATGGAAACAATTTACACAAATATCTATTTATAAGAATGTAATCCATTCTATAAATTATTTAATCAATTTTGAACCACATTTTTTGTTCATTAATACTGTAACCCTTTGACCCTTGTTAGACAGGGGCTCAACCAATACAATAGCCTAAAAATAGCCAGAAGACCTAAAGTAGACCTCTTCTGTAACATGTATTTACTCAGCAGGGACTACCACTGGATCTCTTACTTAATGTTCTGTAACATGTATTTACTCAGCAGGGACTACCACTGGATCTCTTACTTAATGTTCTGTAACATGTATTTACTCAGCAGGGACTACCACTGGATCTCTTACTTAATGTTCTGTAACATGTATTTACTCAGCAGGGACTACCACTGGATCTCTTACTTAATGTTCTGTAACATGTATTTACTCAGCAGGGACTACCACTGGATCTCTTACTTAATGTTCTGTAACATGTATTTACTCAGCAGGGACTACCACTGGATCTCTTACTTAATGTTCTGTAACATGTATTTACTCAGCAGGGACTACCACTGGATCTCTTACTTAATGTTTGTTACCGTTATTGTTAGGCTACTTCAAGTAAAACAAATAATTATACAAATAAATACACAAGATGTAAGATGAAAAATGTGTCTGTAATTTGGGTCTCAAGTAGAAATAAACGTTCTGAAAAAAGGCTGTTAACACAAACAAGACAGAGTTATGAGGTTTTAGCTTTGTATTACTGCCATACTTCCAGTACATTAAAAACACACATAAAAGACATTTGGCTCAGAGGTGTTGGACAACAGCTTGCAATGCCAAAGTTGTGGGTTGGATTCCCACGAAGATTTATGCAATCACTACTGTAAGTTGCTCTGAATAAGAGGGTCTGCTGAATGATATAAATGTAATCCTGCATCTTCAATATATTAGCTGTGTCTGCATAACATATTTGGCATGCCTACCTTCAATTTCCTGATATCCATCTTTTGTTTAATATGAATATACAAAATGCACTCTCGGTGTATGTACCAAAAAGGACGGAGTACGTGGCATATTGCGATTATCTACAGCAAGTGCACTTCAGGATTTTTCACAGTTAAAAATAATAAAACAATGCTTTGTTTTTGTTTTTTAAACACACAGAGTGGTAGAGTAGTAGTTGTCATGGTGACAGCTTGGTGGTAGTAGTAGATGAGGGGGGGGGGCCGTTGCTGACTTGACGTGTAAACCAGGTCCTCAAAAAGCAAAATGAAGTTTTCCTCATTTGTGCGTTTACTCAGCTTTCTTTTTGCCGACCTCCTCAGGCTTGAGGGGCGTGTCTTGGGTTGCAGGGGGCACGGCTGCTGGCTCGGGGTGTTCCAAAAGGGCTTGCTTCCTCTCCCTCTCCTTCACCAGCTGAACACCACAGTAGGTCACAAACAGTACAGACAGGGTGGACAGAGGGAAACCTGGAAGACAGAGACAAGAAGTGAGAAATATACTAGAGAAAGACATGGTGATGTGAAATATACTAGAGAAAGACATGGTGATGTGAAATAGACTAGAGAAAGACATGGTGATGTGAAATAGACTAGAGAAAGACATGGTGATGTGAAATAGAAGATGGAGAAAATATACTTTTGAACGACTGCAGTTTGATGTAATCAGTTTCCACTGAACGAGTACATCTTTATCAGACTGGTGAATAACAGTTTCCACTGAAGGAGTACATCTTTATCAGACTGGTGAATAACAGTTTCCACTGAAGGAGTACATCTTTATCAGACTGGTGAATAACAGTTTCCACGGAAGGAGTACATCTTTATCAGACTGGTCAAGAACAGTTTCCACTGAAGGAGTACATCTTTATCAGACTGGTCAAGAACAGTTTCCACTGAAGGAGTACATCTTTATCAGACTGGTCAAGAACAGTTTCCTTGGAAGGAGTACATCTTTATCAGACTAGTCAAGAACAGTTTCCACTGAAGGAGTACATCTTTATCAGACTGGTCAAGAACAGTTTCCACTGAAGGAGTACATCTTTATCAGACTGGTCAAGAACAGTTTCCACTGAAGGAGTACATCTTTATCAGACTGGTCAAGAACAGTTTCCACTGAAGGAGTACATCTTTATCAGACTGGTGAAGAACAGTTTCCTTGGGAGGAGTACATCTTTATCAGACTGGTCAAGAACAGTTTCCACTGAAGGAGTACATCTTTATCAGACTGGTCAAGAACAGTTTCCACTGAAGGAGTACATCTTTATCAGACTGGTCAAGAACAGTTTCCACTGAAGGAGTACATCTTTATCAGACTGGTCAAGAACAGTTTCCACTGAAGGAGTACATCTTTATCAGACTGGTCAAGAACAGTTTCCACTGAAGGAGTACATCTTTATCAGACTGGTGAACAACAGTTTCCTTGGAAGGAGTACATCTTTATCAGACTGGTGAAGAACAGTTTCCTTGGAAGGAGTACATCTTTATCAGACTAGTCAAGAACAGTTTCCATGGAAGGAGTACATCTTTATCAGACAAGTCAAGAACAGTTTCCACAGAAGGAGTACATCTTTTGTCAAACACCTCAGACAAACAAGACGTTATTCTCTGTGGTGTTTCTTTCTATGTAACTACAGTGGGGAGAACAAGTATTTGATACACTGCCGATTTTGCAGGTTTTCCTACTTACAAAGCATGTAGAGGTCTGTAATTTTTATCATAGGTACACTTCAACTGTGAGAGACGGAATCTAAAACAAAAATGCAGAAAATCACATTGTATGATTTTTAAGTAATTAATTTGCATTTTATTGCATGACATAAGTATTTGATCACCTACCAACCAGTAAGAATTCCGGCTCTCACAGACCTGTTAGTTTTTCTTTAAGAAGCCCTCCTGTTCTCCACTCATTACCTGTATTAACTGCACCTGTTTGAACTCGTTGCCTGTATAAAAGACACCTGTCCACACACTCAATCAAACAGACTCCAACCTCTCCACAATGGCCAAGACCAGAGAGCTGTGTAAGGACATCAGGGATAAAATTGTAGACCTGCACAAGGCTGGGATGGGCTACAGGACAATAGGCAAGCAGCTTGGTGAGAAGGCAACAACTGTTGGCGCAATTATAAAGAAAATGGAAGAAGTTCAAGATGACGGTCAATCTCCCTCGGTCTGGGGCACCATGCAAGATCTCACCTCGTGGGGCATCAATGATCATGAGGAAGGTGAGGGATCAGCCCAGAACTACACGGCAGGACCTGGTCAATGACCTGAAGAGAGCTGGGACCACAGTCTCAAAGAAAATTAGTAACACACTACGCCGTCATGGATTAAAATCCTGCAGCGCACGCAAGGTCCCCCTGCTCAAGCCAGCGCATGTCCAGGCCCATCTGAAGTTTGCCAATGACCATCTGGATGATCCAGAGGAGGAACGGGAGAAGGTCATGTGTTCTGATGAGACAAAAATAGAGCTTTTTGGTCTAAACTCCACTCGCCGTGTTTGGAGGAAGAAGAAGGATGAGTACAACCCCAAGAACACCATCCCAACCGTGAAGCATGGAGGTGGAAACATCATTCTTTGGGGATGCTTTTCTGCAAAGGGGACAGGACGACTGCACCGTATTGAGGGGAGGATGGATGGGGCCATGTATCGTGAGATCTTGGCCAACAACCTCCTTCCCTCAGTAAGAGCATTGAAGATGGGTCGTGGCTGGGTCTTCCAGCATGACAACGACCCGAAACACACAGCCAGGGCAACTAAGGAGTGGCTCCGTAAGAAGCATAGCCAGTCTCCAGACCTGAACCCAATAGGAAATCTTTGGAGGGAGCTGAAAATCCATATTGCCCAGCGACAGCCCCGAAACCTGAAGGATCTGGAGAAGGTCTGTATGGAGGAGTGGGCCAAAATCCCTGCTGCAGTGTGTGGAAACCTGGTCAAGAACTACAGGAAACGTATGATCTCTGTAATTGCAAACAAAGGTTTCTGAACCAAATATTAAGTTCTGCTTTTCTGATGTATCAAATACTTATGTCATGCAATAAAATGCTAATTAATTACTTAAAAATCATACAATGTGATTTTCTGGACTTTTGTTTTAGATTCCGTCACTCACAGTTGAAGAGTACCTATGATAAAAATTACAGACTTCTACATGCTTTGTAAGTGGGAAAACCTGCAAAATCGGCAGTGTATCAAATACTTGTTCTCCCCACTGTACATACAAAATGTACTTTTGGCCTGTAATGTAAATATCCATTTTCTATATGACTTTGAGCATTGTTCTTTGTGTTTATCCACAACAGTAAAGGTCAATCTTACCTTGGACAATCAGTCTTTTTCCCACCAGCTTGGCGAAGTCCAGACTGTTGAGAGCCAGGATGTTGTAGAGGATGATAGTCCAGAAGTTGAGGGCGCCGAAGACGGCTCTGATCCTACGAGACATGGCCTCACCTATGGCATACTGTGGACAGAAAGGTCAGAAGGAAAAAGCCATGGTTATTGCCGAAGGCCCAATCCCTATGACCACTCCTGCAGATCTGACTCTGGTAGGATTAGATAGCGAAGCAATATTGAAATGTTGAGAGCAATATGGCGACATTGGCAGCACACCTGATTCAGCTTATCATGGTTCCAAGAACCAGCTGATTCTTATCCATATATAGCTGGGATACAGAGGGTACAGTTGACCCTGATCTGTTTCACCTGTCTGTGATTTTGTCTCCACCCCCCTCCAGGTGTTGCCCATCTTCCCCATTATCCCCTCTGTATTTATACCTTTGTTTTCTGTTGGTCTGTTGCCAGTTCATCTTGTCTCGTCAAGCCTACCAGCGTGTTTTTCCAGTACTTCTGTTTCGCTCTAGTCTCTGCATCTGGGTCATATCCTGAGTTTTGCCTAGGGTTAACTTACCTCGATGTTGGAGAAGGGAGGTATGGAGGAGATTTTGTCCACCCAGAGCTCCAGGTTGAGACCAAAGCAGTTGAAGAATGACCAGATGTAGACCAGCTCACATGGACCCAGCCACAATGTGGTCACAACGAACGTACAGATGGTCGCCACCAGCTCCTTGAAGATATTTGTGTGGCTTCCTCCGATGTAGTCGTAAACATACCTTTTAGAGGAGATCAAAATCGAGACACGGTTTGTTAGTACTGAAGAGTTCATAGTTTTGTCTTTGGTCATTGTAAATAAGAATTTGTTCTTAACTGACTTGCCTAGTTAAATAAAGGTTAAATATAGAAATAAAAACAAACACAAATCAAATCAAAGGACGTTCCCCAATGAGGGAAGTGAGTCCCGGGTGAAAACGTTTGGGATCCACTGATATACAGTTGAAGTCGGAAGTTTACATACACCTTAGCCAAATACATTTAAACTCAGTTTCACAATTTCCGACATTTAATCCTAGTAAAAATTCCCTGTCTTAGGTCAGTTAGGATCACCACTTTATTTTAAGAATGTGAAATGTCAGAATAATAGTAGTGAGAATGTCACGATTGGGTACATAGAGAGACATGGATACTGTATGGAATACAGTATAGTTCGACATTTTAATTATACTACAGATAAATATTCCCAATGACGAACTATACAAACAAAACACGATTCAACAAGAAAAAACGACCCACACCAAGGTGTGGGACATACAAACATATGTAGTATCCCTAATTAGAGACAATGCAGTGCAGCTGACTCTAATTAGGGATCCAACACAAAACACCACCCAGAAACAGAAATAATAGACCTGTCAGACTCTGACCATGGACACATAGAGAAGCAATAGGCTTCTCTATGGCCAGAGCCTGACAGAGAATGATTTATTTCAGCTTTTATTTCTTTTATCACATTCCCTGTGCTTCATAAGTTTAAATACACTCAATTAGTATTTGGTAGCATTGCCTGTAAATTGTTTAATTTGGGTCAAACGTTTCGGGTAGCCTTCCACAAGCTTCCCACAATACGTTGGGTGAATTTTGGCCTATTTCTCCTGACAGAACTGGTGTAACTGAGGCAGATTTGTAGGCCTCCTTGCTAACACACGCTTTTTCAGTTCTGCCCACACATTTTCTATAGGATTGAGGTCAGGGTTTTGTGATGGCCACTCCAATACCTTGATTTTGTTGTCCTTAAGTCATTTTGCCACAACTTTGGAAGTATGCTTGAGGTATGCATTGTCCATTTGGAAGACCCATTTGCGACCAAGCTTTAACTTCCTGACTGATGTCTTGAGATGTTGCTTCAATATATAATTTTCCTTCCTCATGATGCCATCTATTTTGTGAAGTGCACCAGTCCCACCTGCAGCAAAAGCACCCCTACAACATGATGCTGCCACCCCCGTGCTTCACGGTTGGGATGGTGTTCTTCGGCTTGCAAGTCTCCCCCTTTTTCCTCCAAACATAACGATGGTCATTATGGCCAAACAGTTCTATTTTTGTTTCATCAGACCAGAGGACATTTCTCCAAAAAGTCTGATCTTTGTCCCCATGTGCAGTTAGTCTGGCTTTTTTATAGCGGTTTTGGAGCAGTGGCTTCTTCCTTGCTGAGCGTCCTTTCAGGTTATGTCGATATAGGACTTGTTTTACTGTGGATATAGATACTTTTGTACCGGTTTCCTCCAGCATCTTCACAAGTTCCTTTGCTGTTGTTCGGGGATTGATTTGCACATTTCGCACCAAAGTACGTTCATCAGAACGCGTCTCCTTCCTGAGCGGTATGACGGCTGCGTGGTGTTTATACTTGCGTATTATTGTTTGTACAGATGAACGTGGTACCTTCAGGCATTTGGAAATTGCTACCAAGGATGAACCAGACTTGTGGAGGTCTACAATTTTTGTCTTGGCTGATTTCTTTAGATTTTCCCATGATGTCGAGCGAAGAGGCACTGAGTTTGAAGGTAGGCCTTGAAATACATCCACAGGTACACCTCCAATTGACTCAAATGATGTCAATTAGCCTGTCAGAAGCTTCTAAAGCCATGACATCATTTTATGGAATTTTCCAAGCTGTTTAAAGGCACAGTCAACTTAGTGTATGTAAACGTCTGACCCACTGGAATTGTGATATAGTGAATTATAAGTGAAATAATCTGTCTGTATACAATTGTTGGAAGAATTACTTGTGTCATGCACAAAGTAGATGTCCTAACCGACTAGCCAAAATTATAGTTTGTTAACATGAAATCTGTTTAGTTGTTGAAAAATAAGTTTTAATGACTTCAACCTAAATGTATGTAAACTTCCGACTTCAACTGTAGATGAGTAAATAATTCTGGACATTAAGAGGGTTTTGAAATGTAGTCTTTCCCATCTATCGACTATGGGACACTCACTTGCACAGCCAGTCATTGATGCCTCTGTCAAAGTGCCTGCAAATTGAAGAGAGGATTTTAGTTTGAGCATGTACTCTATATTCATTGACCTCAAACTCCACATCCAGTAGTAGATGTATACTGAACTAGCACAGACCATAGCTTCCAACCGTAATTTACCAAAGTCGCTAGACAAGTACTGTTAGATCGCGTCAATTCAAATCTGGTATCGGAATAAGAGAAGACATTAGGAGCTGTTTCAAACTAAGCTAAGTTTATTAAATGCAAATGTATAGATGATAAGTATGAAGGTTCGTATACGGGCTCACTGAAACACCACGCAGGGCGGACAGAGAACTGACTACAGTTTCACGTGTTCTTCTTTAAATACCCCAGACAGAGTTAGTTCCGGTTTCCGAACAGACCGGTCAGGGTAGAGGCTGAGTGTGGTTTAGACTTACTCAGCCTATCCGTTGGCGCACGGGTTGGTCCCAACCCCTTGGCGCTCTGTCTCCGGGCAAAGTTGTTTCGAGTAGCCAAGTACACCTACAGCAACATCCTGATATTATGTTAACAAAGCATGAATAGGTTATTAACTAAAAGGTCAGGTCCCCACAGTACTCTAAAGTCGCTAGATAAGTACTCTAATGTCGCTAGACAAGTACTCTAAAGTCGCTAGACAAGTGCTCTAAAGTCGCTAGACAAGTGCTCTAGAATGTGTTCATATGTAAAGGGTTAGAGTTCTGAGACTTACATTTACGTAATTTAGAAGACACTCTTATCCAGAGTGACTTAAAGGAGCAATTAGGGTTAAGTGCTTTGATCAAGGTCACACAGACAGATTTTTCACCTTGTCAGCTCGGGGATTTGAACCAGATAGCATTCGGTTACTGGCCCAACGCTCTTAACCAGGGTTTCACTTCCGCTGGCAGTTCATCTTGTCTCGTCAAGCCTAGCAGCATGTTTTTCCCGTACTCCTGCTATCTTTAGTCTGTTTTCCAGTTCTCCCGGTTCTGACCTTTTTCTGCCTGCCCTGACCCCGAGCCTGCCTGCCTGCCCTGACCCCGAGCCTGCCTGCCTGCCTGCCCTGACCCCGAGCCTGCCTGCCTGCCTGCCGTCCTATACCTATCTGACTCTAACCTTGTTTACAAACTCCTGCCTGTCCGGACCCTTAGCCTGCCTTCCACCCTGTACCTATCAGACTCTGACCTGGTTATGAACCTCTGCCTGTCCTCGACCTGCCCTTTGCCTGCCTCCTGTGGTTTAATAAACTACTCTGTACATTGAACCTTCCATCTTCTGTGTCTGAATCATATCCTGAGTCGTGTTAACAGTAGCCCCCCCGGAGGGTTGGTCTAACTTCATGTGAATCCCTGTGGAGGTTGGACACTTACGTCTCAGCGAACACGTAGAGCATGGTGATACACTTAGGAGGCTGAGGAGGATCCAGATGATCCAGTCTGGCCACAGTGTTGATCACCCCAAACATCACTGCTGCCTTCACCCAGTCATACACCAGGTTAGAGTAGGCCAGACCAGCTACAGACGAGAACAACAAGTTAAGTTCCTGTCAGATCATGCATCACTCGCAACGACAAGCAATTAACTTAACAGTTTTGTTACAAATGTCAACGTGTCATTGATAAGATGTATACACTATATAGAGAGAAGATAATACCGTAGCATAATATCATATTTGTATTACCACAACTACAGAAATCATGTAAACTTGTTCTCTGTTAGGTATTGATATTGGCCTATAAGATGAGGTTGTATTTTTAGTTTTCCTGGTCAGGTTTCCTGGTCAGTATTCCTGGTCAGTATTCCTGGTCAGGTTTCCTGGTCAGGTTTCCTGGTCAGTATTCCTGGTCAGGTTTCCTGGTCAGGTTTCCTTATCAGGGTTCCTGGTAAGTTTTCCTGGTCAGGTGAGGAAATAAATAGTGGACAGGTCAGGATTCAATCCAGTGGATTTATGCCGGGAATACACTACACTATTTCGTCACGAATTTGCCACGTTTTTGCCATCCCAGATGAATTTTCATGATCGGGGTGAAATCCTATGAACTTGAACTAGGGTCAGTACGTCAGGACTGGCGTAGTTTGAGCAGGTCAAGGATGCACCGATGATGACTGTTCTATTCTCCAGACCCCTGTCGGATGTCAGAAATTTTGGTTGTGCATCTTGTAGTATGAGCAGCGATTGGGCAAGGACTACTGCCAATAGCCGATGAGAACTCAGCATGTGAGACCAAAACAAAGATGACGAAGAGGAGAGCAACAACAGCATGCAGCGTGTGGAGCAAGTAGACGGAAGACAGATTGGGGGAGCTGTGGAGAGAACACAGCTGCCTTTTCAATATGAAACGTTTTATATTACCTCTGTAGAATCTAATTGTCCCTGTCTGACCAACCATCTCTTGTTTCTGAACACACTAATAAAGCAGTTCGCTGTTTGCGTTATGGCATTTTATTCCCACGACAACCAAGAAATGCAGGACATGATTAACTAGAGAATCATCGGGTAATGTGAGCACCCACGTCCTGGGCTTGCAGATGGACGGAATGAAAGTAGGAAATTGGGAAATGTGAGCACGTCCAAGTTGTTCCTATTTAGAAGTCGTGCAGTGTATGCCCAACATTAGGCCGGCATTGCCGACAATGCGCTATTAAAAGGTAATTTCCGATTTAGAAAACATATGCAGTGTTTACCGTGGATGCGGTTTCTGCGAACACCGGAACAATGTCTTTAAAAGGTGCATTGCAGACAAAGTTTGATGGGATTGAATCTCGGCCTTAGTGCATTTCAATGCTTGATAAGATGGGTTGAACCTTAAAGTTAGCCGTACTGACCCAGGGACCAGTCGGACAGCTGCTTGACCAGCTTCATGTCGTTGGGGATGGTCAGGATGTACAAGTAGTGGAAGAACACGTCCACCACCAAAATGGCTCCCAGGTGCAACAAAGCCCCGGTGGTAATGTTCCACATCTCTCTCTGCTTACGGGTCAGGTTAGGGTTGTTGGCCTGGAATTCAAAGTTCAAAGTAAAAAAAAAAAAAAACGGACAAATACATTAGTTCTATAAAACACAGAATATATAGAAAACCAACTAAAGTGACATCAAATTGACAGACAGAAATCTTCTCTGCTTCACCTGCTCAAGGATATGACTCACCTGAATGTGGTACTGATGAAAGCTTTGGATGGGTCCAAATTAGAAGAATGACTCACCTGAACGTGGTACTGATGGAAGCTTTGGATGGGTCCAAAGCAGAAGAATGACTCACCTGAACATGGTACTGATGGAAGCTTTGGATGGGTCCAAAGTAGAAGAATGACTCACCTGAACGTGGTACTGATCGAAAGTCTGGATGGGTCCAAAGTAGAAGAATGGAAGGTAGAAGTTGTACTTGAGCAGGTCAGTGAAGGTGTAGTTTCCGTCCTTCTTCTCACAGTTCTCCAGAGCAAAGCTCATACAGCGCAGGATGGTGAAACAGGATCCTCCGTAGAACAGGATGTCTTGCAGGTCGAAGTAGCCCGTCACAAAACCTTCCTGGAGGAGATGTGAATATGATGTCAGTCCTTAATGAGGGAGTTTTGTCAAACAACTGACATCTTCCTAATATGGATGCCATACTTTAGAGTTTTACTTCGTAAAGACTTCAAACGTCTATTCAAGAGCTAATACACCAATGACTGTTAAAACATTCATTCCGAAAGCTAAGCTACATAACTTAAAGCTAAGCTACATAACTTAAAGCTAAGCCACATAACTTAAAGCTAAGCTACATAACTTAAAGCTAAGCTACATAACTTAAAGCTAAGCTACATAACTTAAAGCTAAGCTACATAACTTAAAGCTAAGCTACATAACTTAAAGCTAAGCCACATAACTTAAAGCTAAGCTACATAACTTAAAGCTAAGCTACATAACTTAAAGCTAAGCTACATAACTTAAAGCTAAGCTACATAACTTAAAGCTAAGCTACATAACTTAAAGCTAAGCTACATAACTTAAAGCTAAGCCACATAACTTAAAGCTAAGCTACATAACGTAAAGCTAAGCTACATAACTTAAAGCTAAGCTACATAACTTAAAGCTAAGCTACATAACTTAAAGCTAAGCTACATAACTTAAAGCTAAGCTACATAACTTAAAGCTAAGCCACATAACTTAAAGCTAAGCCACATAACTTAAAGCTAAGCTACATAACTTAAAGCTAAGCTACATAACTTAAAAATTGTGTTAATAATACTAATGACATTTGGTGCTTATTTACTTGGAAATGTGTGTCTAATCGCAGTCACAAAGATAGCACCTCCAGGACCAACATTTATCCCCTCAGCTCCAGAAGAAAGTCCATCTATACAAGCTATGAACCATGATAGTGCTTGTCTGTTAAAGTTTGGTTCTGAATACACAGGACATGGTGTTATAAATCAACTGTGCCAATAGTTGATTATGAACACTAACCTGACACTTGCTTGATGTTGTTGAGACAGGGACAGGGATAGGGTAGATATTTCAAGTGGTCCAATCAATCAGAGAGATATAAGTTCAGCCAACCCACCTGCCAGGTATTAAAAGGTTCCATCTTAAAGGTGGCCAGGCTGGCGAGACCGGCGACAAAGACGATCCACTTCCTCTTGACCAGGGCCACGCTGTAGAGGATGAAGCAGTGTGATAGGACCAGAGCCAGGAAGCCCCCGCCCATACTGACCAGAACCGCCACGCCACCGTACCACCCATAGATCAACGACCTGTGCTGTGGAGCAGGAAGAGCCAACGTTATTACAAGGTTGTAACAAGATTATTTAAATGTTTATTTTTTTACAACGTTATGACAATGTTATTGTAAGGTTGTTATAAGGTTACCACAAGGTTATTACACTGTTGTTATTATAATGTTATTACAATGATTTTTTGATAATGTTATTACAATGTTGTAACAATCTTGTGCCAATGTTGTAAAAATTGTATGATATGTGATTACAACTATATAACAATGTTATTAGAACTTACATGGTTAATACAATGTTAGCAGAAATGTCAACGGTTGTAGTGATAAAACTATGACATTATACTATGATGTAATGGACTCTAGTCTATATGACATATACACTGTATGTATCATAACCAAATAGATACATTAGTAAACAAAAAGCAGTGATGACTTCGTTATAGATGGTTGATTACACTAAAGTGATGACGGTTGGGATGAAATTATTTACTTTTTTTATAAAGAGTTATTTATTGCATTTAATAATGTTACCTTGCAATACCAATCATCCATACCAATCTTCATCGAAAGCGCAAAACAAAACAAAACAATAGCATGTTTAAAACATACATAAACACATTTGTCAGGTGTTTACCCATTAAATTATTGTGAGCATATGTTTGAGACTATCTATGATTTTACATAAATGCACTACTCCATTAGTCAGCCAACTCATAAATGTACTACTCCATTAGTGAGCCAACTCATTAATGTACTACTCCATTAGTCAGCCAACTCATTAATGTACTACTCCATTAGTCAGCCAACTCATTAATGTACTACTCCATTAGTCAGCCAACTCATTAATGTACTACTCCATTAGTCAGCCAACTCATTAATGTACTACTCCATTAGTCAGCCAACTCATTAATGTACTACTCCATTAGTCAGCCAACTCATTAATGTACTACTCCATTAGTCAGCCAACTCATAAATGTACTACTCCATTTGTCAGCCAACTCATTAATGTACTACTCCATTAGTCAGCCAACTCATTAATGTACTACTCCATTAGTCAGCCAACTCATTAATGTACTACTCCATTAGTCAGCCAACTCATGCTTTTCACAAGACAGGATTATACAAAAATAACAAAAAACACTCCAAATTACATTGCTATGCAATTAACATGCAGTTACTATGTAACACAAAGCTGTTTGTGGTGTAATTACAGTGTAATGACACCGGTATAAGAGCAACTAGAGACGGCAGGTAGCCTGGTGGACCAGTAACCAAAAGGTTTCTGGATCGAATACTAGATCCGACAAGGTAAAAATCTGTCGTTCTGCCCCTGAGTAAGGCAGTTAACCCACTGTTCCCCGGGCGCCGATGACCTGGATGTGGATTAAGGCAGCCCCCCGTACCTCTCTGATTCAGAGGGGTTGGGTTAAGTACAGAAGACACGTTTCAGTTGAATGCATTCAGTTGTACAACTGACTAGGTATCCCCTTCCCTTAATGTAAATTGTTGCCCATAAATAAAAGGCTACATTTGTCCCAAATGGTCCCCCTCTATAATGTACTGCTATACTACCAGAGCCCTGTAGGGTGCCTTTTCAGATGTACATTTTGAGTGTGGGAAGTCATTGCAACTGTGAATACACACCCTGGGAGATATCAGGGAGCAGACTTTGGCAAAGATCACATGACCGGTGAGGGCGAATAGGATGTGATTGCGGAATGTTGTGAACCACATCACCCATTCAAAATCAGCAACGTCCTGTAACACATGAAAACAAATAGTTGAAAAATAAATATATAAATTCACACATGAATTTCATAAATACAATCAATTTTAAAAAGTGTGTAAAATGTATTAGTAATGCAACATAGTCTCACGAGTAACTGAGAGACAAATCTATTCCATTAGTTAGAACAGATTAAGCCTAGTCATAATCTCACTTTTCAGTCCAGGATTAGATTTAATCTGTGTCTGAGTTTCAGTGTATGGGAGGGCTTGTACATTACATACTGGGAATGAACCACTGACCATTTTCCTGCCAAAGTAGTGCCATCCTTGTTTCACGCTCTTCTTGAACACCTTCCTGTTCACATTGTCTGAAAATCGAACAGGAAATGGAATTACTGTACACTGACGACTGATGGACAAACAATTTAAAACAAAGTGAGAGTTTTATTGGATTCTGTCAGAGATGAGGGAACCCAGACAGGCTCTTTAGGAGTGGTTACGTGGACTAGCGTGAACTGAGATCTATAGAAACATGTCTACAGTGTGATTTATCTGTTGTTAATGATCGCTTGCATCATATCCTAGCCTGACGACTCAAACAGTTATTCTGCTGCTCTGGGTTCCCTACATACTTTAGTCTGAGACGTTTGTTGTGACTTCAAAATTAGGGGTGTTGTACAAAACAAAGAAACCAGCAATTGGACCATCTCTATCCAATCAGAGTATCAACAACAATTTAAAAACGTCGGCTTTACCCACATGTGTTCTGGGTCTGGCCCAACTCATCGGTTTCTGGGACCAATCAGAACGTTAGAATGTGTATGCGTTCTAGAAATCTTAGGGGAGGTACTGAGATCCAGACTCATTGTGGAGAAGAAACTAACGTCTGTGGCGTTTGGCCGGACGTGGCGTGGTGTTTGGCCGGAGTAAGGAGTCTGGGTAGCCAGGCAAACCATATCCATCTTCTGTCTGATACCATATTTTTTACCTTTAAACTTGTGTTATTAAAAAAATATTATAATAAATTAAGAAATAAACAGTTACGTGTCGATATTTCCAATGAGTGTGTTATTTTAGTAAGAGCAGAAGCATATTGAGTAAAGCCCCAACAGCATTGCATAACCTACTTAGTTATCACAAAGCCCTTCATATTTTATGCAATAATAACCAGATCCTAAAAGTCTTCCTCTATTTTGAGAGATTATGTTCCAGCATGCAGCACGGCCCTCAGTGATTCAACTGAAATATTCCATTGAACAAAAGACAAGGAAAACAATAGCACTTTCTGGGTTGGAGACAGAAATAGTCTGATAAGAAGCGCTGTGCTTCTCAGGTCCGAGGAACAAACAGACACAACCTTGCTGTCTGTTAGGACTACTGGTCCATCTGAAGGACAGGGACAAATGGTAGAGAGACATCAGAGGAGGAAATGGTAGCACTCTCTAAAGTTACCATACATATTCTGACAGTAAGTCCAGCAGTTCACGTTCCTACAACAACCAATAGTACAACCTACAGAACAACCTATAGTACAACCTACAGTACAACCTACAGTACAACCTATAGTACAACCTACAGTACAACCTACAGTACAACCTATAATACAACATATAGTACAACCTATAGTACAACCTACAGTACAACCTACAGTACAACATATAGTACAACCTATAGTACAACCTACAGTACAACCTACAGTACAACATATAGTACAACCTATAGTACAACCTATAGTACAACCTACAGTACAACCTACAGTACAACCTACAGTACAACATATAGTACAACCTATAGTACAACCTACAGTACAACCTACAGTACAACCTACAGTACAACATATAGTACAACCTATAGTACAACCTACAGTACAACCTACAGTACAACCTATAGTACAACCTACAGTACAACCTACAGTACAACATATAGTACAACCTATAGTACAACCTATAGTACAACCTACAGTACAACCTATAGTACAACCTACAGTACAACCTACAGTACAACCTACAGTACAACATATAGTACAACCTATAGTACAACCTACAGTACAACATATAGTACAACCTACAGTACAACCTACAGTACAACCTACAGTACAACATATAGTACAACCTATAGTACAACCTATAGTACAACCTACAGTACAACCTACAGTACAACCTATAGTACAACCTACAGTACAACCTACAGTACAACCTACAGTACAACATATAGTACAACCTATAGTACAACCTACAGTACAACCTACAGTACAACCTACAGTACAACCTACAGTACAACCTATAGTACAACCTACAGTACAACATATAGTACAACCTATAGTACAACCTATAGTACAACCTACAGTACAACCTATAGTACAACCTACAGTACAACCTATAGTACAACCTAAAGTACAACCTATAGTACAACCTACAGTACAACATATAGTACAACCTATAGTACAACCTATAGTACAACCTACAGTACAACCTATAGTACAACCTAAAGTACAACCTATAGTACAACCTACAGTACAACATATAGTACAACCTATAGTACAACCTATAGTACAACCTACAGTACAACCTATAGTACAACCTACAGTACAACCTATAGTACAACCTACAGTACAACATATAGTACAACCAATAGTACAACCTATAGTACAACCTATAGTACAACCTACAGTACAACATATAGTACAACCAATAGTACAACCTATAGTACAACCTATAGTACAACCTACAGTACAACCTATAGTACAACCTACAGTACAACCTACAGTACAACCTACAGTACAACCTATAATACAACCTACAGTACAACCTACAGTACAACATATTGTACAACCTACAGTACAACCTATAGTACAACCTATAGTACTGCCTTGTTCAGGGGCGCCATAGGGTGGCGCATAATTGGCCCAGCGTCGTCCGACTTTGATCGGTGAAGGCCGTCATTGTAAATAAGAATTAGTTCTTAACCGACTTGCCGAGTTAAATAAAGGTTAAATAAAAAAATTAAAAAATACTGTATAACATTACTGTGGGTTCTCTTCATAAGGGCTCAGTTCAGGTGAAAATGTTAAGCCCTGGGGAAATAAGCTGATAGCCACTACTGTACTGTTCTCTACTGTACTGTACTGTTCTCTACTGTACTGTTCTCTACTCTACTATACTCTACTCTACTGTTCTCTATTCTACTATACTCTACTCTACTGTTCTCTACTCTACTATACTCTACTCTACTGTACTGTTCTCTACTCTACTATACTCTACTCTACTGTACTGTTCTCTACTCTACTATACTCTACTCTACTGTGCTCTACTCTACTATACTCTTCTCTACTGTACTGTTCTCTACTCTACAATACTCTACTCTACTGTTCTCTACTCTACTATACTCTACTCTACTGTACTGTTCTCTACTCTACTCTACTATACTGTACTGTACTGTACTCTACTCTACTCTACTCTACTCTACTGTACTCTACTGTTCTCTACTGTACTGTACTCTACTCTACTCTACTCTACTCTACTCTACTGTACTCTACTGTACTGTACTGTCCTCCACTAAAGTGCTCTTCTATACTGTTCTCTACTGTACTGTTCTCTACTGTACTGTTCTCTACTGTACTGTTCTCTACTGTACTGTACTCTACTCTACTGTACTGTACTCTACCGTACTCTACTCTACTGTACTGTTCTCTACTGTACTGTACTCTACTGTACTCTACTCTACTGTACTGTACTCTACTGTACTGTACTCTACTGTACTGTACTCTACTCTACTGTTCTCTATTCTACTATATTCTACTGTACTGTAATCTACTCTACTGTTCTCTACTGTACTGTACTCTACTGTACTGTACTCTACTGTACTGTACTCTACTGTTCTCTACTCTACTATATTCTACTGTACTGTTCTCTACTCTACTCTACTCTACTCTACTCTACTGTACTGTACTCTACTGTACTGTACTCTACTGTACTCTACTGTACTGTACTCTACTCTACTGTTCTCTACTCTACTGTACTCTACTCTACTGTACTCTACTGTACTCTACTCTACTCTACTCTACTCTACTGTTCTCTACTGTACTCTACTCTACTGTACTCTACTGTACTCTACTCTACTGTACTCTACTCTACTGTACTCTACTCTACTCTACTATATTCTACTGTATTCTACTCTACTGTAGTCTACTATATTCCACTGTATTATATTCTACTGTACTCTACTCTACTCTACTGTACTGTACTCTATTCTACTGTTCTCTACTCTACTCTACTGTACTGTTCTCTACTGTACTGTACTCTACTGTACTGTACTCTACTGTACTCTACTGTACTGTACTCTACTGTACTCTACTGTACTGTTCTCTACTGTACTCTACTGTACTCTACTGTACTGTACTCTACTCTACTCTACTGTACTCTACTCTACTGTACTGTACTCTACTGTTCTCTACTCTACTGTACTCTACTGTAGTCTACTGTAGTCTACTATATGCCACTGTATTATATTCAACTGTACTCTACTCTACTGTACTCTACTGTCCTCCACTAAAGTGCTCTTCTATTCTGTTCTCTACTGTACTGTGCTGTACTCTACTCTACTATTCTGCACTATACTGTTTGTACTCTACTGTACTGTAGTCTACTATATTATACTGTACATTACTGTACTCTACTATACTCTACTCTACTGTCCTCTACTTTACATTATCCCCATAAGTCAACATTATCCCCATAATTCAACATTATCCCCATAAATCAACATTATCCCCCATAAATCAACATTATCCCCATATTTTAACATTATCCCCATAATTCAGAGTTGTTATTGTCCCATTGCTGGGACATGGTTGTTACAGCACCATGTACTAGTAATCTTTATCTATGACCCAGTCATTGTTTACAGACATCTCTCTACTACAATGTAGGCTGGAGTTTTTTATTTATTTTTTACCTTTATTTTACTAGGCAAGTCAGTTAAGAACAAATTCTTATTTTCAATGACAGCCTAGGAACAGTGGGTTAACTGCCTTGTTCAGGGGCAGAACAACAGATTTTTACCTTGTCAGCTTGGGGATTCGATCCAGCAACCTTTCGGTTACGGGCCCAACACTCTAACCACTAGGCTACCTGCCGAGTTAGGCTGAGCAGAATCCTAGGGGACAACGCTACACTGTTTCAGTTTTACACAGTTGGACTGCATGCACACAGACTGCATGCACACAGACTGCATTCACACAGACTGCATGCACACAGACTGCATGCACACAGACTGCATTCACACAGACTGCATTCACACAGACTGCATGCACACAGACTGCACTGCACACAGACTACATTCACACAGACTGCATGCACACAGACTGCATGCACACAGACTGCACTGCACACAGACTGCACTGCACACAGACTACATTCACACAGACTGCATGCACACAGACTGCATGCACACAGACTGCATTCACACAGACTGCACTGCACACAGGCTGCATTCACACAGACTGCATTCACACAGACTGCATGCACACAGACTGCATGCACACAGACTGCATTCACACAGACTGCATTCACACAGACTGCATGCACACAGACTGCATGCACACAGACTGCATGCACACAGACAGCATTCACACAGACTGCATTCACACAGACTGCACTGCACACAGACTGCATTCACACAGACTTAATTCACAGACTGCATTCACACAGACTGCACTGCACACCGACTGCACTGCACACAGACTGCATTCACACAGACTGCATTCACACAGACTGCATTCACAGACTGCACTGCACACAGCCTGCATTCACACAGACTGCACTGCACACAGACTACATTCACAAAGACTGCATTCACACAGACTGCATGCACACAGACTGCATTCACCCAGACTGCATGCACACAGACTGCATGCAAACACACAGCATTCACACAGACTGCACTGCACACAGACTGCATTCACACAGACTGCATTCACACAGACTGCATTCACACAGACTGCATGCACACAGACTGCAATGCACACAGACTGCAGGCAACACAGACTGCAGTGCACACAGACTACATGCACACAGACTGCAGTGCACACAGACTGCATTCACACAGACTGCAGTGCACACAGACTGCAGTGCACACAGACTGCAGTGCACACAGACTGCATGCACTCAGACTGCAGTGCACACACACTGCCTGCGTAATTCCCTCCCTACTCATGTATCCATCCACAGAGGTTACATAATCTGCCAGTCACTGTATTCAAATCAATACATGAAGATAATGCCTGACTATACTGCAGCATTATTACCATGCAGCTCTTCTGCAGAACATCTATAACATCTTTGAATAGCTTAGTAAGCAGACTGATAAGGAAAACACTGGCTGGTAACACTTTATAATGACTTTCATTAAAAAGCCTTTACACATGCTTATAAATGCTGCATACATGTTTACAAGTTATTAAAAATATAATACATTGACAGACTATAGTATTTCTGATTGTGTTTGACTCCTTGACACGTTCTGTCATTAGACACATCCTCTTCATCTAAGGATTTCAAAAGTAGGGCATTAGCTGCTGGTTCGGCCACTTATAATAACTTGACCCTCATAATAGATGGATTCATCTAATAAGAATCTCTTAAGGCCTCTTCATTTCAACCAGATACTGTAGACACAAACACTTCAAGCAACATGATGTGAAAGGTTTGAATAGCATGCTTAACTGAGGATGAGGTACAGGGAGAAAATATATATACGAGAGACAAAACTCTGAGCCATGTTTATAGGGCATGAGGTGGATAGCTATAAGATAAATATTTTACAAGGGGGACCTGTCCCAAGAAAGCAGCAATTCAGACATAAGTTACATCAAATCAACGATACAGTCACACCATGGGCCTGTCCCAAATGGCAAACTATTCCCTAATTAGTGCATTTCGTTTGGCCGGAGCCCCAGTGCACTAAAAAGAGAATAGGGTGTAATTTGGGATACATCTCATAACAACTCATAGTCCACAACACACCAGCGGAGGCATCCCAGATCCAGGTGCCAGCCCATAGTAGAGACAGGTAGAGAACCGCTGCATAGAGGTAGAGCTCCAGTTTAGGAAGGGCTGCCTTGAGCCTCATGGTGGATCTCTAGCACCAAACACACAGAGGGGACCTAAGGAGAGGGGATGGAGAATATTAGAACAGGCTAAACTCATAATAGGCATGAGAGAGAGAGAGAGAGAGAGAGAGAGAGAGAGAGAGAGAGAGAGGGAGAACCACTTTGGAATGGAATTATAATACTGACCTGCTTTGGAGAAGAATGTACCTCAAGGAGATCAATCATATTGAGTCTTGTTGATGAACATAATGTGTTTTGCATGCTTCTATCTCAGTCACTGCCACAGAAATGCACATGTTGCATAATAACTGTTTGACCGTTTCAACCATCCTGTGTGAAAGCCAAGTACTCAGTTCAAATGTTGAAAATAGGAGAATTATCTTTTTCATTTTAATGTGATATTTAACAAGCAAAGAAGTGTATGTACTCCATTACTTCAGCATAAAGCAGTGTTTAGGTGCATTGGGTTGGCAGTGAGTAAACAACCATTGACAACTATAGGACTAAGCCTTGTATTACAGTATGGTTCTGCTGTTATTGTAGCCTACAGCGCTTTCGGAACATATTCACACCCCTTGACTTGTTCCCCATCTGTATTATTATTTTCAAAATCCTTCAAACTCAAATTGTTTGTTGATTGTTGCTAGACAACCATTTTCAGGTCTTGCCATAGATTTTCAAGTAGATTTAAGTCAAAACTGTAACTCGGCCACTCAGGAACATTCACTGTCTTATTGGTAAGCAACTCCAGTGTAGATTTGGCCTTGTGTTTAATGTAATTGTCCTGCTGAAAGGTGAATTCATCTCCCAGTCTCTGAGGAGGAGTACAGGAGCACAATCAGTGACTTTGTGGTGTGGTGTGAGCAGAACCACCTTCAGCTCAACATCAGCAAAACAAAGGAGATGGTGGTGGACTTCAGGAGAACCAAGGCACAACTGACTGCAGTCCCTATACAGGGGATGGATGTGGAAATGGTTGGGTCATACAAGTTCCTGGGAGTATGGACAACAGGCTGTAATGGGCTGGTAACACCGGGGCTCTGTACAAAAAGGCCAGAGCCGACTCTACTTTCTGAGGAGGCTCAGGTCCTTCAACGTGTGCAGTAAACTACTGCATACCTTCTACCAGTCTGTGGTGGCCAGTGCCATCCTTTTTGCAGTGGTGTGCTGGGGTGCCAACATAAAAGCCGGTGATGCTTCTCGGGTAAATAAGCTGATCAGGAAGGCTAGCTCTGTCCTGGGGATTAGCTTTGACACTCTAAAGGAGGTGGCGGAGAGACGGATGCTGGCCAAACTGCTGGCCATCATGGACAACGTCACCCACCCTCTGCATGCCATGGTTATGACGCAGAGGAGCACCTTCAGTCACAGACTGATCCCACCACGGTGTGCCAGAGATGGCTACAGGAGGTCCTTCCTGCCAGCGGCTATTAGACTATATAATGCCTCACCGGGGTGCCGTGCCGTCGGCAACATAGACCTGGAACTGTTGGGGTGTTAGGACCTAGTTTAACAATTATGCATCCATCCGTGAGTAACTCTGGTCTGTAATCACTCATTCACTCAGGACTTATTTATTCATTCAGGTCTGTATATACATATTCTATCTATCTATCTATCTATCTATCTATCTATCTAAAGCAAAGTGAACCAGGTTCCCCTCTAGGATTTTGCCTGTACTTAGCTCCATTCTGTTTTTATCCTGAAAAACTCCCTAGTCTTTAATGATTACAAGCATACCCATAACATAATGCAGCAAGCAGTATGCTTGAAAATATGGAGAGTGGTACCCAGGTGTTGCCCATCTTCCCCATTACCACCAGTGTATTTATACCTGTGTTCTCTGTTTGTCTGTTGCCAGTCCGTCTTGTCTCGTCAAGCCTACCAGCGTGTTTTTCCAGTACTTCTGTTTCGCTCTAGCCCTTGTTTTTACAGTTTTGCCTGTATCTTTGTAGTGACTGGGTGTATTAATACACCACCCAAATTGTAATTAACAATTTCACCATGCTCAAAGGGATAGTCAATGTCTGTTATTTTTTCCCAAAAAATTAATTAATCTACCAATAGGTGCCCTTCTTTGAGAGGCATTGGAAAACCTCCCTGGTCTTTGCGGTTGAATCTGTGTTTGAAATTCACTGCTCGACTGAGGGACATTACAGATAATTGTATGTGTGGGGTACAGAGATGAGGTAGTCATTAAAAAATCATGTTCAACACTTGTTAAGCACATATTGACTCCTGATCTTATTGAGGCTTGCCATAACAAAGGGGTTGAATACTTATTGACTCAAGACATTTCAGCTTTTCATTTTTAACTAATTTGTTAAGATTTCGAACAAAATATTATTCCACTTTGGCATTATGGGGTATTGTGTGAAGGCCAGCGACAAAAATCTAAATTTTATCCATTTTAAATTCGGGCTATAACACAACAAAATGTTGTCAAGGGGTGTGAATACTTTCTGGAGGCAGTGTATGTAACATGTATTCTGTTTCTGTAAAATGCTACAGAGGAACCTGAACTACAGCTAACATGCCATCTAACTTAGGAACTTTGTCTTACTTGAAATGCTAAACCTAGTCTAAAAAAAATGTAAAAGTCACCAAAGCTATTTGTTTGCATGACTTTGATCTTTGTTGATAATTGCAATCATAACAATTAGCCTTTTGGTGGCCCTTAGCAAGATTTGGTTGGGGGGCCCCTCCCCACCGAGCAGGCAACACTTTTTAGTGGCCGCCCTGTTGACGACGGAGAGAAAAAAATTACGTTTAAAGTACATTTCCTGCTATTCTATACATTTTGCCATGGAGCGTAAAGAACATTTTCACTTGTAAAGCACATTTTCTGCAGTTCTACGCATTTTGCCATGGGGCTGAGAGACACTAGCTATTTAACAACACATTTCATGCAATTCTGAGATATTTTTACAGTTTTAAAGCAAGTTTTCTGCAGTTCTACACATTTTGCCATATGGCAGAGAGAAATATTTGTAATTCTATAACACATTTTATGTAATTCTACTTATTTTGCCATGGGGCAGTTTTAAAGCAAATTTCCTGCAATTCTACAACTTTTTCCATGACTTATGCCATGTTAATGATCTGAGTGAGAGTGACTAAGGTATGTGGGCCCGTGCCCGGTCTGTATTCAGCCATGATTACTACAAGTTTAGAAAACTGTCTAGGCTCATTTACCAATCCCAAAATTGTTAGCTGACATGGCGAATTGAATGACTGACAAACCAAGAGAAAAAATGCTGATGCAAAACCAAATGTCGAACTTGCAACTTCTATATTCTACTATTGTAACTCTTAACAGTAAGTTGAGACCCTGACTGAGTTCCAAAATTGTTTAGTTATGGTTATGACATTTTTTGGGTTGGGCCCCCCTAGCGGCCGGGGGCCCTAATTGACCGCCTATGTCGCTTATGCCTGGAGCTAGCCCTGAGTGCAATACATGATACCTTGTACAGTTTGAAAATAAAAAAGTCATCCCTTATCAACCTCAACTGTAGGCCTACATTGTTTCACACACTGTTTCTAAATTGAAAACAATGATAATGGTAACAGAGGTAATGTAAGAACATTTGCCAAAATTGATATTTGGATCTCTAGAAATATTGATAATATAAAGATAATACATTGTCAATAAGAAACACATTTTTTAAATGCTATTTTGCCTCGGAGGGACAGTCAGTGGCCGAGACCGAGTGTTCTAAATTAGTCTTTAACGCCTCACAGACTGCCCTGCTCAGAGATCCCCAGAATCAGCATTGTCAGCTGAGCAGTCCTGCCTCCTCTCCTATTTTGGCCCTAGCAGTTGATCTCTCTCCCTCTCTCCACCACGGTACAGCAGCTGCAATGCTATGTGATATATCTGCACTGAGACGCATTGGGGAATCACACCGCAGTGTAAATTAGCATCGCATAAAATGACCAAGAAAGGTGCACTGGAAAACACAACTAGCTATAGGCCTGGGCTATGTTTATATTATCACTATAGTTGGAAGAATAACGCACCTGCGCTTGCATATAAAAACAGGGTTATACGGCCACACTGCACCAAGTTAAAAGAGTTAGATGGAGTTGGAATAACAAACCCAATTGCCAAGATCTTTTTCATGCCCAAGAAGAACTCCAGCTTCGGCTTGAGTGTGTTACATACAAATTAGACGCTATCCGTAGGCCCATTGTTCTGAAACCGTCTACGCTGCCAGTATGTAATGTTACATTGTTGCACTAAAATTATACCGTATTTCTATGCGATTATGTCACAGTCATCCGATAGCGCAAAACATGAAAAAGTGCACCTGTTCTACTGACCTTTCTATCCGCTTCTCACTGTCAGTCAGCCACAGGATAGGAGACAACGTTTATTGCTGTCCCTCTCCCCAAAATGCCCCAAAAGAAGCAGAAGTAAAAAGGGGTTGGGTTGGTAAAGCGTTTTGTTTTTCTAATTCATCCGTCCCTGCTTTTGGTAACGCCGGTGCCGTACCCCCTGTGATAGCCAGCCGCTGCAGTTGAGGATGTTGCGAACTAGACGGGAGGGAGGGAGGGAGGGAGGGAGGGAGGGAGGGGGTGTGGGTGCCACTCTGCGGGATATATTTATATTTTTCAGAACTGCGCCGCAGTGAGTGGTGGTCTAGTGACTGCCTTTCGAAACAGACTCAGGGTCCACAGCGCAGAGAGAGAATGGAATGGATACTGTCGAAGCCTACTCTGACATGATGACGGTTCTGCTATATCATATTCCAGAAAGCATAGCCTACATGAATGTTCACACATTAAAATTATTGGCTACCCACTGGACACACCACGTCATTTCAACGTGGATAATTGGGTAATACATGGTTGAGACGTTGATCAATGAGATTACCAGCTATATTTACCCACTCAAAAAGACACCTAGAAGTGAGTTGAATTCCTAATGTGTTATCACTATGCTTTCAACCATCTAAAAGCACAACCAAATTACACTGGAAAAACAATGTCAGATTTTTTGTTTAGTTGTCACCCAAATGTCTATTACTGCTCTTTCAACCATTTAAAAGCACAGCAAAGTTCAAATGGGAATACACATTGTCAGATATTTTGTTTATCTGTACAACAGATTCATGTGTTATCACTGTGCTTCATCTAATAGCAGAACCAAATGACATGAATTGCAGTTGAGATTACATTAAAATTACATGGTGCAAGTGATCAATGCCATTCGAGATTTGCGCAGATTATTACGGCAATTGTGAAGATCTCGACAGACCTGGAACTACCTACTGTATACATGATATCAACTCAAATCAAATCAAATGTGAGTGGTCGCGTACACATACGGTATTTAGCAGATGTTATCGCAGGTGCAGTGAAATGCTTATGTT
Source organism: Thymallus thymallus (assembly GCA_023634145.1). Classification (NCBI taxonomy): domain Eukaryota; kingdom Metazoa; phylum Chordata; class Actinopteri; order Salmoniformes; family Salmonidae; genus Thymallus; species Thymallus thymallus. The sequence goes on from CM042382.1 coordinate 4,623,527, forward strand.
TCTAGCGCCAACAGTGCAGTAATACTGAACAATACAAAACAATACACACAAATCCCCCCAAAATAAAAAGAAAGAAATCAAGAAATATTATAATGAGCAATGGTCAGAGTCTGGAATATAAATACACATGATGGTGTGTAAAGACAGTATGGACAGTAAAGGTGTGTACAGCAGTAGGCCTGGTTATACAGGATGAGCCTTGACTAGAATACACTATATATATTTGAAGTGGGTAAAACAGTATGTAAACATTATTAAAGTGACCAGTGTTCAATGACTATGTATCCAGGCTGTATCACAACCAGCCGTGATTGGGAGTCCCATAGGGAGGCGCAGAATTGGCACAGCGTCATACGGGTTTGGCCGGGTTAGGCCGTCATTGTAAATAGGAATTTGTGCTTAACTGACTTGCCTAGTTAAATACATTTATTTATATTTAAAAAAAGGGCAGCAGCCTCTAAGGTGCAGGGTAGAGTACCAGGTGATAGCTGGCTAGCAACAGTGACTAAATTCAGGGCAGGTACTGGGCAGATTCCGACTGGTGGTGACTATTTAACAGTCTGATGGCCTGAAGATAGAAGCTTTTTTTTTGTCTCTCGGTCCCAGCTTTGATGCACATGTCTACTGTCTATCTTGAACATGCAGGCTTTATATCAGGGTTCCCCAACTGGCGGCGAATTTGGCCCACAGGTCGTTTTATTTGGCCCCCATGTAAAAAAAATATATATATATTATTATTTTTTGTATTGTTGGAGATAAAAGACTGGAAAAACAACAGAAAATCAGCTCCCCCCCCTCACCTTTCGTATGTGGCGAAGGTCCAGATGGATATTGTCATTTATCGACATAGTAACAAACCCCACCTTGCAACCATGCGACCCCAAAATGTTCACACCCCTCTTGTTGCTTTTTAAAAATCAAATTTCCTGCATTTCTACACATTTTTCCATGTTTTGTTTGTGTTTATATGATACCAGGGGTCAAAGCCTGACCAGGTTTTTGTAGTCGGGACCTGTTGTCTGTACTGACCCCATTCTGGGTCCGGATCCGGACCGCGTTTCGTATGGGGGCCCTAGACCTATTCTCTATGCTTAGTTAAATGATGGCTTGAATTGAAACAATGATAAATACTACAAATACAAATAGTTGTTGATGGCTTTACAAATGCTATATAGGCCTGAATGGCATTATTGATAATACATGAGTGATAATGTATGGTCACATTTTAAACCTATCCTTTGGAATTAATTCAATAGTAACAGTGAATCTATTGACATTTTAAGTGGAAAACCCTGAACAATCATTCTCACTATAGCACATTGGTAATAGTAAGTGATAATTTCATAGCTAAGCAGGGCTGGGCTTGGTAAAAACCCCTGGATGGGAGACCAAAGCGTAGCTGTACAGTCGTGGTCAAAAGTTTTGAGAATGACAAGTATTGGTCTCAACAAAGTTTGCTGCTTCAGTGTTCTTAGATCTTTATGTCAGTAGTTATTATGGTACACTGAAGTATAATTACAAGTATTCCATAAGTGTCAAAGGCTTTCATTGACAATTACATTCAGATTATGCAGAGTCAGTATTTGCAGTGTTGACCCTTCTTTTTCAAGACTTCTGCAATCCGCCCTGGGATGCTGTAAATTAACTTCTGGGCCACATCCTGACTGATGGCAGGCCATTCTTGCATAATCAATGCTTGGAGTTTGTCAGAAGTTGTGGGTTTTTGTTTGTCCACCCGCCTCTTGAGGATCAACCACAAATTCTCAATGGGATTAAGGTCTGGGGAGTTTCCTGGCCATGGACCCAAAATGTTGATGTTTTGTTCCCCGAGCCACTTAGTTATCACTTTTGCCTTATGGCAAGGTGCTCCATCATGCTGGAAAAGGCATTGGTCCTCACCAAACTGTTCTTGGATGGTTGGGAGAAGTTGCTCTCGGAGGATGTGTTGGTACCATTCTTTATTCATGGCTGTGTTCTTAGGCAAAATTGTGAGTGAGCCCACTCCCTTGGCTGAGAAGCAACCCCACACATGAGTGGTCTCAGGATGCTTTACTGTTGGTATGACACAGGACTGATGGTAGCTCTCACCTTGTCTTCTCCGGACAAGGTGTTTTCCGGATGGCCCAAACAATCTGAAAGGGGCTTCATCAGAGAAAATGACTCCACCCCAGTCCTCAGCAGTCCAATCCCTGTACCTTTTGCAGAATATCAGTCTGTCCCTGATGTTTTTCCTGGAGAGAAGTGGCTTCTTTGCTGCCCTTCTTGACACCAGGCCATCCTCCAAAAGTCTTTGCCTCACTGTGCTTGCAGATGCACTCACACCTGCCTGCTGCCATACCTGAGCAAGCTCTGCACTGGTGGTGCCCCGATCCCACAGCTGAATCAACTTTAGGAGACGGTCCTGGCGCTTGCTTGACTTTCTTGGGCGCCCTGACGCCTTCTTCACAACAATTGAACCTCTCTCCTTGAAGTTTTTGATGATCCGATAAATGGTTGATTTAGGTGCAATCTTACTAGCAGCAATATACTTGCCTGTGAAGCCCTTTTTGTGCAAAGCAATGATGACTGCACGTGTAACCATGGTTGACAGAGGAAGAACAATAATTTCAAGCACCACCCTCCTTTTATAGCTTCCAGTCTGTTATTCTGACTCAATCAGCATGACAGAGTGATCTCCAGCCTTATCCTCGTCAACACTCTCAACTGTGTTAACGAGACAATCACTGACATGATGGCAGCTGGTCCTTTTGTGGCAGGGCTGAAATGGGATTAAGTTCATTTTGGGATTAAGTTAATTTTCATGGCAAAGAGGGACTTTGCAATTAATTGCAATTCATCTGATCACTCTTCATGACATTCTGGAGTATATGCAAATTGCCATCATCAACACTGAGGCAGCAAACTTTGTGGAGACCAATACTTGTGTCATTCTCAAAACTTTTGACCATGACTGTAGATAGATAGATCAATTATCCAGTAGTAGGTACTGCCCAGATGATTATATAGTGTTTTAAGTGGACATAGACCTGAGGTTGTTTACCATGATGACATAATCTTGTGGTTAAAATTTCACCTTCAAAACAACAGTTGATCACTTTTTGGAATCTAATATATTTTCCACGTAGATTCCACGTCACAATACGCTGACAAATGACGTTCAAACAACGATGATTCAACCAATTTGTGCCTAGTGGGTATTGAATGGAGATCTCACTCTTTGTAGCTACCATAGGCTACTAGACACCAAATACCCAGATAACTGTATACCAGACATGCTTAGGCTACTCAAGTCTCCCTCACCAGATTATAACTGATAGGTGATAGCCTTTACCTCTGGCTACCGGGGAGCCACAATACCCACTCTTATTCTGGTTCAGATTATGTTCCATGTTTATAGGCTATCCATATATAAACCCAGTCTATCAGGCTACTATAGCCATGAAGTATTGTTTTCAGGGTGTAGCCTGGTACACACAGTAGACCCATAGGGCTATGTACAGTATGGCTCTGGGTATAGCCTATGTGCTATCGTTACCACTATCAGACGGCAAGGCCTGCTGTGAACCAAGCATTAATGTGTACCGTCCTCCCCGTCGGTCAATACCATTAGCCTAATCAGCTTGAGGCACTGAGCAGGCAGGGCAAACTGTTAGAATAGAATAGATTATAACAAAATAGAAAAGAAGAAAAAGGAATAAAACAAAACAAAATATAATAATAGGTTGTTACACAGCTAGATGTAGCCTAGAGGTTTTTTTCAAGTTTCAAGTTTTAATGTCACATGCACAAGTACAGTGAAATGCCTTTCTTGAAACTCAAACCCAACAATAAAGTAATCAATGACAATGCAGTAATCAATGATAATGCAGTAATCAATGATAATGCAGTAATCAATGATAATGCAGTAATAAATGACAATGCGGTAACCAATGACAATGCAGTAATAAATGATAATGCAGTAATCAATGATAATGCAGTAATCAATGACAATGCAGTAACCAATGATAATGCGGTAATCAATGACAATGCAGTAATAAATGATAATGCAGTAATCAATGACAATGCAGTAACCAATGACAATGCAGTAACCAATGACAATGCGGTAACCAATGACAATGCAGTAATAAATGATAATGCAGTAATCAATGATAATGCAGTAATCAATGACAATGCAGTAACCAATGATAATGCGGTAATCAATGTCAATGCAGTAATAAATGATAATGCAGCAATCAATGATAATGCAGTAATAAATGACAATGCCGTAACCAATGATAATGCCGTAATCAATGATAATGCAGTAATCAATGACAATGCAGTAATCAATGACAATGTATTACTAGAAAAAAACACACACAAGAAACAAGAATAGGAAATATGAAATACACAATATAGTAAGTAAGCATACTATATTCAGGAAATATTTAAAAAGTCAGTGGTATAGGGCGTCGTTAACATTTGTGATCACTAGAGGAAGAGAAAGCCTTCAAAAAAAAAAAAAGGAATATTCTACTATGTGGGGTAATGTTGTCCTGGCAATGGAATTGTATTCATAAAATGTCAATGAATGTTTATACACATCGTTTTAGAGGATCAAAGTTATAGGAACCACCATCCACATGTTTCTTGTGAATTGTTGGGGGGCTCAGGGAGACCAAGAGGATGGTAACCTATAGGACGATCTGCAGCAATCAATAGGCTGTTAAGAATAATACAGCGTGCTAGTCTACAAAGAGCAGAAGAGGCCACAAGGATCTTGGTCCATTACGATGGTTAAATATTTTATGCTTTGTTGATGAGTAACATGGAATCTAGCTTTACTGATGCATTCAACAGTATGGGCCATGTATCAGTGATAAGGAAAGTATGTGTAAATAAACATTAAAACATAGACTGATCTATATATATATATATACAACCAAAGTGTGCTATGCAACTGGTAGGCCTAACTGCTGTGTATTTTCGCTCCTCAGCTAGAATCTAACCCAAATGTAGCCTCCTCACTGAACCTCCACCCACACAAAGACAGAGATAGACTACGCAGCTCTGAAGGCATTCATGTGAAGTGTCGGTAACATGAGAGCGATGCCAATCCAACACTTCGGCCAGCAGATGGCGCCCATGTCATCTCAGATGGATTAGTCCAGTGGTGCTGATTGGGTCCATGCTGGTTGTGGACCCACCCGTCCATCTCAAGGTTTCATATGCAAATGCTGAAAGAAAAACATTCACAAGTGGTTTTACAGGTGGATTAGAGTCCTTGAGATAAAATATTGATCTGTGTCATCATGGACATCTCCATGATACCCCATGACATTTTAATTATTTTTTTTACCTAATTCATGCATTGACAGGAATCTAACCCAAATCTAATATGTTCAGACTTAAATTGCGCAGAAGCTATGATGTACTCATAGACTGTCAATAATTTTGGAAGCAACATTTCAGAAGGCAGTGACTGAAACACCATTGACCCAAAGTGGTACGTCGAAACAGCCATAGCTACGGAGGTTTTATTTAGGATCCAGGGAACGGGGTTCCTGGAAACCGCCCTCTCCCACTTCAGAGCTGCTCGCTTCTGATCCATTTCGTGAATATCAAATACACACGACGCCTCCATGTTGGAAACAGTGTAGAGGGGATACAATTATTTTGAAAATGACAGTTCAAGAAAGGGGATTATCGGAACTGTCCCACTTTCGTACTGAAACTTGACCGAGGCGAGCGCGGGAGGGCTTTTTATTGTTTCACTCAACGTCAATCTGATGTGGAATTAGACACTGGCCAGTTCAAGGCTAGTTCTAGTTGCTAGCCAGACGTTAGCAACGTTTCATTATTTGTAGTTAAAACGCTGGGGGTTTGTTTCGTCTATGTTGTCCTCGGATGTTGCTTGCTAAGTTGTATATTTCCAACATTTGACAAGTGGTGGTAGTTTGTTTTAAACCACTAGTTTGTTACATGTAGCCCCTCCTGTGTCGCTACGCTAGCTAGCTAGCTAGTTCAGGGCCCGGCTGCCATTTCAACACAGCTAGCAAGGCAGCTAACGTTAACCTCTGTGGACTAGGACTAGTTGGACGTCTGACTTGTAGAAAACAAACAGGCAAGCAAGCGAACATTAAACGGAATAACCATCCGTCGTAATGGACCACACGTCTATAATAACCCAGGTTTCCAACCCAAAGGAGGAGGAGATTATCTCGTTTAATCAGGAGAAAGGTAAGAAAACCCACCCATTTATTTTCGGTAGGTAGTTGACTAGCGCCTCGGAAACTGTTGCAACATCAGCGCTGTGTCTTGGAGACGCGAACTGCCTTAAAACACACTTCCTTTTGATCCATGTTTTTGACGGGTTTTCCATCTATAAATATGTTATTCAATTCGTTTCTCTAGACTAATAGTAGGAAGGTCAAATGCAATGTATCATCATATTTTTTTTCAGGGGTCCTAACATTCAAAATCAAATATCTAAATGGTCCTTGGTATGACTGTATTAAAACAATTCCATATGTATATTCTGAACGATATAAGAAGGATCAGTAAAACAATTTGACACGTATTTAACAATATTATGGCTCTAAACTACTTACATATACAGTGTCTTCAGTAAGTATTCACCCCTTGACAAATAAACATGTTGTTGTTGTTACACAGTGGGATTAAAATAGATTTTAAATGTCATTCAAATCAAATAAATGTTTATTTGTCACATGCGCAGAATACAACAGGTGTAGATCTTACCGTGAAATGCTGACTTACAAGCCCTTAACCAACAATGCAGTTTTAAGAAAAAGGTTAAGAAAATATTTACTAAAGAAAGTAACCCAATAAAATGACAAGAAGGAGCTTCTGTACAGGGGTGCCGGTACCGAGTCATTGTGCGGGGGTTGAGGTCATTTGTACATGTAGGTAGGGATAAAGTGACTATGCATCGAAGTTAGCATACACTTGGGTTGAAGTCATGAACTCATTTTTCAACCACTCCACAGATTTCATGTTAACAAACTATAGTTTTGGCAAGTCTGTTAGGACATCTTTGTGCATGACACAAGTAATTCTTCCAACAGTTTATTTCACTTATAATTCACTGTATCACAATTCCAGTGGGTCAGAAGTTTACATACACTGAAGTTGACTGTGCCTTTAAACAGCTTGGAAAATTCCAGAAAATGATGTAATGGCTTTAGATGCTTCTGATAGGCTAATTGACATAATTGGAGTTGTACCTGTGGATGTATTTCAAGGCCTACCTTCAAACTCAGTGCCTCTTTGCTCGACATCATGGGAAAATAAAAAAAAATCAGCCTCAGAAAACAATTGTACACCTCCACAAGTCTGGTACATCCTTGGGAGCAATTTCCAAACGCCCGAAGATACCACGTTCATCTGTACAAACAATAGTACACAAGTATAAACACCATGGGACCACGCATCCTTCATACCGCTCAGGAAGAAGACGCGTTGTGTCTCCTAGAGATGAACGTACTTTGGTGCAAAAAGTGCAAATCAATCCCAGAACAACAGCAAAGGACCTTGTGAAGATGCTGTAGGAAACAGGTACAAAAGTATCTATATCCACAGTAAAACGAGTCCTATACCAACATAACCTGAAAGGCCGCTCAGCAAGGAAGAGGCCACTGCTCCAAAACCGCCATAAAAAAGCCAGTCTACGGTTTGCAACTGCACATGGGGACAAAGATCAGACTTTTTGGAGAAATGTCCTCTGGTCTGATGAAACAAAAATAGAACTGTTTGGCCATAATGACCATTATTATGTTTGGAGGAAAAAGGGGGAGGCTTGCAAGCCGAAGAACACCATCCCAACTGTGAAGCACGGGGGTGTCTGCGTCTTGTTGTGGGGGTGCTTTGCTGCAGGAGGGACTGGTGCACTTCACAAAATAGATGGCATCATGAGGAAGGAAAATTATGTGGATATATTGAAGCAACATCTCAAGACATCAGTCAGGAAGTTAAAGCTTGGTTGCAAATAGGTCTTCCAAATGGAGAATAACCCCAAGCATAATTCCAAAGTTGTGGCAAAATAAATCATTCTCTCTACTATTATTCTGACGTTTCACATTCTTAAAATAAAGTGGTGATCCTAACTGACCTAAAACAGGGAATTTTTACTAGTATTAAATGTCAGGAGTTTAAATGTATTTGGCCAAGGTGTATGCAAACTTGCAACTTCAACTGTAAGTATTCAACCCCCAGAGTCAATACATCTTAGAATCACCTTTGGTAGAGATTTACAGCTGTGAGTCTTTCTGGGTCAGTCTCTAAGAGCTTTCCACACCTGGATTGTGCAACATCTGGCCATTTTATTATTTTCAAAGTCCTTCAAGCTCTGTCAAATTGGTTGTTGAGCATTGCTAGAAAACTGTTTTCAGGTCTTGTCATAGATTTTCAAACGGTTTTAAGTCAAAACTGTACCTTGGCCACTCATGAACATTCACTGTCTTTTTGGTTAGCATCTTGTGTGTATTTGGCCTTGTGTTTTAGGTTATTGCCCAGCTTAAAGGTGAATCCATCTCCCAGTGTCTGGTGGAAAGCAGACTGAACCAGTTTTTCCTCTAGGATTTTCCCTGTGCTTAGCTCCATTTATGATTTTTTTTAATCCTGAAAAACTCCCCAGTCCTTAACGATTACAAGTAGGGTTGCAAAGGGTCGGAAACCTTCCGGTAAAATTCCGGAAATTTTCCATGGGAAGTTAATCCCTGGATTTTACCTCTATTCATCAAATAAGTTATCTTATAACAGTGAACCTTTTTTTGTGGGATATACACAAGGCAATTCTAGGTCCAATTAAATGGAATTGCAACCCTCTCCATGCACAGTGCATTCTTCCATCACATGTACAGCTGATTCTCAAGATCTTGCACACTAATGAGATGCTATTGAGCCCACACTACTACACTGTCTGAGCCAAGGACTACATGCTTTCTGGTAAGTTTTGATTACAATACTGGGTGGGGTGAATATATTTTATATGACATACATTATTTTTTGTTAACTAGTAAATAGTAGCCTACAGCAAAGTGTGTTTTTAAATCATTTCTAACTTGTGAACAGTTTCTGCTAGTTAACCTCAACAAGGTTGGAAAGTGACCGTGAAGATGAGCCCTCAGTCTGATGTTCAAGAGGTGGACATTGAGGAGGTCCAGGGAGAAGACATGGAAGCCTGAGAGGAAGACAACCAAAGCTTTAGTTTCTAGACTATCGTTTTACAGATGTACTTTGAAAACATTTTTGGGAGATGCAATGGATCATTGGGGATCATTCAATATTCCCTTTATTTAGTTGTTCAGTGAAATCATCCCATGTGAAGAGTCAACTCTTTTAATTAAAGTTCAATTCTTAAATAAATCATTTTTTTATTTCTATTGGAAGGATTTAATCATTTGCAATTATGTCTACTTATGATAAGGTAAAATGTTTGTTTCTGTCTCCATATGATATGGCAAATACAGTATTTCCAAAGCAAATAACATCTACATTTAAATGGTATTAATATTAATTCCCATATTTTCCTGTTAATTCCCACGGAAAGTTTCCACCTCTGAATATTCCCAAAAATGTGCAATCCTAATTACAAGTATACCAATAACAAGATGCAGCCACCACTAGGCTGGAAAATATGGAGAGTGGTACTCAGTAATGTGTTGTATTGGATTTACCACAAACATAACATTTTGCATTCAGGACATAAAGTTAATTGCTTTGCCACATCTTTAGCAGTATTACTTTAGTACCTTGTTTCAAACAGGATGCATGTTTTGGAATATTTTTATTCTGTACAGGCTTTCTTCATTTCACTGTCATCCTCAGTTTTCTCCTATCACAGCCATTAAACTACAACTGTTTTTAAAGTCACAATTTTCCTCATGGTGAAATCCCTGAGCGGTTTCCTTCCTCTCCGGCAACTGAGTTAGGAAGGACGCCTGTGTCTTTGTAGTGATTGGTTTCATTGATATACCATCCAAAGTTAATAACTTCAACCTGCTCAAAATTCTGCTTTTATATTTTTTACCAATCTACCAATAGATGCCCTTCTTTGCGAGGCATTGGAAAACCTCTTTGGTCTTTATGGTTGAATCAGTGTTTGAAATTCACTGCTCAACTGAGAGATTTCGCACCAGTTGTTGTTAACAAAGAGACACACACCTCTCTCCTTGAGCTTACCCGACTCTGCTGTTCTGTCTTGCCGATGCGTAGAAAGACCAGCTAGATGTACACTTGGGGCCAAAAGTCCAATATTACTCATTTATTTGCACTATTTTTTACATTGTAGAATAAAAGAGAAGACATCAAAACTATGACATAACACATATGGAATCATGTATTAACCAAAAAAACAAAATATATTTTTTATTTGAGATTCTTCAAAGTAGCCACCCTTTGCCTTGATGATAGCTTTGCACACTCATGGCATTCTGTCTTCACTTTTATTCTACAATGTAAAATATTGTGCAAATAAAGGAAAAACCCTTGAATGAGTAATATTCCAAACTTTTGGCCCCCAGTGTATGTTATCCATTTCCTTGTTCAGCCACGAGAAATATAGGATATTAAAGTTATTTCGGTCCCGTTGATAGGGTATTCTCGAACGGCGCTCGTCCAGTTTGTTCTCCAGTGATTGTACTTTCACCAATAGAAAGGAAGAGGAGGCGGTTTATATAGTTTTGTCAGGGTGCCGGCACGTCGGCCTCTCTTACGCTTGGTCAGTGTTGAGCAATATGTCCTGCGCCTCTGACTCATTGAAGTAGAAGTCTTAATCCAAATCGAGGTTAGTGAATTCTGTTCTGATGTCCAGAAGCTCTTTTCGGTCATAGGAAACAATGGCTGAAATATTATGTACAAAAAAAGTTTAGAACAGCTTTAAAAACACACACAAAATAGCAGAATTGGTCAGGAGCCCGTAAAACGACTGCTATCCATTGCAGCCATGCTAGTTTAAAAGGCCTTCACGCGCAGTTCAGCGCAAGACAACCGTTCGACCTGATGACATATTTCTGCACATGAGCTTGGATGACAAAAGTGTGATTTTTAAGGGAGAAGCAGTTTCTGCCTTCTGTTTTTGGTATCTTCTTCCCGGGGAACTACTGTTAAGAGCCTCGACACTTGCTCTAAACGTTGACATTCATCCCATACTGTACGGTGTTGGAAACATAAGGAACGTATCTTTCATATCAGCAACAATTTTTATTACTACACACCTTTTTTATAGGGTTATCTTTCCCACACGGCAATATCGCCATGTTACAGCACTTGTTTGCAGAAGACTGAGGCGACCACCTGTGCTAATTTAGCTATCTAGCTAGCATTCTCCGAACACCTGTGTGTAGGAGTAACTGGGGAGAAAGTGTATCTAGTTTGTCAGCTGGAGGCTAAGAGTGTATTTGTCAAACGTGGGTGAAGCTAACTGCTGAAAACCCTACAGAGAGAAGGGATTTTGAAAGCTAGGAGATGACTTGCTAGCAAACGCTGCCCACTTATTTTAACTAACTAGCTAATTAAACAGCTAGCCAGGTTATAGGTGGTCTTGGAGGTAATGCAGTACTGTAACTAGCTAGCTATCTGCTTTCTAAAGTTTGCAGTGAGCCCCACTCCTTTCTCTCACACATGCACGCACACATACTAAAAGCATTTGTATTTGATTCAAAACATTCTCTAAGACTTAGACCTAAACCTCAATTGGAGTTGTGCATAAAGGGTGGGACCATTGAGCAGGTTGTGAAAGCTGAACTCCTAGGTATAACACTGAATGGTCACTTATCATGGGAAAGTCCTATTGACAAAGTTGTTATGAGGAGGGGGAGGGGTATGTCTGTTTTTATAAAAATGTTATGTGTTTGTTGATACAAATCAACAGTACTAGTTGTTCAGGCTCTGATCTGGTCCCATCTTGATTACTGTCCGGTAATGCGGTCAAGGGCATTAGGCGGCCTGGATGTTAGGAACGTTGGGTCAGTAACCGAAAGGTTGTTGGATCAAATCCCTGAGCTGACAATGTAAAAATCTGTCGTTCTGCCCCTGAACAAGGCAGTTAACCCACTGTTCCCCGGGCGCTGAAGATGTGGATGTCGATTAAGACAGCCCCCACGCACCTCTCTGATTCAGAGGGGTTGAGTTAAATGCTGAAGATGCATTCAGTTGTACAGTAACTGATTAGTATCCCCCTTTCCTTTTAAGTGCAGCAAAGAAAGACCTATCAAAGCTGCAGCTGGCTTAAAACAGAGCAGCACTCCTTGCCCTTAACTGCACATACAGAACTAACATCAACAACTTGCAAGCCGGTCTTTCCTGGTTGAGGGTTGATGAGAGAGTTTTGGTATTTATTTAACTAGGCAAGTCAGTTAAGAATTTTTTTATTTATTTACAATGATGGCCTACCTACAGGGTCAGCCCCTGGAGCAAATTAGGGTTAAGTACCTTGCTCAATGATGCTCAGGTATTTGAACCAGCAACCTTTTGGTTACTGGCCCAACGCTTTAACCGCTAGGCTACCTGCCAACCGATGAATTACTGTGATAAAAATTCCAGATTGTCTGCATAATCAAATAACATTCAGCTGAGAGACACATACACCCCCCCCCCCCAAGACATGCCACCAGGGGTCTCTTCACAGCATTCCATCTCCAATTACTCAGCAAACAGCAAAATTACCTTTTTAAAAAAACAAACATTTAAACATCTCATGGAATGGCGGGGACTGTGAAGACACACACTCCAACTTGTTGTTGTCTGGTTTTTATATTATATTGTTGTATTTTACACTTGTGTGACTGTCCTTGTCTATCAGTGTTTTACTTGCCTTGTGTTTTTTGTGGACCCCAGGAAGAGTAGCTGCTGCTAAGGTAATGGGGATCCAAATAAACAAACAAACAAACTGCTGTAAATGGTTACAGCACGATTCTTGGCCCGGTCCTGCCACATTCAAGTAACATGCTGTACTCAAAACAAGCAATTTTCATCCACTGTTTTCCACTACTGTTTCCGTAGGCAGAGAACTAATGTAACTCTGATACAGCACACTTACAGGCTTGTTCATATCATAAAAACAGATGGAGCTTGCCAAAACATGAATGTCACAGTAGCTACTCTATCAATCAACCAAAGAGGTTTTGTAAGGGACTAGGTGTCAATTGACAAGCATCTAGAGGGGACCTCCCCATATCAGGGCATTTTGCAACTATTGAAACATGGACACACAACCACACAAAACACACACCGATACAACCAGCTTTGCAATATCACTACTCCCATAAAGAGGTGTCTTGTTTCCGTCAGAGTTGAATATATAGCTGACCTAAATGGCATCTCTTCAGCTGTTAGCCTAGGTCGCTCCATGCATAGCTGGACCTATATGGCTGCTCTTCAGCTGTTAGCCTAGGTCGCTCCATGCATAGCTGGACCTATATGACTGCTCTTCAGCTGTTAGGTCACTCCATGTCCCTCCTAGGGTCTTCTAAATAAGTGAGGTAATGGCAGTACTATGAGTGAATTGCCAAACTGCACTGGAGAGGATAAATCAATAATATATGTGATTCAGGGTGTTCGGTGTCTGATAGCTAATGTAATCTCCACACACTAACTTTGCAAGTTGTTAGGTCACTTCATGTCCATCTTAAGGTCCATCATTCTGAATAGCCTGAGTGAGTTAATGACAGAACCTTTTATGGTAAGGGACATTTACACAGTAACAGAGTGATGCTGAGACTATTTGTCCACAGAAATGTTTACAAAAACACATTTACTTTAACAGTGCAGATGCAAAGTTTGGTAACAGACTGACGGCCCAAACACCACAAACCGTCATTCTGTTACCAAACTTTGCACTGTAAAAGTCTCTGTGGAAATTGTTCAACGTAGTCCTTCAGTATGGTGTGTTTAACTTTGCAATTATTGTTTTTGGTTTGGCATCCATTTTAAAGTGAAAGATCGCTTTATTCTCAGCATCACTGTTATTGTGGAATTGCCCTAAGGCCAATGCTTCAGTGTGTTGTATCTCCGATGGCTACTGAACACGTTGTGGCGGTACCCCCACTGCTTGCCATGAACCAAATTGTGTTCAGCCCTCATGACATCACTCATGACATCATTCATTCTCAGCCTTTTAGTGGATTAAAATAAAGTGAACCTCTTGTTTCAATGTCTTCCCTTCCAGTCTGTGGCTGCTACTGTACATTAGAGTGTGTGGTGACTGGGTTTCCGGGTATTTCAGACACTATCAGTACCAGCCAGGTCCCTGAAGCTAGCAGGCTTTTGAACCAGAATAATGGCTACCGCAGGTATTTTTCTGGTCTGATCCTAGCTACCTGGACAGGTAAGGGTATTGAGGTAGATGTAACGTTGATAAGTCAGAATAATACTGACTGAATCTCAATAGAGAGGAATAGGCTGGTGACTGTGTTTTGAGAATTACTAAAGGCAATGGGTGATTGATTGTGGTTTTTATCAATTGAGGTTTATTCTAGGTCTTGTATTGGATAGAGCAGTATTGCCCCTGCCCTTGCCTCACTCCCTTCTATACAATGATAGGAGAAACGTTAGGGCTGTGACGATACCAGTATTGCAGTATTCTTTTCATTGGTAAAAATGTTAACACGAAGCGGACCACTGTGGTCATTTAAAAACCTGCTGTATGTAAAATATTGTGTGTTATAGCTTGGAAAATACACATTAGGAACACCTGCTCTTTCCATGACATAGACTGACCAGGTGAATCCAGGTGAAACACCTACTCTTTCCATGACATAGACTGACCAGGTGAATCCAGGTGAAACACCTACTCTTTCCATGACATAGACTGACCAGGTGAATCCAGGTGAAACACCTACTCTTTCCATGACATAGACTGACCAGGTGAATCCAGGTGAAACACCTACTCTTTCCATGACATAGACTGACCAGGTGAATCCAGGTGAAAGCTATGATGCCTCATTGATGTCACTTGATAAATCCATTTCAATCAGTGTAGATGAAGGGAAGGAGACTGGTTAAAGAAGTAATTTTAAGCTTTGAGATGGATTGTGTAGGCATATTTGTGAATGGGCAAGACAAAAGATTTAAGAGCTTTTGAACTGGGCATGGTAGTAGGTGCCAGGCGCACTGGTTTGGGTCAAGAACTGCAACACTGCTGGGTTTTTCACGCTCAACAGTTTCCTGTGTATAACAAGAATGGTCCACCACCCAAAGATAATCCAGCCAACTTGAAACAACTGTGGGAAGCATTGGGGTCAACATGGGCCAGCATCCCTGTGGAACACTTTCAACACCTTGTAGAGTCCATGCCCAGACACATTGAGACTGTTCTGGGGGCAAAGGGGGATGTAAAGCAATATTAGAAAGGTGTTCCTAATGTTTTGTACAGTCAGTGTAAAATGTGACTGGTTGACAACATAATGTTTGTTTCCAACATTAGGGCTGTTTTACTATAGAAGTGAAATCCACTTAGTGTTTTGTTTCCTTGCCAAGATGCTAACGAGTATCGCGATACTGGCTTCTCCCCGTCCTAGGAAACACTGACTGGGCAGTTCCTCTATTAACAGGGCTCTGTTGCTCTTTCCTCTTCAGCCTAATACATTCCAAAAGGAGTCAAACGGGGTTACACAGGTCACAAAGGGTCAAGTAGGGTCATGGGGTCAAAGTGTGAAGGTATGACAGTGGCCAGTCCGGGAAAGGTCATGCACTTTGACCAGTATCAACCAGTCACTGAAGCCCAATGACAGATGGACCTATAATCTGCTATCCACCAGAAAAGACCCACAGGCAAAGAGTGAGTCTGCATCCCAAATCGTATCCTATTCAAATGGTCATGGTCAAAGTAGTGCACTATATCGGAAATGGGGTTCCATTTGGGATGCAACCATACTGTAGGCCTAATAAGAGGGACCTGTGTTGGTTAAACTGATGACCTAAAGCCTTTTACTAATGGCCTTAGCTGTTCAGGTTTCATTAGATGATTGTGGCTTTGTTGTAATCTCATTAGC
This sequence comes from Thymallus thymallus, assembly GCA_023634145.1. Lineage (NCBI taxonomy): Eukaryota > Metazoa > Chordata > Actinopteri > Salmoniformes > Salmonidae > Thymallus > Thymallus thymallus. The sequence goes on from CM042382.1 coordinate 4,639,516, forward strand.
AATGATTAGCCTAGCGCAGCTCAGACAATTACTGTCGGCTCCTTCCTTCCTCCTAAGGAAGAATGCATGTCAGTGACAGCCAAGGGGGTTTAAAAAATTCTCCTTTATTTAACCAGGTAGGCCAGTTGAGAACTAGTTCTCATTTACAACAGCGACCTGGCCAAGATAAAGCAAAGCAGTGCGACAAAAACAACAACACAGAGTTACACATGGGATAAACAAACATACAGTCAATAACACAATATAAAATCTATATACAGTGTGCGCAAATGTAGTAAGATTAGGAAGCTAAGGCAATAAATAGGCCATAGTGGTGAAATAATTACAATTTAGCATTAACACTGGACTGATAGATGTGCAGATGATGATGTGCAAATAGAGATACTGGGGTGCAAATGAGCAAATAAATAACTATGGGAATGAGGTAGTAGGGTGGGCTGTATACAGGTGCAGCGATCAGTAAGCAGCTCTGACAGCTGATGCTTAAAGTTAGTGAGGGAGATAGGAACCTCTAGCTTCAAGGATTTTTGCAATTCGTTCCCATCATTGACAGCAGAGAACTGGAAGGAATGGCGGCCAAAGGAGGTGTTGGCTTTGGGGATGACCAGTGAAATATACCTGCTGGAGCGCATGCTACGGGTGGGTGTTGATATGGTGACCAGTGAGCTGAGATAAGGCGGGGATTTACCTAGCAAAGACTTATAGATGACCTGGAGCCAGTGGGTTTGGCGACGATTATGTAGTGAGGGCCAGCCAACGAGAGCATACAGGTCGCAGTAGTGGGTAGTATATGGGGCTTTGGTGACAAAACGGATGGCACTGTGATAGCCTCCAACACTGCGTTTGGCAGCATGAGTGAAGGAGGCTTTGTTGCGAAATAGGAAGCCGATTCTGGATTTAATTTTGGATTGGAGATGCTTAATGTGAGTTTTTTTAAGGAGAGTTTACAGTCTAACCAGACACCTAGGTATTTGTAGGTGTCCACATATTCTAAGTCAGACCCGTCCAGAGTATTGATGCTAGTCAGGCGGGCAAGTGCTGGTGCGTGCAGTGATAGGTTGAAGAGCATGCATTTAGTTTTACTAGCATTTAAGAGCAGTTGGAGGCCACGGAAGGAGTGTTGTATGGCATTGAAGCTTGATTGGAGGTTTGTTAACATAGTGTCCAATGAAGGGCCAGATGTATACAGAATGGTGTCGTCTGCGTGGATCAGAGAGTCACCAGCAGTAAGAGCGACATCATTGATATATACAGAGAAAAGAGTCGGCCCGAGAATTGAACCCTGTGGCGCCCCCATAGAGACTGCCAGAGGTCCGGACAACAGGCCTTCCGATTTGACACACTGAACTCTATCTGAGAAGTAGTTGGTGAACCAGGTGAGGCAGTCATTTGAGAAACCAAGGCTATTGAGTCTGCCGATAAGAATGCAGTGATTGACAGAGTCGAAATCCTTGGCCAGGTGGATGAAGACTGCGGCACAGTAATGTTTTTTATCGATGGCGGTTATGATATCGTTTAGGACCTTGAGCGTTTAGGACCTACATTTTTAAAGGTCAAATATACTGCATTTCAAGCAGTCCTCAATAATCTAATGAATTCAGAGCTTGTGAAATTATACCTAGGCTAAATATAAGCCTTCCACAACCATAGGACCCACTAATAATTTTATTATTTTATCAAAATAGTTGAACCTGCTTTTTTTGCAATAATCACTGATATGGCTATCAAGTCTGTCTATGAAAATACCCTTTTTGTTAGAAATTTAACCAGAACCATGCACATTCAATAATAATGATGAACTTATTTTATCAGGTATTATTGAAAATGGTCTCAAACAATATTCAAGTTTAGCCAACTTGGATCTATGTGCTAGCTAACAAGTTAGAACTGTTGAGTTGTTATGAACACACCCTTCTGTCTGTCTCCAACTGGTTGAACAGCATGCTAGCCTGTCCACTTTGTTCACATGTTAAATCAAGTTGCCTTCCTTATTTCTCAGAATGAGAACGAGTTGCCAATTCCTTATATAATTGTGATTTAAGCTTAATGCACATTTTATAAAACAAAGACTAGACAGTCTTTGGCTAAAATGCTGTTATTGGTACCACAATGCTGCTCTTGACAAACTGAACATAATCCAGAATCATGTTCATTGATACTCCTGTTTTTAGTAGTGTCTGCTCTCCGCAATTTGACAAGTTGAGACATAAAGGGTATCTTTAGAAAGGTTCATTTCTTCTATTACCAGGGCTCTAAAGTGCAACCAATTAGGTTGCATATTTGGCAAAATATTTTGCTGTGCGACCAGGAGTTTTGTTTTTGGACCACTGTGGTCAAAAATGATGATAAGGCTTCACAATACCGTTGTTTCAGTACCCTAGAACATAATGGTTGCACCATTACAGCAAAAACTGGATAGGTAGGTAGGTAGGTAGGTAGGTAGGTAGGTAGATAGGTAGGTAGGTAGGTAGGTACTTTATTGATCCAGAGGGGAAATTTCTTCGGAAAAACACAGGGCAGGTGCAAACTGGCAGAATGAAAATACACAAAAGACAGATACACGATACATGATACATAGAGCGGCAGTATGAAAAAGTTTAAAAATACAAGAAGTCTGGAGTGCAAAAAATCTTTAAAAAGACATTGCATAGTATGGGTAGATGGCTGACTATGTACACTATACATTGTTACAGAGTGTTAGGTGAAAAAACTAACTGTACAAATAAGTATACAGTTAAATGTACAGGTAAGTGAATATTTGCATGGTTACATTAACTGTACAGGTAAATGACAGGAAGATATACTTAAATAGCTAAATGTGTGTATGATATAATTTAGGGTAATAATAGTAACTCCCTTAAAATACAATCCTTAGTGCAGGGTTTAATTACAGATAAATGCACGTATTGCACATTCTATATACTAAAAGCTATGAATCGGCTTATTGATCTGAGAAGCATCACCGGCTTTTATGTTGGCGCCCCAGCACACCTCTGCAAAAAAGATGGCACTGGCCACCACAGACTGGTAGAAGGTATGCAGTAGTTTACTGCACACATTGAAGGACCTGAGCCTCCTCAGAAAGTAGAGTCGGCTCTGGCCCTTTTTGTACAGAGCCCCGGTGTTATCAGCCCATTCCAGCCTGTTGTCCATATGGACTCCCAGGAACTTGTATGATCAAACCATTTCCACATCCATCCCCTGTATGGGGATTGCATTCAATTGAGGCTTTGTTCCTCTGAAGTCCACCACCATCTCCTTTGTTTTGCTGATGTTGAGCTGAAGGTGGTTCTGCTCACACCACAACACAAAGTCATTGATTGCGCTCCTGTACTCCTCCTCCTGCCCACCCCTGATGCACCCTACAATAGCGGAGTCATCCGAGAACTTCTATAGGTGGCATGTTTCAGAGTTATATCTGAAGTCTGAGGTGTAGAGGGTGAACAGGAAGGGGGACAGGACCGTTCCCTGGGGGGCCCCTGTGTTGCTCACTGCCAGTTCTGACACACAGCTCTGTAGTCGCACAAATTGTGGCCTACCGGTCAGGTAGTCCGTGACCCACGTGACTAAGGGTGCTTCCACTTTCGTCCTCTTCATCTTCTCACCCAGTAGCATGGGCTGAATGGTGTTGAAGGCACTGGAGAAGTCAAAAAACATAACCCTCACAGTGCTACCTTCGTTGTCCAGGTGCATCATCCACCCCGATGTTGAGCTGGTATGTGAACTGCAGGGGGTTCAGTGATGTACACACCAGGGGTCTGAGTTGAGTGAGGACTAACCTTTCCAGGGTCTTCATGATGTGGGATGTTAGCGCTACAGGTCTGAAGTCATTCAGGACAGTGAGTTGCGCCGCCTTGGGCACTGGGACCAGGCAGGATGCTTTCCACAGCACAGGGACCCTTTCCAGGCTCAGGCTAAGGTTGAAGGGTCGCTGGAGTATTCCACACTGTTGGTCAGCACAGACCCTAAGCACCCTTGGGCTGATGCCATCAGTCGCTTTCCACTGATGTAGTCTCTCCAGCTCTCTCTTCACTTGGTTGGTGGTGAAAGCCAGCCCAGGTGGGAAGGAAGGTGTTGCAGATCAGTCCAGAGGGAGCGGGGGCAGAGGTGGGGAGGGGGGTCGCTGATTGTCTCAACAGAGGTGTTGTGAGCAAAGTGGGGGTGGGACAGCCTTGAGGGTGTGTGGCCTGGGGAGCTGGAGGGGAGGTGGACAGGGCCAGTATCGAACCTGTTAAAAATTGGTTCAGCTCATTGGCTCTGTCCTGGGTCCCATCCGTCTGCCCACTGTTTGACTTTTTGAAGCCAGTGATATTTCTCATACCCTTCCACACCTCTCTCACCTGGCTCTGCCTCAGCTTGTCCTCCATCTTCTCCTTATACCCTCTCTTCCCCTCAGCAATCCGCAACTTCAGCTCCCTCTGGACGCATTTCAATTTGTCCTTGTCCCTCTCCTTGAAGGCCCTCTTGTTCTCATTCAGCAGGGCCTTCAGGTCGCTGGTGACCCAGGGTTTATTATTTAACTATGAAGTTGTTAATTTTTTTAGCTTTATCCTTTTAATATAGACATGTGAAAAGATTCTTTGGATGAGAATGCGCATCTTCAATATGGTACCCATTGGTCCTCTTTTAGTGTATTTAACTATATGTCGCAAGTAAAAGCCCTGGGTGGTGAGTTGATACAATTCCAAATCTGGAAGGTTAAACCACCTTCAGACTTAGGAAGATGTAAAAAAAAGTTTTATTTTCGGATATAAGGTCTCTAATGACCAAGTGTGTGTGTGTGTGTGTGTATATTTTTTAAAGTATGTCTTTGGTGGGGTAATTGATATTACTGAGAATACATTAAAAAAATGGCGCTGGAGGTAAAGTTAGCCGTTTTACAAGCGCCTAACCAATTGTGCTATTATGTGTTTTTTCGCGTTATTTGTAACTTATTTTATACATAATGTTTCTGCTACCGTCTCTTGTAACCGAATAGAGCTTATGGGTATCAGGACAGCAATTACTCACCTCGGACTGGACAATGTTTTATTTTTCTCCAACAAACAATTATTTTTCAATGAGCCTGACTCTGAGGATGTACAGTTGAAGTCAGAAGTTTTCATACACTTAGGTTGAAGTAATTAAAACTCATTTTTCAACCACTCCACAGATTTCATGTTAACATACTATAGTTTTGGCAAGTCGGTTAGGACTTCTACTTTGTGCATGACACAAGTAATTCTTCCAACAATTGTTTACAGACAGATTATTTCACTTATAATTCACTGTATCACAATTCCACTGTGTCAGAAGTTTACATACACTGAGTTGACTGTGCCTTTTTAAACCGCTTGGAAAATTCCAGAAAATTATGTCATGGCTTTAGAAGCTTCTGAAAGGCTAATTGACATAATTTGAGTCAATTGGAGGTGTACCTGTGGATGTATTTCAAGGCCTACCTTCAAACTCAGTGCCTCTTTGCTCGACATCATGAGAAAATCAAAAGAAATCAGCCAAGACCTCAGAAAACAAATTGTAGACCTCCTCAAGTCTGGTTCATCCTTGAGAGCAATTACCAAATGCCTGAAGGTACCACGTTCATCTGTACAAACAATAGTACACATGTGCAGTTGCAACCGTAGTCTGTGGCTTCTTCCTTGCTGAGCGGCCTTTCAGGTTATGTTGATATAGTACTCATTTTACTGTGGATAGAGATACTTTTGTACATGCTTCCTCCATCTTCACAAGGTCTTTTGCTGTTGTTCTGGGATTGATTTGCACTTTTCGCACCAAAGTACGTTCATCTCTAGGAGACAGAACGCGTCTCCTTCCTGAGCGATATGATGGCTGCGTGGTCCCATGGTGTTTTGCGTACTATTTGTACAGATGAACGTGGTACCTTCAGGCGTTTGGAAATTGCTTCCAAGGATGAACCAGACTTGTGGAGGTCTACAATTCGTTTTTCTGAAGTCTTGGCTGATTTCTTTAGATTTTCCCATGATGTCGAGCAAAGAGGCACTGAGTTTGAAGGTAGGCCTTGAAATACATCCACAGGTACACCTCCAATAGACTCAAATGATGTCAATTTTGTCCGATCCTCTGGCAGTCTCTATGGTGGTGCCACAGGGTTCAATTCTTGGGCCAACCCTTTTCTCTATATACATCAACGATGTCGCTCTTGCTGCTGGTGACTCTCTGATCCATCTCTACGCAGATGACACCGTTCTGTATACATCTGGCCCCTCTTTGGACACTGTGTTTACTAACCTTCAAACAAGCTTCAATGCCATACAACACTCCTTCCGTGGCCTCCAACTGCTCTTAAACGCTAGTAAAACTAAGTGCATGCTTTTCTATCGAACGCTGCCAGCACCCGCCCACCGGACTATCATCACTACTCTCGACGGGTCCGAATTAGAATACGTGGACACCTACAAATACCTAGGCATCTGGTTAGACTGTAAACTCAACTTCCAGACTCACATCAACCATCTCCAATCCAAAATTAAATCCAGAATTGGCTTCCTATTTCGCAACAAAGCCTCCTTCACTCATGCTGCCAAACATGCCCTTGTAAAACTGACTATCCTACCGATCCTTGATTTCGGTGATGTCATTTACAAACTAGCCTCCAACACTCTACTTAGCAAATTGGATGTAGTCTATCACAGTGCCATCCGTTTTGTTACCAAAGCCCCATACACTACCCACCACTGCGACCTGTATGCTCTCGTTGGCTGGCCTTCATTATATATTCGTCGCCAAACCCACTGGCTCCAGGTCATCTATAAGTCATTACTAGGTAAATCCCCGCCCTATCTCAGCTCACTGGTCACTATAGCAACACCCACCCGTAGCATGCGCTCCAGCAGGTATATCTCACTGGTCACCCCCAAAGCCAACACCTCCTTTGGCCGCCATTCCTTCCAGTTCGCTGCTGCCAATGACTGGAACGAATTGCAAAAATCACTGAAGCTAGAGGTTCCTATCTCCCTCACTAACTTTAAGCGTCAGCTGTCAAAGCTGCTTATCGATCACTGCACCTGTATATAGCCCTTCTGTAAATAGTCCACACTACTACCTCATCCCCATATTTTATTTTTGTTATTTCACAAATCTTGCACTCCAGTATCTCTATTTGCACATCATAATTTGCACATCCTTCATTCCTGTGTTAATGATGATAATCTGTAATTTATCTCACCACTATGGTCTATTTATTGTCCTACCTCCTAACCTTACTGCATTTTGCACTACATTTTGCACTCTGTATTTAGATTTTTCTATTGTGTTTTTACCATGTTTGTTTGTTTACTGTATAACTCTGTGTTGTTTTTGTCGCACTGCTTTGCTTTGTCTTGGCCAGGTCGCAGTTGCAAATGAGAACTTGTTCTCAACTGACCTACCTGGTTAAATAAAGGTGAAATAAAAAAAAAAAATAAAAAAAATTAGCCTATCAGAAGCTTCTAAAGTTATAATTTTCTGGAATTTTCCAAGCTGTTTAAAGGCACAGTCAATTTAGTGTATGTAAACTTCTGACCCACTGGAATTGTGATACAGTGAATTATAATTGAAATAATCTGTCTGTAAACAATTGTTGGAAGAATTACTTGTGTCATGCACAAAGTAGATGTCCTAACCGACTTGCCAAAACTATTGTTTGTTAACATGAAATCTGTGGAGTGGTTGAAAAAGGAGTTTTAATGACTTGTGTATTTAAACTTCTGACTTCAACTGTACCTACATGTACATATTAGCTCAATTAGCCCGACTAACCGGTGCCCCTGCACATTGACTCTGTACCGGTACCACCTGTATATAGCCTCGCTACTGTTATTTTTACTGTCATTTTACTGTTTTTTTTATTTCTTTATTTATCTAATACTTATTTTTTACTGAAATACTGCACTGTTGGTTAGGGCTTGTAAGTAAGAATTTCACTGTAAGGTCTACACCTGTTGTATTCGGCGCACGTGACAAATAAACTTTGATTTGATTTGAAATATAATAACATTGGGAGCCATGCCATTCTGAAGAGGTTTATTCTACCTGTAAGATTAATAGGATGATTGTTCCGTTTAATCTGCTTTCATATTGTTATATAATGGGATGAAATTATCTTTATATATTTGTTTGTTGTCACTTATTAAGCATCCTAAGTTTTTAAATATTTTTTTGTGGTCCACTTAAAGGATTGCTGTAGATCATGTGTTGTCCACTTTCATTTTAGAGTATTCTGATATTATCTTTTTGCAGGAATAAGATCTTTTACTTCTGAAAAGAGCAAACTACTACAGGTTAAATGCAAATAAAGCATACTGCCTATTGGCAAATAAACATTTACATTTTAGTCATTTAGCAGATGCTTTTCGTACTTGTCCCCCGTGGGAATCGCACCCACAACCCTGGCGTTGCAACCGTCATGCTCTACCGTCTGAGCTACACGGGACTATAAACCTGATAAACATTTTGCAGCCCTCACAAAATGAATACACGCCAAACACGTTATAATTTTAAAAGATACAAATGTGTTAATTATAAACAATTAGACACTTAAAAATATTTGTGCGGAGAAAAGCACCAGGAATGGACTGCTTTCCCATAGAATTCTATAACAAAATTTGGGGATAAAGTAGCTCTCCTATTTACACACATGACAACACACGTCACTCTATTCAGTAAATCCTAGTTCAATGTATCAAACCTTTTATTTCAGTTGTATTAAAACCAGGAAAATCTGAAGTCTCCTGCTGATTACAGATCCATAAATGTAATACATTCTGACAATAAAATAATAACTAAGCAATAGAATGGCATAACTCTTACCAGACTTGATACATATCAATTAAACACAAACAAATACAAGAACATGTTTCAGTTTAATACAATATGCTAAAAACAAGATATACATTTATCAATAATGGCTCTTGATGCCGAAAAAGCTTTTGCCTGTCTTGAATGGCCTTTTCTATAGATCATTTTGGAAGCTTTCAGTTTTCCAGCTGAAATAATACATTTTATAAAAAAATATTTTATAAATGTCCTAAAGCAGAAATATACGCTTAATACATTATCTGATGAAATTGCTTTTCAAAGGGGCACAAGACAGGGATGTCCCCTCTCCCCCCTCCTGTTTGCACTGGGAATTGAACCGCTTGCAGAAATAATTAGACGGGACCCAAACATAACAGTATTGGTAAACATGAATATAAACTAAACTTATATAGCTGACTAATATTAAACTCATTGCCCCCTTTGTGACAAATGACTAATTTCAACGACAGGTATTCATATCAACATTTTTGCTTTTATAATATATTAATGTCTTTACAGTGTTACATATTAGTTTCTAGGGCACAGCATGTGGTTCAAAAGTAGCAAGAATTCATATAGCCCCAATTATAGGCTCCATCCCAATCAATTTAAAATATATTTTTCTCTGGGGCTCCTAAATTCCATGTGGTGCTCCTAACTTTTTTAGTGTCATCAAAGATGTTTTATTTATTTAGAGCCCTCTCTATTACAGTAAAATGTTATGTGTGTGTGTCCATATGACTGATTCTGTTGGACCGAACCTCAAATGCAAATAGTGAGTTGAAACCGCTTGTGATAGAGGAAGAAGTGATCACTCATCTTTGTTGTTGTGAGTGGCAGGGGGAGGGGCTTGGTGTGTGTGTGTGTGAATAGGATTCAAATAAATTGAATTAAATATCACCCAGCCCTAATTTCAGTACACCCACAACAGTTAATTTGCTACTATCAGTTCTTAGTCTGACTGAAGTAACGAACTAGAAGTGTTTGTATGCTGTAGTTTAGATGTAAGTAGGTTGGAGAGCAGTGCAGAGCCGGCTCAGATGACACTAACTCCCCATGGCACTGACCGAGAGAGAGAAAGAGAGGGAAAGAGATGAAGGGAGAGGTCTCTGTGGTTGTGATATAGAGCTCCTTCACTGGCGTTCTCTCCCTGATCCAACAGATCTCTCCTGTTCAACCATGCTCTCTCTCTCACTCTCTGTTTCTCTCTTTCTCGCACTGAATGAGTCACATAGAACAGTTCCTCGGGCCAGCGCAAACATTAACGTTGCAACTAGGATTGTATGTCTATCTGAGCAATAATTACAAACCGCTGTCTGTTTGTACAAATCTGGACAGAACAGACTGGGCACGCCAATGGAACGTCTAGCAGAGGCAGGGCGTAGAGCAGGGGTGTCAAACGTAGGTCCATTATAATTTATACACAGTTTATACATTTTCAATTTGGTTTTAGTCATTTTAAAGTATACAGAGTTCATTTTTTAAATATATATTAAATATTTTTACTCAAACCCGACCCGCGAAACATATGTTTGACCCCCTGGCGTAAAGAGAGTGAGTGAATGGACTTTGAGTGAAGGGATTGTTGTTGTCGCCTGTGTTGTGTAGGCTGTTCCGTCTTATTTCTAACTCTTGTATCTGAGGTTAGGTTTCACATGCATGAGAAAAATCTCTTCCTTGTACAAATGGGTGCCTCAGTATAAAATACCTTTCAAGCAGTTGATTTGAGCATGATGCACATCCCAAGCCTTTTGAGTCTTGGTTAGTAGGCTAACGTGAATAAAGTAGGCTAAAGTTAATGGCTGAACAAGCACCAGGCCAACAGCCAGGAACAGAATTGGCCACCACCTTCAGTCCACCTCTGCTCTCCCGGCCGCCGTCAAACACAAGTGTCCTTCTGTTCTCTCTGTCTACCCTACAGCCACTGTTAAAGCTGCTGCTGCCTGCCAGGCTGGCTGGGGTTTACGTCTAAATATAGGCTAACTACCCTGTTGGTGCTAGGGGGCTGGGGTATGGTGCTGGGGATATCAGGCTGGGACTGGGAAAGGGGTTAGAGCTTGGGTATAGACAGTATATACAGTTGAAGTCGGAAGGTTACATACACCTTAGCCAAATACAGTTAAACTCAGTTTTTCACAATTCCTGACATTTAATCCTAGTAAAAACATCAAGACCAGTCTGTGTGGACCAGGGGAAGAACATCAGGACCAGTCTGTGTGGACCAGGGGAAGAACATCAGGACCAGTCTGTGTGGACCAGGGGAAGAACATCAGGACCAGTCTGTGTGGACCAGGGGGAGAACATCAGGACCAGTCTGTGTGGACCAGGGGAATAACATCAGGACCAGTCTGTGTGGACCAGGGGAAGAACGTGTGGACAAGGGGAGAACATCAGGACCAGTCTGTGTGGACCAGGGGGAGAACATCAGGACCAGTCTGTGTGGACCAGGGGAAGAACATCAGGACCAGTATGTGTGGACCAGGGGAAGAACATCAGGACCAGTCTGTGTGGACCAGGGGAAGAACATCAGGACCAGTCTGTGTGGACCAGGGGAAGAACATCAGGACCAGTCTGTGTGGACCAGGGGAAGAACACCAGGACCAGTATGTGTGGACCAGGGGAAGAACATCAGGACCAGTATGTGTGGACCAGGGGAAGAACACCAGGACCAGTCTGTGTGGACCAGGGGAAGAACATCAGGACCAGTATGTGTGGACCAGGGGAAGAACATCAGGACCAGTCTGTGTGGACCAGGGGAAGAACATCAGGACCAGTATGTGTGGACCAGGGGAAGAACATCAGGACCAGTATGTGTGGACCAGGGGAAGAACATCAGGACCAGTCTGTGTGGACCAGGGGAAGAACATCAGGACCAGTCTGTGTGGACCAGGGGAAGAACATCAGGACCAGTATGTGTGGACCAGGGGAAGAACATCAGGACCAGTATGTGTGGACCAGGGGAAGCACATTCCAAATCTTACACAAGCACACAATTATATGATGTGTCAACAACCACAAACCCACCCACGAGTCTGGACTGCGGCACACACACACACACACACACACACACACACACACACGTGTCTTCTGGCAGAGATGCTGGCTGGTTGGCAAGCTGCTTCGGTGTTGGAATAACACATTCTCCTGAAATGGTTAGACCATGCTGAATCTGCTGTTGCACCCACTCCTTAATGCCTTACTTTCGTGTGTGGTGTTTGTGTGTGTGAACAGTCTGCTGTTGAATGGAACCAGCTGCTGCCTGCTTTCCTGCGCAACTGGACCACAAGTGATTTATTTGTGCTGGACCACAAGTGATTTATTTGTGCTGGACCACAAGTGATTTATTTGTGCTCTCCAGTGCAGATTGACAAATTATTTCACTGTCAAGTTCTTCTTCCTAAATGTGTGGTTACATTGTTTATATGAAGTCTTTACTGAGATACTGAAACAGTGTATGCTGTTTGAAATCTATAGAAATGGTTGAACACTATCTTCCTCACACTGTCATACTTTGTCATACGTAGTCTGTCAGTGTAATTTCCATCTTTTGGCCAAAAACCTTATAATGAAAAGCCTATAAATTAAATTGACACCGGCCAAATAGATTGGGAGAAAAAACAATCCCATTGCAAAATAATACTTTTTATTTGTTAATGGAAATACCAGTTGATCGGACTACATTTGAACATCATGCTTATTGGTCGATGGGTTCATTTGCATAATTTAGTGGAATTCAATTGTGTGTGTTTTCATTAGTCGTCATGTACACTATATATACAAAAGTATGTGGACACCCCTTCAAATGAGTTCCAAACTGCTTCTGGTAGCAACGTCGGCACAAGAACTGGTCGTTGGGAGCTTCATGAATTGGGATTCCATGGCCTAGCAGCCGCACACAATCCTAAGATCACCATGCGCAATGCCAAGCATCGGCTGGAGTGGTGTAAAGCTCGCCGACATTGGATTTTGGATCAGTGAAAATGTGTTATCTGGATGATTCATGCTTCTCCATCTGGAAGTCCGATGGACAAATCTGGGTTTGGCGGATGCCAGGTTTGGCAGACGCTACCTGCCCCAATTCATAGTGCCACTGTAAAGTTTGGAGGAGGAATAATGGTCTGGGGCTGCTTTTCATGGTTCGGGCCAGACCCCTTAGTTCCAGTGAAAGGAAATCTTAACGCTACAGCATACAATGACATTCTAGACGATTCTGTGCTTCCAACTTTGTGGCAACAGTTTGTGGAAGGCCCTTTCCTGTTTCAGCATGACAATGCCCCTAAGCGCAAAGTCCATACAAAAGTTTTTTGTCGAGCTCGGTGTGGAAGAACTTGTTGGATGTTGGAACATTGCTGCGGGGACTTGCTTCCATTCAGCCACAAGTGCATTAGTGAGGTCGGGCACTGTTGTTGGGCGATTAGGCTTGGGTCACAGTCGGTATTCCAATTCATCCCAAAGGTGTTAGATGGGGTTGAGATCAGGGCTTTGTGCAGGCCAGTCAAGTTCTAACGGAATCCCTGGTCCGTATGCAGCTGTCAGCATAAACCAACTCAGTTTGTATAGGTAGGCTACAGTACTGGACAGTTCCCTTCCTCTGTCTGTGTGCACTGCATTGTCCCCCAACTGTGGGCTATATTTGGAGCAATGCAGCGGACTAAGCAGAGCCGGATGTCCTGGTTGATGTTCGTTTTTGTGTGTGTGTGAGTGTGAGTCATATTTAGGAAGCACAGAACTGCCTTGTCGCCCCGGCCATCTCGTCGTATGGTATGGGTCGTTCCATGTCATTGCAGCAAGCCATGAAGCACAGTGATGTTATATGAAACACAGTGGAGGTCCTATGAGGCACAGTGGAGGTCCTATGAGGCACAGTGGAGGTCCTATGAGGCACAGTGGAGGTCCTATGAGGCACAGTGGAGGTCCTATGAGGCACAGTGGAGGTCCTATGAGGCACAGTGGAGGTCCTATGAGGCACAGAAATGGCTCCTTGACTAGTGGTGTTCCAATTCATCACTGATGACTCATCGATGAAGGCTAACTGTATCTCTAGCCCTGTAGGCTCACCATCTATCTGGATTCATATTGCTTGAAAAATGGAAAACTCTGTGAAATTGGTACTTTCTAACAGTTTTGGTCAGATAATTGTCTGTCTTTTCTACGTTTCCTGTCTTATTCCCCAAAATGGTTTTGTGTCTGCGGTCATCCTCTTTCTGATTTTGTACCCTCCACTTAGCCTAATACTTTAGCTGACTTTAGTGCAGCAAGAATATCACAGGCAATCACTGTTTTTCTCATTCCTGGGACTGTTACAGTGAAATTGCCCTCAAAGCCCAGGCTTTGACAATGTGCTCTATAGTCACAAACCTCCCCTTTGACAATGTGCTCTATAGTCACAAACCTCCCCTTTGACAATGTGCTCTATAGTCACAAACCTCCCCTTTGACAATGTGCTCTATAGTTACAAACCTCCCCTTTGACAATGTGCTCTATAGTCAAAAACCTCCCCTTTGACAATGTGCTCTATAGTCAAACCTCCCCTTTGACAATGTGCTCTATAGTCACAAACCTCCCCTTTGACAATGTGCTCTATAGTCACAAACCTCCCCTTTGACAATGTGCTCTATAGTCACAAATCTCCCCTTTGACAATGTGCTCTATAGTATGTAGTGTAATACTGATGCCTAAGCCCTTTTTAATTGTGCTATTTGTATTCTTTATTAGAGCCAGACCGATATAATCGGCAGATATTAGCCTTTTACTGATGTATTTGTATCTGTGTTTAATCCACCGAAATGGACCAATTTTAAAATGCGGAAGAAACCTCATCAAATCTGACTTTATTTTTGCATTTCATTGTTTGTCCTGAAGAGAGCTAGCTAGCGAAAAGCTCATTTGCAACTCTAGCTAACTAGCTATCTAACGCTAGCTAGACTCGGGAGCTCATGGGGACAGGTTCTCAGGAGCCAGCGGATTAGATATGATTCCACCATGGGCAAAAACTGTCTACTAGTTTGTTTTCAGCCAAGTTTATCCAGTGACCACCGCATTTAGAAGGATAGCTACTGACTGAAATGTAGCTGGCTACCTAGCATGCTGGCTCATACTGGCCATGCAGTAGCCAACTAGCTAACTAATCGTGGATGTCAAAAGACACAGCTATAGACTTGGGAGCTCAAGGGCACACAGGCTACATTAGCCAACTGGTTAGACGTGATTACACCACAGGCAACAATAACTGGCGACTAGTTTGTTTTCAGACAAATATTTTCAACTCTTCAACTTAGTTTATCCACTGAAAGTAAATGGCTCAGTAGAATAGAATAAACATTTTAACTTGAGTATACTGGAAGGCACAATTTATAGTCAAATATTTACACGTGTATTGGGGATGGGGGGGCAGTGTATAACAGCAGTTGGGGTGTGTGTGTGTATAGCATGAATGTATATGAGTGAGTGCGTGTGTTAAGGTGTGGAGAATCAGAGCAGGTGGTCAGTCCAGTTCAAGTGTTCAGCAGTCTGATGGCTTGTAGATACTAACAGAAACTGTCTTTGAGCCTATCAGACCTCATGCTCCGATACCGTCTGCCCCGATGGTAAGGGAGAGACCAGCTCGTGCCTGGGGTGCGTGAGGTCCTTGATTATGCTGCATGCTTTCCTTAGGAACCGTTTCAAGTAGATGTCCTGGATGGGTGGGAGCACAGTCCCAGTGATTTTACTGGGCCGCCTTAACCACCCGCTGGAGGGCCTTGCAGTCAAGGACGGCGCAATTCCCGTACCAGACCGTGATGCAACCGGTCAGGACGCTCTCGATGGTGCAGCGGTAGTATTTGGAGAAGACCCGGGTCGTTATGCCAAATTTAACTTTGTAGTCTATTATAGTCCTTGCCACATGCAACGCAAGTCTGAGTTGTCGAACATCAATTAAAGTTTGAGTCTGTATTCTCTTTTTGCTCGTACCTGCTTGCCTTGTGTGCGCCACAGTCATCAGGGTTTTTTCTGCTGACGTTGAATGCTGCAGTACAGGCTCTCAACATTGTACAGATATCTCCGTTCATCCAGGGTTTTTGGTTGGAGTATGTCTGGATTGTTTTTGTGGGTACAACATCAACACATTTCCTAATGAAGCCTGTGACTGACGATGTATATTCCTCAGTTGATGGATGAGTCCTGGGTGGACATATTCCTCTCATTATTCTCAGAACAGTCCTGCAGCAGTGAGCGCCTCCTCTGTCCAGCGCCTCACTATTTTCTGTGTTGATTGGCTCCCTCTTGAGTTGCTGCTTGTAGACCGGGAGTAGGAACAGAGAGATGTGATCTGATTGGCTTAAGTGGGGGTGGGTGATGGCTTTGTATGCAAATGGTACCCTATTCCTTATATAGTGCCCTACTTTTGACCAGGACCCACATTGCCTACATAGTGCCCTGCTATTGACCAGGGCCTATAGGGCTCTGGCCAAACGTTGGGCACTATATAGGGAGTAGTGTTCCGTTTGGGATGCTGCCAAGGCCTAACTGTGAGTGACACAATACATTTGTATCTACTGAACATTATGTAACTAACTTTGCACCCTCCTGAACTGGTGTTGGTGTTGGAGCCTGGCCTGCGGAGAAGTGAGGGGGCGTAGGGGACGTTTTGACAGAGTTTTGAGGGGCGGGTGACTGGGTGTGTGAGCGTGGGTGGACCGACCGCAGCTCTCACTCCAGTGGGGGGGAGAGAGGGGGGAGGGGGATGTGGCCTTGTATAGGCTGGTTCTACCGGGTCCGAGGGCCACCTTGTCACTCACTCCTTCCCCTCTCTCCTCCCTCTTCTCTCCCTTCCTCACCATTTCAGGCTGCTATACTCCCTCACCTGCCAAACTAGAGACTAAAAGAGGCGGGAGGGAAATGTCTTTAGACAGACAGACAGACAGACAGACAGACAGACAGACAGACAGACAAGCCCTCAAAATGGATGCACCTACAACCAGCCAGACTGACTGGCTGACGGGGCTGTGGAGGGAGAGAGAGGGGAAGAGATGGGGGAGGGAGGGAGGGTAGGAGAGGCAGGGGAGGAGAAGGGGCGGGGGGATTAAGGAGTGGAGGAGAGGCAGGGAAGCGGGAAGAGACCGACCGAGAGAGTGCTCGGTAGAGCGTCTACAGCTAGGCTATGTGTGACTGATGTCACTGGTTATTTTCTGATCAGTGGTTTAGGCTGTCAGACCAGGGTCAACCACAGCTACTATACTACTCTGCTGCCTTCACAACATGGGTTGTTTTCTCTCTCTCTCTCTTCACAACATGGGTTGTTTTCTCTCTCTCTCTCTTCACAACATGGGTTGTTTTCTCTCTCTTCACAACATGGGTTGTTTTCTCTCTCTTCACAACATGGGTTGTTTTCTCTCTCTCTCTCTTCACAACATGGGTTGTTTTCTCTCTCTTCACAACATGGGTTGTTTTCTCTCTCTCTTCACAACATGGGTTGTTTTCTCTCTCTCTTCACAACATGGGTTGTTTTCTCTCTCTCTCTTCACAACATGGGTTGTTTTCTCTCTCTCTCTTCATAACATGGGTTGTTTTCTCTCTTCATAACATGGGTTGTTTTCTCTCTCTTCACAACATGGGTTGTTTTCTCTCTCTTCACAACATGGGTTGTTTTCTCTCTCTTCACAACATGGGTTGTTTTCTCTCTCTTCACAACATGGGTTGTTTTCTCTCTCTCTCTCTCTCCATAACATGGGCTGTTTTCTCTCTCTCTCTCCATAACATGGGTTGTTTTCTCTCTCTCTTCACGTTTTTATTTTCTGTCGCAGGAAAGCAGTGATGTGCTTTAAAGTGACAAGCTATAGACCCTATACCTCTGTTAAAGTGACAAGCTATAGACCCTATACCTTTGTTAAAGTGACAAGCTATAGACCCTATACCTTTGTTAAAGTGACAAGCTATAGACCCTATACCTCTGTTAAAGTGACAAGCTATAGACCCTATACCTTTGTTAAAGTGACAAGCTATAGACCCTATACCTCTGTTAAAGTGACAAGCTATAGACCCTATACCTTTGTTAAAGTGACAAGCTATAGACCCTATACCTCTGTTAAAGTGACAAGCTATAGACCCTATACCTCTGTTAAAGTGACAAGCTATAGACCCTATACCTCTGTTAAAGTGACAAGCTATAGACCCTATACCTTTGTTAAAGTGACAAGCTATAGACCCTATACCTCTGTTAAAGTGACAAGCTATAGACCCTATACCTCTGTTAAAGTGACAAGCTATAGACCCTATACCTCTGTTAAAGTGACAAGCTATAGACCCTATACCTCTGTTAAAGTGACAAGCTATAGACCCTATACCTCTGTTAAAGTGACAAGCTATAGACCCTATACCTCTGTTAAAGTGACAAGCTATAGACCCTATACCTCTGTTAAAGTGACAAGCTATAGACCCTATACCTCTGTTAAAGTGACAAGCTATAGACCCTATACCTCTGTTAAAGTGACAAGCTATAGACCCTATACCTCTGTTAAAGTGACAAGCTATAGACCCTATACCTCTGTTCTTTACTAAATTGAAGCTAGCAAGAGGCTCATTCATTAATTCATCAGTATTTCTTTCTCCTCTGTTTTTCCCAGAATGCTATACTTCTGCTCAATAATAAAGTTGAGGGTTGTTCATTGATGAGCTCCTCTACTCTCTTAGTTTCTCAGTCCAACATCAGTCTAAAGATGAAGAAACAGATTCAGGCATCTTCAGTGCAAGAGATGCATCCATTCGTTGGTTAGTGTTTCTGTACTCCGTTTCCCCCTGTAGTATCCCAGCCATCCAGCAGTCTAAAGAAGGCTATAGCAGGGGTCGGCGTTAGCTTTTAGAAATCTGTGTTTTCAAAATGCAAACCATCAAAAACATGCATTTCAAACCATTTCACCTACGTTTTATATTGAAAGGCAACAGTGGCTGCGGTCCAAACACTTAAAAGACACACCCTATCTCCTCAGCCCTCAAATTAAGTGGACACTTCTGATGACGTATCATAACGTCTGACGAGTGTACACTTGCAGGACAAGGGGCGAGGGAGGAAGGAATGATTTTAAACGGACCACCCTTGCCCGGAAATTCGTCACTCGTTCATCCCATGATGATTGTGTTTTCAGCCAACGGTAGCTTGTGTGTGTTTTTATATGCGCTAGGGTCAATTATGATTGCATATGTATTTACATTAACTATATAATTATTAGTATACGCCTACTGTATGATAGCTAGCAAATTAATTAGCTAACTAACGTTAGCCTGCATAGCAGGAACTTCTAAAGAAGGAAAATATTAATTCTTAAATTTTTTTTAAACATCATTACTTTTACGAGACGTGTTTTTGCTGCCATGTGCAGTAGTAGCACAATTTCAAACTTATTTGCATTAGTTTTTACTTACACTTGTATGTTAACTTCTCCATTGATGTTGTTTTTAAGTTTTCGCAGACTTTTCTTAGCGGATATACATTCGTCGCGAATTGAATTATGGGGAGTTTCAGGCCCCGGGGTGAACATAATTGTACACTCGCAAACTCAACTAAAAACGAGGGCTGAGGGACTTACTTTGCAAACTTCCCTTGCTTGGCTAATCATTTGGACCGCCCTCCATGATGGTGACGGGGATTCCCCCAAGGGCATAAAGCGAGGGTAAGTGGACGAGGGTGTGTCTTAAGTGTTTTGACCGCAGCCAGTGTTTTTTTGCTTTCTATAGAGCAATATGGGGCGGGCAACTAACAAAATTCATGCTAAACATTAGACAGCGTAGTTTTCGTCAGATGATTTGGCTAGCATCCAAACGATGAAAGAGCAAGGTATTTTCTGCGAAGATGATGCACGGCCATCAGATGTCTTATGTTTACCAGCTACATTTCCTAATGTTTTGCTTGAAGTTACTCTTGCATTTTAACTTGCTAAAACTACTGGACAAAAGTAACCATGGGCTTTCTGCTGATTCAATGCCTACTCATGAATGTGGGACTTTGATTGGTCTGAAAATAAGAGCGAAGATTTCTCATCCCGAGTGGAGAAGTGCAACTGAAGCACAAAATTATCGTAAGCTAAGTATGTAGAATTACAATAAGATGCCTTTTAGAGCTGCGTTTACAAAATGCAGCAAGATATCTCTTCTGTGATTTATCTATTTTTTTTCTCTGTGACAGAGTTCTGCGTTAACATGACTCATGTATAGGCTAGACTATACCTACCATGTATAGGCTAGACTATACCTACCTTGGTGTTGTCGCTCCTCGAGGTTCCCCCTCCAGTCTCTCAGTCCAACAATGGTTTAAAGAATCAGAGGAGTTCAGGCATCTTCAGTAGCTCTGTTTCTTTAATCTAAATGTTTTCATGTCTCTCCTCTATTTTCCCTCCAGTCTCCCAGTCCAACAGCAGTTTGAAGAAGCAGAGGAGTAGAGGCATCTTCAGCACGTTCTTCTGCTGCTTTAGGAATTACAATGTGGAGCCTCCTGCCTCCAACAACACAACAACCTCCCTGCCTCCAGCCCCAGAGGAGAACGGGACACCACCAAAGGTACACACACACAGACAAGTCACAGACACACTAGGACACACACAGACAAGTCACAGACACAACAGGACACACACAGACAAGTCACAGACACACTAGGACACACACAGACAAGTCACAGACACCACAGGACACACACAGACAAGTCACAGACACACTAGGACACACTAGGACACACACAGATAAGTCACAGGCACAACAGGACACACACAGACAAGTCACAGACACACTAGGACACACACAGACAAGTCACAGACACAACAGGACACACACAGACAAGTCACAGACACACTAGGACACACACAGACAAGTCACAGACACAACAGGACACACACAGACAAGTCACAGACACACTAGGACACACACAGACAAGTCACAGACACACTAGGACACACACAGACAAGTCACAGACACACAGAAATGTGGTACACACACGGCCATGCAGATACACATGGCCATGTCATATATACAGTTGAAATCAGAAGTTACATACACCTTAGCTAAATACATTTAAACTCAGTTTTTCACAATTCCTGACATTTAATCCTAGTAAAAATGTTTTATGTCAGTTAAGATCACCGCTTTATTTTAAGAATGTGAAATGTCAGAATAATAGTTGAGAGAATGATTTATTTCAGCTTTTGTTTCTTTCATCACATTCCCAGTGGGTCAGAAGTTTACATACACTCAATTAGTATTTGGTAACATTGCCTTTAAATTGTTTAACTTGGGTCAAATGTTTTGGGCAGCCTTCCACAAGCTTCCCACAATAAGTTGGGTGAATTTGGGCCCATTCCTCCTGACAGAACTGGTGTAACTGAGTCAGGTTTGTAGGCCTCCTTGATCGCACACTTTTTCAGTTCCTATATAAAAAAATTATATAGGATTGAGGTCAGGGTTTTGTGATGGCCACTCCAATACCTTGACTTTGTTGTCCTTAAGCCATTTTGCCACAACTCTGGAAGTATGCTTGGGGTCATTGTCCATTTGGAAGACCCATTTGCGACCAAGCTTTAACTTCCTGACTGATGTCTTGAGATGTTGCTTCAATATATCCACATCATTTTCCTTCCTCATGATGCCATCTATTTTGTGAAGTGCACCAGTCCCTCCTGCAGCAAAGCACCACCACAACATGATGCTGCCACCCCCGTGCTTCACAGTTGGGATGGTGTTCTTCGGCTTGCAAGGCTCCCCCTTTTGCCTCCAAACATAACGATGGTCATTATGGCCAAATAGTTCTGTTTTTGTTTCATCAGACCAGAGGACATTTCTCCAAAAAGTCTGATCTTTGTCCCCATGTGCAGTTGCAAACCGTAGTCTGGCTTTTTTATGGCGGTTTTGGAGCAGTGGCTTCTTCCTTGCTGAGCGGCCTTTCAGGTTATGTCGATATAGGACTCGTTTTACTGTGGATATAGATTCTTTTGTACCTGTTTCCTCCAGCATCTCCACAAGGTCTTTTGCTGTTAATCTCTAGGAGACAGAACGCGTTTCCTTCCTGAGTGGTATGACGTCTGAGTGGTCCCATGGTGTTTATACCCATGGCGTACTATTGTTTGTACTGATGAACGTGGTCTCGGTTGATTTCTTTTGATTTTCCCATGATGTCGAGCAAAGAGGCACTGAGTTTGAATGTAGGCCTCCAATTGACTCAAATGATGTCAATTAGCCTATCAGAAGCTTCTAAAGCCATGACATAATTTTATGTAATTTTCCAAGCTGTTTAAAGGCACAGTCAACTTAGTGTATGTAAACTTCTGACCCACTGGAATTGTGATATAGTGAATTATAAGTGAAGTAATCTGTCTGTAAACAATTGTTGGAAGAACTTCTTGTGTCATGCACAAAGTAGATGTCCTAACCGACTTATGTTTCCATGTTTTCAACGTTCTCTGTCTCTCTCTCGCTCTGTGTCTCTCGCTGTCTCTCTCTCGCTCTGTGTCTCTCTGTCTCTCCCTCTATCTCTCTGTCTGTGTCTCTCTGTCTCTGTCTGTCTGTCTGGTCTGGTCTGTCTGTCTCTGTCTGTCTGTCTGTCTCTCTTTCTCTCTCTGTCTATCTTTCTCTCTCTGTCTATCTTTCTCTCTCTCTCTGTCTCTCTGTCTCTCTGTCTCTCTCTCTCTCTCTCTCTCTCTCTCTCTCTCTCTCTGTGTGTCTAGTTTGACCAGGTCGAGGTTATTCCTGTCCCTAGTGTATGTATCACTATTTATGTTTCCTTTTGCATGTGGGCGCTCAGTCCTGAAATGTCTCAATCCTAACTTGAGATCCGTGATCCTAACTCTGACTAATGATTATTGTGTTAATCAATCAGGCATTCCTTGCTGTCAATGAGATATAAGTGAAGATATGACATAGGCACGGATCTCAAGTCTTAAGATTTGGCTATCTGTGAGAATCAGTGCTGCTCTGAATGTCTTGGCTCTAGGTAGGTAGGCCTGCACGATTAATCCAATTTTAATCAAAATTGCGATATTAAGCTGCAAATGTGCCAAAATAATGTGGGTTAACCCCTAATGCTAATAGCTAGCTAAATCCTTGGGGCAAATCTTGCTAGCAAACTTTTGCTCTTTTACAGGCCGGTACCAGTGGTGTGGTATATCAGCATTATTTGTACAACATCTTGTTCTTAATCCGAGAGGAAAAGGCGAAGAATATTCTAAAGTAGTCTGAATGTATCTATCTATTTAAATCTAATCAGGGTCCCCTGGGAAACACTGACCAACACTTTGGTTCCTACTCTGTCACAACCATCTCCTCCCTTACTTCCGTTGTCATGCAAAAAAAACAGCATTCCGAATGCCCACTCTATTCCAAACATTAAATTAGAATGATAATTATATTTATATGATTCCAACAGTTTACTGAAGTGTTTTAATCTACAATAGAAAGTAAAATTGTAATATTTGGTACACAAATCGCAATTAGATTTTTTTTTGCCATATCATGCGGTCCTAGCTCTGGGACTGAAGTCCTTCTTATATCTGAATTTAGCGTGGTGGTGGGCTGAATTTAAGGTGTTTGTAACCAATCAAACAGTGTTCAAGCGTATTGCATCGCCTGCATGAGTGAAACAGTGGTTTGGTTGCCTTTTGAAAACTTCCTAACAACACTAACTGCCAGCCTGACCAAGCTAGTGTTATCTATCTTCCTCCATTGCTTCTAAAGCCAGTTAGGGACGTGTTGAGTTCCTACTACTTCTCTTCTATTGTCTATATGAGTTATCTTCATTTGGTTCAACGACAGACAACGTAATAATCTGTTGGGACCAGAATGAGACGCTCTCTAGGTAAACAAAGTAACTGAACTGCCTAGACAGCCTGCCCATTAATTATGTAGAATGTCAACTGGCAGCCAGACCGCCTTACTAGAAGAATCCGCTATGGCCTCTTGAATACATTTTGACAAGGAACAGTAAATCTAGAAACATGTTTTGACTCTTTGTAAGGCACATTGCTGAAGAAAAGTTTAATTAAATCACACTGTCTGAGGTTTATGCTACATTGTGCACTTAATACATTGCTTTTGCACTGAAAAAGTTGCCCCTTAAGTCTTGCTGACATAGGCTTACTCTGTGAGAGCTTCAATACTATTGGTTCTTGTAGTCTATGACTGCATCCTAAATGGCACCCTAATCTCTACATAGTGCAGTACTTTTGACTAGAGCCCTATACATAGGGGATAGGGTGCCATTTGGGATGCTGCCATAGATTCTGCTCTCATGGAGAGTAGGATGTGATTGATCCCATTAGCTAACGAGGGTATTAGAGGAGAGCTTGTTATCTAGGTACTAAGATCACCTACCACTGTCTGGGCCGTGGCACTCCAGGCCTACACCCATCAAACGTAGTACTCCCCTTTGGCCTCAAGGCAGGGAGCACATGGTCCTCGTCGCCGTGGTCACTGGTCACTGTTTATGATAATCTCCTGTTGCTGAGATAGATCTGCTTCATGTCCATCTCACCAGCACCATCATGGATGGCTTCCATTTCAGATCACTTCAGGTCCATGCAGGAAATGATAGTTTGCGACAGTGATCTGGTGTTAATATAGTCTGTCTTCCTGTGAAAGACAGAAAGTGATTTTCCTTGAAAGTAGTGTCCGTCAGTTTGTGTGCGTCCCAAATGGCACCCTATTCCCTATAAAGTACAATGCTTTGGACAAGAGCACTATGGGCCCTGGTTAAAAGTAGTGCACTGTATCAGGAATACAAATAAATAAATAAAAAATGGGACGCAGGCTCAGTCTGTACTGGTTAACAGCAACATGACCTGTTACTGTATGTCAGAACTTAAACTCACTATATGACGGGGAAGGAACAAGATTAGAAGGGACTGTTGTGGAGGGGATTCCTGGAGAGAATGCGCTCCAGACAGGGATGGGTAGCTTCAGTCCTCAGTGTCTGCAGTTTGTTGGTTCTGTCTGATGTAGAAAGAGAGAACCACAGACTGCTCCACAGTGTTAGCTAGCACTAGTGTTCTGTTCATGTCTCTCTCCCTTCATCTTTCTTCATGGGAAACATCAGACTCACTATTAACACCGGGCTGCTAATCCACCCTGCCTCACACATTCACTAATGATATCTCAATGTGTCAATTATTCTCTCCTTTCTTTCTTTCTTTCTTTCTTTCTTTCTTTCTTTCTTTCTTTCTTTCTTTCTTTCTTTCTTTCTTTCTCCTCTCTCCCCTCTCTGTCTTGCTTCTCTCTCTCTCTCTCTCTCTCTCTCTCTCTCTTTCTCTCTCTCTATCTCTCCTTTTCTTTCCCCAACATAATCTCTTCTCTCTCTCCTTCAGCCTCCAGCCAAATTCCTCCTACCAGAGATGAACATATCAGACTATGGGAAGAAGTGTGTAGTCATCGACTTGGATGAGACATTGGTACACAGCTCATTCAAGGTAAAAATAAAACCCTGGTAGGCTGGTATTGTCAATGTACAGTTTTCATGTCTTATGTTATATTATTGCTGTAAAACCCTCCAAAACCATAAAGTTGAACTTGGTACTTTGCTCATTCAAGGCAAAACGCCTCAAACCTTTTTTTTGCCAGATTGTACTTTCTTATCTTGTGTGCAATAAATGTCCAATAGTTATAGTAACTTCTTTGTTGTTGTAATACCACTGACCGACGTGGTGGCTGTCTCATTCCAGCTTTAATTCTGCCCTCATCAGCCTTTATAGTATGTTGAATGGGTCTTATCTTGCCTTTGTCATAATGTGTAGACTACATTATGTAGAACCGTGTCATGTTTACTTGCAGTTGTTCTCGTTCTGTTCATTGTAATCATGTAGAGTTTGTAAAACAGTTACTTCTGAGCCATTAACATCGCTTAAATTATTTAAATTCCATTTTGTTCGTTTTTTTTGTTCTGAGCTCAATGCGCACATTGCCGAGAGATTAAGGGGCGGCAGGTAGCCGAGTGGTGAGAGTGTTGGGACGAGATGATGAGTTGGAATGAAATAAAACCATTGTAATATTACACAACTGAAATAAAGTGATGTGAATAAATGCTGCTAGGCAGTAATGGACAGTCATTGCCAGCATGGGACTTGTATTCATTGTTTTATTCTGTGTAGTTACAGCATTCAACCCAAATAATTTAATCTGAAATCCACTATTCTTTTTTTATAATCAAACCAAAAAAAGAAACCGAGCTCCAAGCACTTAATCTCTCAGTAGAGACTGTTCTGTCCCATGTTAGTCAACAGCAGTAGAGACTGTTCTGTCCCATGTTAGTCAACAGCAGTAGAGACTGTTCTGTCCCATGTTAGTCAACAGTAGTAGAGACTGTTCTGTCCCATGTTAGTCAACAGCAGTAGAGACTGTTCTGTCCCATGTTAGTCAACAGCAGTAGAGACTGTTCTGTCCCATGTTAGAGAGTCAACAGCAGTAGAGACTGTTCTGTCCCATGTTAGAGAGTCAACAGCAGTAGAGACTGTTCTGTCCCATGTTAGAATCAACAGCAGTAGAGACTGTTCTGTCCCATGTTAGTCAACAGCAGTAGAGACTATTCCGTCCCATGTTAGTCAACAGCAGTAGAGACTGTTCTGTCCCATGTTAGTCAACAGCAGTAGAGACTGTTCTGTCCCATGTTAGTCAACAGTAGTAGAGACTGTTCTGTCCCATGTTAGTCAACAGCAGTAGAGACTGTTCTGTCCCATGTTAGTCAACAGCAGTAGAGACTGTTCTGTCCCATGTTAGAGAGTCAACAGCAGTAGAGACTGTTCTGTCCCATGTTAGTCAACAGCAGTAGAGACTGTTCTGTCCCATGTTAGAATCAACAGCAGTAGAGACTGTTCTGTCCCATGTTAGTCAACAGCAGTAGAGACTGTTCCGTCCCATGTTAGTCAACAGCAGTAGAGACTGTTCCGTCCCATGTTAGTCAACAGCAGTAGAGACTGTTCCGTCCCATGTTAGTCAACAGTAGTAGAGACTGTTCTGTCCCATGTTAGAGAGTCAACAGCAGTAGAGACTGTTTTGTCCCATGTTAGAGAGTCAACAGCAGTAGAGACTGTTTTGTCCCATGTTAGAGAGTCAACAGCAGTAGAGACTGTTTTGTCCCATGTTAGAGAGTCAACAGCAGTAGAGACTGTTCTGTCCCATGTTAGAGAGTCAACAGCAGTAGAGACTGTTCTGTCCCATGTTAGAGAGTCAACAGCAGTAGAGACTGTTCTGTCCCATGTTAGAGAGTCAACAGCAGTAGCAGGGATAGACTGTAGTTCAGACTGTTGACTAACAGTGACCTTGCTTGGCCTCTGGTGTCATTATCCAGAATATCTCTCTCATAATCCCCCTCTTCTCCTCCCCTTCTCCTTCACTCTTTTACTTGGTCCAGTTTCTCTCTCTCTCTCTCTCTCTCTCTCTCTCTCTCTCTCTCTCTCTCTCTCTCTCTCTCTCTCTCTCTCTCTCTCTCTCTCTCTCTCTCTCTCTCTCGTTTGTTAGAAAGAAAGGCAGAGAGAAAAGGAGAAAGGGATTTGTTTTGGAATAATAAAGGGGGCAGGAGAAGATTAGTACAAGTTCTCCCTCTGCTGGATGACTGTTGTATTACACCACTGTGGAACAGTACAAGTTCTCCCTCTGCTGGATGACTGTTGTATTACACCACTGTGGAACAGTACAAGTTCTCCCTCTGCTGGATGACTGTTGTATTACACCACTGTGGAACAGTACAAGTTCTCCCTCTGCTGGATGACTGTTGTATTACACCACTGTGGAACAGTACAAGTTCTCCCTCTGCTGGATGACTGTTGTATTACACCACTGTGGAACAGTTCTGAGACACACACTGACTAAAATGTTGTTCGTCTCTCCTTTCTACAGCCCATTATCAATGCTGACTTCATAGTCCCAGTGGAGATAGATGGAACAGTTCATCAGGTACTGTGGGATCTCTACTCTGTGTGTCTTCATTCACTTTTAAAGTGACTGGTTATTTGATTATTTGCACACTGGAATCATTAGTGTCGGCAATGGTGTTGTCAGAAATGACCAATTTGCTTTTATAGAAGCCAAATAAAAATATATAGTCTTTCAAAACCCGACCAAATGTTCCACTGTTGCTCCCAGTTCCTCTGAGCTGAACTCCTTCAGAAGAAGAAGAGGAGAAAGGCTGTGACCCAGTTCAAGTAATCCAGGATAGGCTGTGACCCAGTTCAAGTAATCCAGGATAGGCTGTGACCCAGTTCAAGTAATCCAGGATAGGCTGTGACCCAGTTCAAGTAATCCAGGATAGGCTGTGACCCAGTTCAAGTAATCCAGGATAGGCTGTGACCCAGTTCAAGTAATCCAGGATAGGCTGTGTGTCCTGGTTGGCCTATTCATGATTACTTGTACTGTGTGGCGGCTGCTGCTACTGGTCTGGGAAAGAGAAGACTTAATGTGTGTATGATCAGTGGTTGTAGTTTGTCATTGTAATAGTTGTGACTGTGGTTTCAGGTGTATGATCTTATATAAATCACTGGTTGTAGGTGTAATAGTATGCATTGGTTGAAGCTCAATGTCAAATTCTAATCTCCCTACCATCATATGTAAGACAATTTGACACCAATGTCGATAATGATTTGCACATTGTTATCGGATTGGAGGTACACAACACACTACCTGCCTCTCGTCATGAGCTGTCGGTCCGTTTACCGAGAACCACATACCGGATTTTTAACAGGGTCGTTAGCATTAGGAACAAAATACCTTCCGGACTGAATATCACCTTTCGGACTGAATAAGTTTGTAGGGGCAACAGTTTTGATTTAAATGTATAATTTATCTCTCACGTGCTTATTTCTGTCCATTAAGAACCAACGATGTGCTAATTTTTTGTAGCATTTCTGACAATGCTAACATCTTTTCAGCCGAATCTGAGTTCTAAAACCGGACCAAAGCACTTGGGTTGCGCAGCAACAGTGCTAGTAACTAGCTAACACCAGTCGGATGAGAGGCAAGCCACAAGTAGCCAATGGCTGAAGTCCTATGTGTAAACTGTTGGCCTTGACACGCGTGTAATCAGAGCGCAAATAATAAAACCAAATAAGATAGCGATCGTCCTTGGCTGCTATTGGTAGTTAGCTAGCCAACTAACGTTAGACAGTAATGTAAGCTAGCTAGTTACAAGCCAACACTAGTCAACCTGGCTCGCTTACAGGGGTCACTTTAGAGTTCAGAAATCTGCATTTTCAAAACGCAGACCATCAAGAAATCTGCGTTTTAAACCCCTTCACCTGTTTTTCATATTGAAAGTCAACTGTTTGTTTTTGCTTCAGTAGAGTGATCAGGGACGTGCCACTATAATTTCACAGAAAATACATTTGTGCAACACATTCGGCAGAAAATAGCTTCAGTTTCATCCGATGAAACCACAAGTGCAACGCTATTTGGCTAGCAGCCACACAAGTAAATGAGCTTACAATGAAAAGCAAGGTATTTTTTGCAAAAACGATTCATGGCCATCATATTTTAATGTTTATTATAGAAAGAATTTAGCCAGCTACATTTCCTAATGTTTTGCTTGAAGTTGATCTTGCATTTTACCAGAGACAAGTAGGCTACACAGAGAAACGTACATGAGTCTGCTGATGAAATGCCTGTTTGTGAATTCCTTAGCAGAGCATGGGTGGAGTAGGCATTGTGGTGCTGATGAATTTCCTTTTTCGGCCTCAGACCAACGCCTGCTTCTCACATAAGCATAGTTTTTTGTTTTTCATGATCCTATAAGAGTCTGTGGTTGCAGGTGTACGTGTTGAAGAGACCTCATGTGGATGAGTTCCTGCAGAAGATGGGAGAGCTGTTTGAATGTGTTCTCTTCACGGCTAGTCTTGCAAAGGTACTTTCAACAACTGTAATCCTTTGTCACTTGTCTGACATCCTCTAGTAGTTCACTATAGAGAATAGGGTACCATTTTGGGACAGCTCCATGGCTCTCATGTCTTCTGTCCCTCCCCCTGTCTTCTGTCCCTCCCCCTGTCTTCTGTCCCTCCCCCTGTCTTCTGTCCCTCCCCCTGTCTTCTGTCCCTCCCCCTGTCTTCTGTCCCTCCCCCTGTCTTCTGTCCCTCCTCTTGTCCATTTCTTTGAGTCGTTCTCTGTCTCTGTCTGGGCGTCAACTGTCTGTGTGGTAAATGTGTCCTATCCTTCAGTAGTGGGATCTCACTAGTACAGAGACTACCAACCATGTCAGTAAGCAGCTGCATTAAATCAGTAATATGTGGTAGTCTAGCCTGGGTACCAGTCTGTTTTTGCCATGATGCCACTCCTTTGGCACAAACAGACTGGTACAGACAAGTGGTAGAGCTTCCTGCTTCCATCTCTGTACAGTGTCCTCTTTGACCTTTGATGTCTGTATGGTCTGACCTCTGACCTGTAACCTCTGACCTGTGTGTCCAGTATGCTGACCCTGTGGCGGATCTTCTGGACCAGTGGGGTGTGTTCCGAGCCCGTCTCTTCCGGGAGTCGTGTGTGTTTCACCGGGGGAACTATGTTAAAGACCTGAGTAGGCTGGGTCGAGAGCTCAGTAACGTCATCATACTGGACAACTCTCCTGCCTCCTACATCTTCCACCCTGAGAACGCTGTGAGTTCACTAGTTACACACGGGGGGGGGGGCACTGGCCAAAATTATCTTCTTTGAGAGCTACTGACTTTGCCAGGTTTTGATCCAGCCCTGCTCTAACACACGTGGTTATTCTAATCAGCAGCTGGTCTGGACATTGATTACTTGAATCAGGTGTGTTAAAGCCAGTACAGTATGTAGGCCCATCTGGTCATGTCCTGTCTGTCTCCTCAGGTGTGTTAGTGCAGGGCTGGATCTAAAGCCAGTACAGGTCAACTGGTCATGTCCTGTCTGTCTCCTCAGGTGTGTTAGTGCAGGGCTGGATCTAAAGCCAGTACAGGTCAACTGGTCATGTCCTGTCTGTCTCCTCAGGTGTGTTAGTGCAGGGCTGGATCTAAAGCCAGTACAGGTCAACTGGTCATGTCCTGTCTGTCTCCTCAGGTGTGTTAGTGCAGGGCTGGATCTAAAGCCAGTACAGGTCAACTGGTCATGTCCTGTCTGTCTCCTCAGGTGCCGGTCCAGTCGTGGTTTGATGATATGAGTGACACAGAGCTACAGGACCTGCTGCCCTTCTTTGAGGGTCTGAGCAGAGAGGAAGAGGTCTATGGTGTGTTGCAGGACCTCCGGGGCAGGTAGCACCAGGATCACCCTCCTCCTTGGTCACTATCCCTCTAACTCCCTCCCTCCCTCTCTCTCTCTCTCTGCCTCTTTAACGACACACCATCACTCAGGCTCAGACAGATTTCCCAAACCCGGGGCTCCTGCCCCTGAGGCGACCTGCAGTTACACTGTGGATAGTAGTGGGTAACCCAACACCAAGCACCCCAAACAGTATACCTCTGTCCGCTATGGTATCCTCTCCTGGAGGCTGTGGGCTCACTGTAGTCAGAGTGGAGAATACTCCAACTCCCATGGAGCACAGTGGCGGAACGAGGAAGCCTGACTGTGACATCATCG
Source organism: Thymallus thymallus (assembly GCA_023634145.1). Taxonomy (NCBI): domain Eukaryota; kingdom Metazoa; phylum Chordata; class Actinopteri; order Salmoniformes; family Salmonidae; genus Thymallus; species Thymallus thymallus. Next base: position 4,670,824 of record CM042382.1, read on the forward strand.
GTTAGAAGATGTGTATGGAGCGGCAGAATGCGTTTCTGATTGAGGGGATGGACGCAAAAAGAGTGTAAAGAATGGAACAACCCTAGTCTTGTATTGTGACACCAACTAAGAGGCAGAGTTGTCCGGGCGGAGAAGTGCTTACTTTTAACCAAAAATCTATATTTTGTGTGGAAATGTTTTTGTTGTGAAAATAAGATAACTGATAAATTCAGTCTGAGTATTAGGTCCTTGTATTGTTGCTATGCATCAGGCTGTTTCTGGTAGTTTGAAAGGACTGTGATTGAATTAGTTCCCTTTCTTAACTAATGAAGTGCCTTGTTTGAATGTGGTTATGAGGAGATATTTTGTACATGGCATATTTCCAGAATACACTCTTTCATTGAATTCTGTCTGTACTTTAAAATGGAGACCGCTATGATTCATTATAACAAAACACTGTTGTTTTTTAAAATGGAGACCGCTATGATTCATTATAACAAAACACTGTTGTTTTTTAAAATGGAGACCGCTATGATTCATTATAACAAAACACTGTTGTTTTTTAAAATGGAGACCGCTATGATTCTTTATAACAAAAAGAGGGAGGTTATCATACGAATGAAAATGTCTCTGTTATATTGGTTACATGTCTCTGTTATATTCTTTTTCAGTTTGCTTTTGCCACTATATAAAAGTGTTTTATTTTCTCTTGCGGTCTTCACTATACTTTAGAATAGTGTATTATGGTTAATTTGTTTTAAGAAGCAACGGAACATGTAACTTTCTACTTAGCAATTAGGCCGAATTTTGGAAAAACATCCCGAACCATAGTTGAATTTGTGCCAACATTTTTCAATGTATTTTATTATTTGTTTTTGCCAAACGTCATTTAAATTGTTAAAATCTAAATAGGGATTCTTCTCAGTCTATTTTAAGGAGTTTTGCCAGTTAACGAATGGCATTCAGTTGTATGTTTTTAAGTGTGTGTGGATCCTACTTTGTTAGCAATCCATTTAATTATTTTAGTCTGCTAGTTTTTAACTAGCATGCAAGGCATTTTATTTCTGCACACTGATTTAAGTCTTGCAACAACAACAACAGATATCCTACCGGAGGCAGTAACCCCTACCAATTCTCCCCCCAGTGGTACACTGTTGCCATGGTATCCCTCTCATTGTTTCCAGGGATCTGGTTTGTGTCCCAAATGGCAGCCTATTCCCTATGTAGTGCACTACTTTTGACCAGGACTACATCGGGATTAGGGTGTCATTTGGGACACAGTTCTGGTGTTGTATATTATTCGAATGAGTAGAGTGCCATGTTTCTCCTCACCACAGTGCCTGACTTGAGTCCCGAGGACACACACACACACACACACACACACAGAAACAGTACTGTAACCGTGGGCAATAACTTTCAGGAGACTCAGCCTGGGTCAGTGTTAGGGCAGAGTTTTTCCCCTTACCATGTAACCTGATCAGGAAATACTCTGGCCCTTTGTTAGTGGCTATTACTAGGGCCTGATGTATTGATTTATTTGAACAGGGAGTCCCATTGAGACCAAGGTGTCCTTCACAAGGAAGCCCGGTATACACATACGTTACAAAATATAAAACAAATACAACTATTACAAATACATTCAAGAAAAAAAGTCTAATTCCTCAGCAAGATGGTCCCCAATCAACTTGTTGAACTGCTGAGAGGCACCAGGACATCCTGTTGTAGGGAACTCTGTAGGTTTTTCCATACATCGACATCCTGTTGTAGGGAACTCTGTAGGTTGTTCCATACATCGACATCCTGTTGTAGGGAACTCTGTAGGTTGTTCCATACATCGACATCCTGTTGTAGGGAACTCTGTAGGTTGTTCCATACATGGACATCCTGTTGTAGGGAACTCTGTAGGTTGTTCTATACATGGACATCCTGTTGTAGGGAACTCTGTAGGTTGTTCTATACATGGACATCCTGTTGTAGGGAACTCTGTAGGTTGTTCTATACATGGACATCCTGTTGTAGGGAACTCTGTAGGTTGTTCCATACATGGACATCCTGTTGTAGGGAACTCTGTAGGTTGTTCTATACATGGACATCCTGTTGTAGGGAACTCTGTAGGTTGTTCTATACATGGACATCCTGTTGTAGGGAACTCTGTAGGTTGTTCCATACATGGACATCCTGTTGTAGGGAACTCTGTAGGTTGTTCTATACATGGACATCCTGTTGTAGGGAACTCTGTAGGTTGTTCTATACATGGACATCCTGTTGTAGGGAACTCTGTAGGTTGTTCTATACATGGACATCCTGTTGTAGGGAACTCTGTAGGTTGTTCTATACATGGACATCCTGTTGTAGGGAACTCTGTAGGTTGTTCTATACATGGACATCCTGTTGTAGGGAACTCTGTAGGTTGTTCTATACATGGACATCCTGTTGTAGGGAACTCTGTAGGTTGTTCTATACATGGACATCCTGTTGTAGGGAACTCTGTAGGTTGTTCCATGCATGGAATGCAAAGAAACTAAAAGCTGATTGACCTAACACTGATCTAAACAGGTTAGGGAAAACTCCTCTCCCTCCACATGTCATTGTGTAGGAGTCTGGAACAGTGAATACAGGTTCTGTTGTAACACTCTGGGACACCTCGGCATGGCAATAATGCCTTAAAGCAATTATCAGTCATGAATCCCAAGGTATCTAGTCTAGCTATAACGTCATAGACAACATCCTGACCAACGGTCAAAAGCAGCAGGTGGTCACGTGTAGACGAACGGTGTGATTCGTCAAGAAATGAAACAGAAAATTACAGCTGAAACAGAAAATTGTTATTTTCAGAGGCAATAGGACGGTCACCCGCTGCTTTTAATGGTTGGCACGGTGTGTTTAGACCTTAAGGTTTTTACTACCAGTCCTATGGTAGGTAGGCTACTATTGGTAGCTCCTATGGGGTCGTGGTATACCATATTGTCGACCTGTGGTTGTTGGACATTTAATAATAATGCTTGTGTGTTATTGCTGATGATTGGGGTGTCATGCTTTTCAAGATGCTACTGGGTTCTAATGCAATGAATACCCTTTAGTTTATTAGACAGTGTTACTGGGTTTAACCTCTCTGACAAACTCTCTCTGAAACTGTTGTTCATATCATTGTGATATTTTTCTAGTTACCTTTGTCAGTATTTGGTTTTGAAAAGTTGCTTTACCCATTTTATCCAGCTGGTGTTTAATTAACGTCCCTCGCTCTCCATCTTAGGCGATAACAAACACCTCTAGCGCACTTTGAGAATACAGGTATTTGTGACAAATCTATTCAATTAAGTTTTCAATCAGGACTCTTTTTACCTCACATACATGAAGACTGTATGTGTCAGATGTCACGCTGCACTCAGTCACACTCAGTCACACTCAGTCACACTCAGTCACACACCTTACTCCTTGTTTAAACACAGTCTTCTACCAGTCTCTGATTTCAACTGGCAGGAAAGTTGTTATTCTTTGTCAGGGTTTTTGTCAAGCCACGTTTCTCTTCTAATTGGTTTACTGTTGAGTGTCCATGTTTTGTTTTCGTCCTGTACTCCCCACACTATCAACATTTCTTTGCCGTCTTTCAATTGTAATAAAATTTTAATTTCAACCCATACCTTCATACCGCATATTTATTTAAACCCCTACCAGCCCCTACCAACCCTTACCAGCCCATACCAGCCCCTAACCAACCCATACCAGTCCCCTACCAACCCATACCAGTCCCCTACCAACCCATACCAGCCCCCTACCAACCCATACCAGCCCCCTACCAACCCATAACAGCCCCTACCAGCCTATACCAGCCCCTACCAACCCATACCATCCCCCTACCAACCCATACCATCCCCCTACCAACCCATACCAGCCCCCTACCAACCCATACCAGCCCCCTACCAACCCATACCATCCCCCTACCAACCCATACCATCCCCCTACCAACCCATACCATCCCCCTACCAACCCATACCAGCCCCCTACCAACCCATACCAACCCATACCATCCCCCTACCAACCCATACATCCCCCTACCAACCCATACCAGCCCCCTACCAACCCATACCAACCCTTACCAGCCCCTACCAACCCATACCAGCCCCTTACCAGCCCATACCAGCCCCTTACCATCCCATACCAGCCCCCTACCAACCCATACCAGCCACCTACCAACCCATACCAGCCCCCTACCAACCCATACCAGCCACCTACCAACCCATACCTGCCCATACCAGCCCCCTACCAACCCATACCAGCCCCTACCAACCCATACCAGCCCCCTACCAACCCATACCTGCCCATACCAGCCCCCTACCAACCCATACCAGCCCCCTTCCAACCCATACCTGCCCATACCAGCCCCCTACCAACCCATACCAGCCCCCTACCAGCCCCCTACCAACCCATACCTGCCCATGTCTTGTGATATTTATTTGTCAGTTGTGATTCATCTATTGCTACACAGTTTAAAGTGAAGGTATGGCTACCGACGGTACATTGTATGATTGAAGCAAAAGGATCATCAGAGAAGACTGAAGTGACAGAGAGATCTGGGCCTGTATTTTAGTGTCAGTGTACTAGTGCTGATCTAGGATCAGGTCCCCCTCTTGTTCATTATGATTTAAAAGGTAAAACTGATCCTAGATCAGCATTCCTACTCTGAGACTGAATACAGGCCCTGTTGTGAAACCCCAGCAGGTTGCAGAGGGACATGGCTGTACAGCGGTATATTTTACAGTATTCATGATTTCAGATCATATTTCCTAACTTATCACAATAAAGCACCTTTTTGAGAAAAAAAATGTTATGTTATTTTATTCATTTTTAGCACTTGTTCTCAATTGGTGGAAAAGCCCTTGACAAGTTAAATCGGTTTTCTAACGACGGCTGCGTTATGAATGTACACTGTTTACAAAAAATTATAAACACCCGCTCTTTCCATGACACACACTATCCAGGTGAAAGCTATGATCCCTTATTGATGTCACTTGTTAAATCCACTTCAATCAGTGTAGGTCACAGGAGGTTGGTGGCACCTTAATTGGGGAGAACGGGCTCATAGTAATGACTGGAGCGGAATTAGTGGAATGGTATCAGATAGATAGATAGATAGATAGATAGATAGATAGATAGATAGATAGATAGATAGATAGATAGATAGATACTTTATTGATCCCGAGGGGGAAATTTCATAGTCAAGCAGCTACAACAAAACACAGGGCAGGAGCAAAATGCCACAACGAAAGTACACAAAAGACAGATACACGGTACATGATACATAGAGCGGCAGTATGAAAAAGTATAGAAATACAAGATATCTGGAGTGCAAAAAAAAGCTATAAAAAGACATTGCATAGTATGAGTGGTTGGCTGAATATGTACACTATACATTGGTGGATGTTGGATGGTTAACTATACTATACAGGTCGATGGCAGAGAAATACTTCAGTAGCTAAAAATGCGTATGATATGAGCGAGGGTAATAATAGTTTACTTAATAGACAGACTGGGTAATTGAACAGGTAAGTGAAAATTTTGCATGGTTAAATTAGCTGTACAGTTAGGTATACAGTTATATTTACAGATAAGTGAATACTTGCATGTTTACACAAACTGTACAGGTAAATGACAGGAAGAGATACTTTAATAGCTAAATGTGTGTATGATATCATTTGGGGTAATAATAGTAATTCTCTTAAAATACAGTCCTTAGTGCGCAGGGTTTAATTACAGACAACTGCACGTATTGCACATTTGATATACTAAAAGCAATGAGAAAAGGTGCAACTGGCAGGATACTAATATGCATTCCTGAGTGAATGCCTACGTAGGTTAAGTCCAATAATTACTTACAATATTGCATGTGATATAATATAACAACTGTACATGAGTATGTATATACAGACCTGTATGAATAAATAGGTCCTGAGTGGATGAGTGCTGACGGACCAGAGTTACTCACGGATGGATGCATAATTGTTAAACTAGGTCCTAGCACCCCAACAGTTCCAGATCTATGTTGCCGACGGCACGGCACCCCGGTGAGGCATTATATAGTCTAATAGCCGCCGGCAGGAAGGACCTCCTGTAGCGCTCTCTGGCACACCGTGGTGGGATCAGTCTGTGACTGAAAGTGCTCCTCTGCGTCATAACCATAGCGTGCAGAGGGTGGGTGACGTTGTCCATGATGGCCAGCAGTTTGGCCAGGATCCGTCTCTCCAACCACCTCCTCTAGCGTGTCAAGGCTCATCCCCAGGACAGAGCTAGCCTTCCTGATCAGCTTATTTACCCGAGAAGCATCACCGGCTTTGATGTTTGCTCCCCAGCACACCACTGCAAAAAAGATGGCACTGGCCACCACAGACTGGTAGAAGGTATGCAGTAGTTTACTGCACACGTTGAAGGACCTGAGCCTCCTCAGAAAGTAGAGTCGGCTCTGGCCCTTTTTGTACAGGGCCCCGGTGTTACCGGCCCATTCCAGCCTGTTGTCCATATGGACTCCCAGGAACTTGTATGACCCAACCATTTCCACATCCATCCCCTGTATAGGGACTGCAGTCAGTTGTGCCTTGGTTCTCCTGAAGTCCACCACCATCTCCTTTGTTTTGCTGATGTTGAGCTGAAGGTCGTTCTGCTCACACCACAACACAAAGTCACTGATTGTGCTCCTGTACTCCTCCTCCTGCCAACCCCTGATGCACCCTACAATAGCAGAGTCATCCGAGAACTTCTGTAGGTGGCATGTTTCAGAGTTATATCTGTAGTCTGAGGTGTAGAGGGTGAACAGGAAGGGGGACAGGACCGTACCCTGGGGGGCCCCTGTGTTGCTAACTGCCCGTTCTGACACACAGCTCTGTAGTAGCACAAATTGTGGTCTACCGGTCAGGTAGTCCGTGACCCAGGAGACTAAGGGTGCTTCCACTTTCATTCTCTTCATCTTCTCACCCAGTAGCAGGGGCTGAATGGTATTGAAGGCACTGGAGAAGTCAAAAAACATAACCCTCACAGTGCAACCTGCGTTGTCCAGGTGAGAGTAGGCCCTCTGCAGAAGGTAGATGATTGCATCATCCACCCCGATGTTGCGCTGGTATGTGAACTGCAGGGAGTCCAGTGATGTACACACCAGGGATCTGAGGTGAGCGAGGACTAACCTTTCCAGGGTCTTCATGATGTGGGATGTTAGCGCTACAGGTCTGAAGATCAAATACATGAAAAACATGGTTTCCATGTATTTGATGCCATTCCATTTGCTCCATTCCAGATGTTATTATGAGGCGTCCTCCCCTCAGCAGCCTCCACTGGTATAGATATAGGGAAAGGGGTAATCTAGTCAGTTGTACAACTGAAATGTGTCTTCCTCATTTAACCCAAAGGTTTAAAAATGATTTTTAAGCCTTGAGATATGGATTGTGTAGTCCTACCTGTTTGTGTCAAGAACTACAATGCTGCTGGGTTTTTCACACAACAGTTTCCTGTGTATAACAAGAATGGTCCACCACCCAAACGACATCCAGCCAACTTGATACAACTGTGGGAAGCATTGAATCAACATGAGCCAGCATCCCTGTGGAACACTTTCAACACCTTGTAGAGTCCGTCCGACTAATTAAGGGGAGAAAACTCCGTATTAGGGGAGAGGGGGGATTTGGTGTTTAGGAACCACACAGTTATACAGTGCCAGTTTAGGAACAACACAGTTATACAGTGCCAGTTTAGGAACAACACAGTTACACAGTGCCAGTTTAGGAACCACACAGTTATACAGTGCCAGTTTGGGAACAACACAGTTATACAGTGCCAGTTTGGGAACCACACAGTTATACAGTGCCAGTTTAGGAACAACACAGTTATACAGTGCCAGTTTGGGAACCACACAGTTACACAGTGCCAGTTTGGGAACCACACAGTTACACAGTGCCAGTTTGGGAACCACACAGTTACACAGTGCCAGTTTGGGAACCACACAGTTACACAGTGCCAGTTTGGGAACAACACAGTTATACAGTGCCAGTTTGGGAACCACACAGTTATACAGTGCCAGTTTGGGAACCACACAGTTATACAGTGCCAGTTTAGGAACAACACAGTTATACAGTGCCAGTTTGGGAACCACACAGTTATACAGTGCCAGTTTAGGAACAACACAGTTACACAGTGCCAGTTTGGGAACAACACAGTTATACAGTGCCAGTTTAGGAACAACACAGTGCCAGTTTAGGAACCACACAGTTATACAGTGCCAGTTTAGGAACAACACAGTTACACAGTGCCAGTTTAGGAACAACACAGTTATACAGTGCCAGTTTAGGAACAACACAGTTACACAGTGCCAGTTTAGGAACAACACAGTTATACAGTGCCAGTTTAGGAACAACACAGTTATACAGTGCCAGTTTAGGAACAACACAGTTACACAGTGCCAGTTTAGGAACAACACAGTGCCAGTTTAGGAACAACACAGTTACACAGTGCCAGTTTAGGAACAACACAGTTATACAGTGCCAGTTTAGGAACCACACAGTTATACAGTGCCAGTTTGGGAACAACACAGTTATACAGTGCCAGTTTAGGAACAACACAGTTACACAGTGCCAGTTTAGGAACAACACAGTGCCAGTTTAGGAACAACACAGTTACACAGTGCCAGTTTAGGAACAACACAGTTACACAGTGCCAGTTTAGGAACAACACAGTTATACAGTGCCAGTTTAGGAACAACACAGTTACACAGTGCCAGTTTAGGAACAACACAGTTATACAGTGCCAGTTTAGGAACAACACAGTTATACAGTGCCAGTTTAGGAACAACACAGTTACACAGTGCCAGTTTAGGAACAACACAGTTACACAGTGCCAGTTTAGGAACAACACAGTGCCAGTTTAGGAACAACACAGTTACACAGTGCCAGTTTAGGAACAACACAGTTACACAGTGCCAGTTTAGGAACAACACAGTTATACAGTGCCAGTTTAGGAACAACACAGTTACACAGTGCCAGTTTAGGAACAACACAGTTATACAGTGCCAGTTTAGGAACAACACAGTTACACAGTGCCAGTTTAGGAACAACACAGTTACACAGTGCCAGTTTAGGAACAACACAGTTATACAGTGCCAGTTTAGGAACAACACAGTTACACAGTGCCAGTTTAGGAACAACACAGTTATACAGTGCCAGTTTAGGAACAACACAGTTATACAGTGCCAGTTTAGGAACAACACAGTTACACAGTGCCAGTTTAGGAACAACACAGTTACACAGTGCCAGTTTAGGAACAACACAGTGCCAGTTTAGGAACAACACAGTTACACAGTGCCAGTTTAGGAACAACACAGTTACACAGTGCCAGTTTAGGAACAACACAGTTATACAGTGCCAGTTTAGGAACAACACAGTTACACAGTGCCAGTTTAGGAACAACACAGTTATACAGTGCCAGTTTAGGAACAACACAGTTACACAGTGCCAGTTTAGGAACAACACAGTTATACAGTGCCAGTTTAGGAACAACACAGTTACACAGTGCCAGTTTAGGAACAACACAGTTATACAGTGCCAGTTTGGGAACCACACAGTTATACAGTGCCAGTTTGGGAACCACACAGTTACACAGTGCCAGTTTAGGAACAACACAGTTATACAGTGCCAGTTTAGGAACAACACAGTTATACAGTGCCAGTTTGATGTTTATCACATCTACTATTGTCAGTGGTACTTAACTCTACATCGTCTAATACTTACGTTACCATGGACACCCTAAATCATATTATAGTTAATTCATTTATAAAGTGCATTTCTCACACTCAATGCTCATAAGTTGTACAGTTGAAGTCGGAATTTTACACACACAACAACTATAAACTAAACAAACTATAGTTTTGGCAAGTCGGTTAGGACATCTACTTTGTTCATGACACAAGTAATTCTTCCAACAATTGTTTACAGACAGATTATTTCACAAATAATTCACTGTATCACAATTCCAGTGGGTCAGAAGTTTACATACACTAAGTTGACTGTGTCTTTAAGCAGCTTGGAAAATTCCAGAAAATGATGTCATGGCTTTAGAAGCTTCTGATAGGCTAATTGACATCATTTGAGTCAATTGGAGGTGTACCTGTGGATGTATTTCAAGGCCTACCTTCAGACTCAGTGCTCTTTGCTCGACATCATGGGAAAATCAAAAGAAATCGGCCAAGACCTCAGGAAAAACAAATTGTTGACCTCCACAAGTCTGGTTCATCCTTGGGAGCAATTTCCAAAAGCCTGAAGGTACCACGTTCATCTGTACAAACAATAGTACGCAAGTATAAACACCGTGGGACCACGCAGCCATCATACCGCTCAGGAAGAAGACGCGTTCTGTCTCCTAGAGATGAATGTACTTTGGTGCAAAAAGTGCAAATCAATCCCAGAACAGCAAAGGACCTTGTGAAGATGCTGGAGGAAACAGGTACAAAAGTATCTATCCACAGTAAAACGAGTCCTAACCTGAAAGGCCGCTCAGCAAGGAAGAAGCCACTGCACTAAAACCGCCATAAAAAAGCCAGACTACGGTACTTTTTGGAGAAATGTCCTCTGGTCTGATGAAACAAAAATAGAACTGTTTGGCCATAATGACCATCGTTATGTTTGGAGGAAAAAGGGAGAGCCTTGCCATCCCAACCGTGAAGCACGGGGGTGGCAGCATCATGTTGTGGGGGTGCTTTGCTGCAGGAGGGACTGGTGCACTTCACAAAATAGATGGCATCATGAGGAAGGAAAATGATGTGGATATATTGAAGCAAGACCTCCGTCAGGAAGTTATAGCTTGGTCGCAAATGGGTCTTCCAAATGGACAATGACCCCAAGCAAACTTCCAAAGTTAAGAACAACAAAGTCAAGGTATTGGAGTGGCCATCACAAAGCCCTGACCTCAATCCTATAGAAAATGTGTGGACAGAACTGAAAAAGCGTGTGCAAGCAAGGAGGTCTACAAACCTGACTCAGTTACACCAGTTCTGTCAGGAGGAATGGGCCAAAATTCACCCAACTTATTGTGGGAAGCTTGTGGAAGGCTACCCGAAACGTTTGACCCAAGTTAAACAATTCAAAGGCAATGCTACCAAATACTAATTGAGTGTATGTAAACTTCTCACCCACTGGGAATGTGATGAAAGAAATAAAAGCTGAAATAAATAATCCTCTCTACTATTATTCTGACATTTCACATTCTTAAAATAAAGTGGGGATCCTAACTGACCTAAGACAGGGAATTTTTACTAGGATTAAATGTCAGGAATTGTGAAAAACTGAGTTTAAATGCATTTGGCTAAGGTGTATGTAAACTTTGGTAATAACGGTTGATACAAAATATGTGATTAACTGTGAATTACTGACACCAAAGGAACACAAACACATCACCGAAGGAACACAAACACATCACCGAAGGAACACAAACACATCACCGAAGGAACACAAACACATCACCGAAGGAACACAAACACATCACCGAAGGAACACAAACACATCACCAAAGGAACACAAACACATCACCAAAGGAACACAAACACATCACCGAAGGAACACAAACACATCACCGAAGGAACACAAACACATCACCAAAGGAACACAAACACATCACCAAAGGAACACAAACACATCACCAAAGGAACACAAACACATCACCAAAGGAACACAAACACATCATTAATTTGTTTTCTTATTGTATTCCCTGAACAAATGAAACATGTATATATTATACTGGTTGACATCACATACAATGTGGGTCTTGATTAATAAAAACCGTAAAAGCTGAAACAAATATTTTCTCTTATCTATGTTTGTTGCTTTCAAATTGTCACGTTCGGGTGTGTAGAGAGACCAAGGCGCAGCGTATCGATAGTTCGACATGTTTATTAAATGAACTGTACTTGACATCGAACTATTCAAAATAACAAATGATAATAAACACACGTAGCACGAACACGGGACAACATACGACAATGAACCACGCCAACGGAGTGGAACACAGACATATAAGTAGGATCCCTAATTAGAGGTAATGCCTAGCAGCTGCCTCTAATTAGGGATCCCACACACAACACCACACAGACGTAGAAATAATAGATCTGCCAGACTCTGACCATAGAAATATAGAGAAGCAAAGCTTCTCTATGGCCAGAGCCTGACACAAATAGTGTTCATTCAATGAATTCTCCTAAAATTATCAATTGAATACCTTGATTTAAATAAACAGGTTATACAACACTGAAAATAAATGCTGTATGTGAAAAGAGGCAGTAAAAAAAATACAACAATCCCAAATTAAAGGTATTTAACGCTGTAATAATACCTAACATACAAAACAATGGTTTGCACAATCCCTGTGATGTGATGGTTTGATAAACTTGTTCATTTGTCACAATTACCCAAAATACCTAAACAAAAAGCTCAAATGGATTTCTACTGTTACAAATAATCTTCTTGCCTATTCGATAAGCAAATTATATATGCTTGATTCCGGAGTAGAGATATGATAACGAAGGATGTCCTCTGGGCCCAGAGCAACCCCTAGCCCCGCCTCCCTAGGGCCAAATCCCAAACCAACCCCTAGCCCCTCCTCCATAGGGCACTTACACCTATCTAATAATTTCAGATGCACACTAGTGACCTAGGTTGTAGTGGTATAGGATAGGGGCTGAAGGTCTGTTTGGGATTATGGCACATTTGGACAGGTAGTGTTTTAGGCATCCAAGATCATGATGTGTACGAACAGTCCTGCTGAGGAAAGGGGGTCTCCTTCCTTGTTGAGTAGAGGCACGTGTCTGTATCCTAAACAGAGAGAGAAGGGTCTCAGTCAATGAACAGTCAGTTTGTATAGTTAGAGAGAGAGAGGAGCAAAGCTTTAATTGTGTCCAGTCTTGTCATTATGACAGAGACTCTGTTCTCTGTGTCAGAGAGGAGACAATACTTCCCTATCATCTAGTCACACTGACAGGAAAAGCATAGTATGGCCTTTCAGTCTTGGTAGATTGAGAATCATTTATATCAAAATGAATAACTAATTGGAACGAGTTTGGAACGATGTCTCTTGCCAGTGTATAAAAAAACTGACGGATATGGCTACTAACTAATCTGTAAATGAGTGAATGGCAGGGTATGACTACTAACTAATCTGTAAACTGGTGAATGGCAGGGTATGACTACTAACTAATCTGTAAACTAGTGAATGGCAGGGTATGACTACTAACTAATCTGTAAACTGGTGAATGGCAGGGTATGACTACTAACTCATCTATAAACTAGTGAAAGGCAGGGTATGACTACTAACGTACCCATCTGTAAACTGGTGAATGGTATGACTACTAATGTACCCATCTGTAAACTGGTGAATGGTATGACTACTATGTACCCATCTGTCAACTGGTGAATGGTATGACTACTATGTACCCATCTGTAAACTGGTGAATGGTATGACTACTATGTACCCATCTGTAAACTGGTGAATGGTATGACTACTATGTACCCATCTGTAAACTGGTGAATGGTATGACTACTATGTACCCATCTGTCAACTGGTGAATGGTATGACTACTATGTACCCATCTGTAAACTGGTGAATGGTATGACTACTAACGTACCCATCTGTAAACTGGTGAATGGTATGACTACTAACGTACCCATCTGTAAACTGGTGAATGGTATGGTTTGACTACTATGTACCCATCTGTATACTGGTGAATGGTATGACTACTAACGTACCCATCTGTAAACTGGTGAATGGTATGACTACTAACGTACCCATCTGTAAACTGGTGAATGGTATGACTACTAACGTACCCATCTGTAAACTGGTGAATGGTATGACTACTAACGTACCCATCTGTAAACTGGTGAATGGTATGACTGCTAACGTACCCATCTGTAAACTGGTGAATGGCATGGTATGACTACTAACGTACCCATCTGTAAACTGGTGAATGGTATGACTACTAACGTACCCATCTGTAAACTGGTGAATGGTATGGTATGACTACTAACGTACCCATCTGTAAACTGGTGAATGGTATGACTACTAACGTACCCATCTGTAAACTGGTGAATGGTATGACTACTAACGTACCCATCTGTAAACTGGTGAATGGTATGACTACTAACGTACCCATCTGTAAACTGGTGAATGGTATGACTACTAACGTACCCATCTGTAAACTGGTGAATGGCATGGTATGACTACTAACGTACCCATCTGTAAACTGGTGAATGGTATGATTACTAACGTACCCATCTGTAAACTGGTGAATGGTATGGTTTGACTACTATGTACCCATCTGTATACTGGTGAATGGTATGACTACTAACGTACCCATCTGTAAACTGGTGAATGGTATGGTGTGACTACTATGTACCCATCTGTAAACTGGTGAATGGTATGACTACTAATGTACCCATCTGTAAACTGGTGAATGGTATGACTACTAATGTACCCATCTGTAAACTGGTGAATGGTATGACTACTAATGTACCCATCTGTATACTGGTGAATGGTATGACTACTAACGTACCCATCTGTAAACTGGTGAATGGCATGGTGAACTGTCCGACGAAGTCATTATCAGTAACAGAGTCGTAGTCCTCGACCACAAAGCGGACCAGGGCCAGCTCTGGCACGAACACATCAAACTTAAAGTTGTCATTCCACATGGGGTTAAAGCCTGGGTAGTCCAAAGGCAGAAAGCACGTTACACATGGTTATAGACATCTGCTAGTTAACTGAGCTTTGTTGAATTCAGGTCAGAACAGTGTCACTGCTAAGCACTTGGGAGTATGAATTCTCATGCCGTTGTTCTGGATGTACGGCGTTACTTTCTCTGCTATGTCAGCAGGCACCCCATGTATCTCCACTCTGACCAGCGCGTCCACGATGGATGTCTTTCTCTGGTTCACTTTTGGAAGCTGCTGAGCTGAGATGATCTGGGAATAACAAAGGAAATCAACCCACATGTTCATAAGAGAGTGAACGCTGATAACCAACACACTATGTATGACAAAAATATAATCAAGTTACATTTTATTCGTCACATGCTTCATGAACAACGTGTAGACTAACAGCGAAATCATTATTTATGGACCCTTCCAACAACGCAGAGAGAATGAAAAGTAAAACACGTAATAATAGATACACAATGAGTAACTATAACTTAGTTATATACACAGGGTACCAGTACTGAGTCCATGTGCAGGGGTACGAGGTCACTGAGGTAGACATGTAACCAACAAGCCAGAGAATAAATGAGGAAGAGTCTGACCATGAGGTGGAGCGTCTTGTGCTTCAGCCATGGTCCCCTGGTCAGAGTGATGGGGTCAAACTCTGACCCCCGGTCCCTCATGTAGGCTGGCTTTAGGATGTATCCTGTCTTCCCATTGGTCAGGAACCGACCCTGGTTCACATCCATGTCATTACAGGACGTCTGGAAGTTCAGGGCCACTGACATGAGGAGAGGAGATTAAATAACGGTTGTGGGGAGAATCCTTACCCTTCTAGAACACTCACTCCTCATGGATGATGCAAGCATGGATTCCTCACACCAGTCCATGCCTTTTAAATCCATGAGGGAGTGTACATTGACATTTCAGTCATTTGGCAGATGCTGTTATCTAGAGTGCCTTGCTCTAGGGCAGATTTTTCACCTAGTCGGCTCGGGATTCAAACCAGCAACCTTTCGGTTACTGGCCCAACGCTCTTAACTACTAGGCTACCTGACGCCCAGTGTACAAGTGCAAACGTCAGGAGAGAGTGGTACCATATGAAAACATTCCCTCTAACCCTTGCCCATTCTTCTTTAAGAAAGTCTTACCGATCTGACAGCCTGCGTTCCACAGGGGTACAGGGTTATAGTTGGAGGAGTCTGTTCTGCTGCCTGATGGATAGATACGACTCAGCTTGTCCACGTTGTGTTGGATGTAGCTGTTGGCTGGAGAAAGATAGAGAGAGAAAAAGTCAGAGAGAGAGAGAGAGACAGAGAGAAAAAGAGAGAGAGAGAGAGAACACATTTTTTATTTAACCAGGTAGGCCAGTTGAGAACAAGTTCTCATTTACAACAGCGACCTGGCCAAGATAAAGCAAAGCAGTGTGACAAAAACAACAACACAGAGTTACACATGGGAAATAAACAAACGTACAGTCAATAACACAATAGAAAATCTAAGTACAGTGTGTGCAAATGTAGGAAGGTAGGGCAATAAATAGGCCATAGTGGTGAAATAATTACAAATTAGCATTAACACTGGAATGATAGATGAGCAGATGATGATGTGCAAATAGAGATACTGGGGTGCAAATGTGCAAAAATAATAAATATGGGAATGAGGTAGTAGGGTGGGCTATTTACAGAAGGGCTATATACAGGTGCAGTGATCGGTAAGCTGCTCTGACAGCTGATGCTTAAAGTTAGTGAGGGAGATGGTAGTCTCCAGCTTCAATGATGTTTGCAATTCGTTCCAGTCATTGGCAGCAGAGAACTGGAAGGAATGGCGGCCAAAGGAGGTGTTGGCTTTGGGGATGACCAGTGAGATATACCTGCTGGAGCGCATGCTACAGGTGGGTGTTGCTATGGTGACCAGCGAGCTGAGTTAGGGATCTCAGATGATACGAAAGAGAGGTTGAACAGGCTAGTAATAGGGGTTGCAACGATTTCGGCGGATAATTTTAGAAAGAAAGGGTCCAGATTGTCTAGCCCAGCAGATATGTAGGGGTCCAGATTTTGCAGCTCTTTCAGAACATCAGCTATCTGGATTTGAGTGAAGGGGAGGGGGGGGGGGGGGGCTTGGGCAGGTTGCTGCGGGGGGTGCAGAGCTGTTGGCCGGGGTAGGGGTAGCCAGGTGGAAAGCATGGCCAGCCGTAGCAAAATGCTTATTGACATTTTCGATTATCGTAAATTTATCAGTAGTGACAGTGTATCCTAGCAGTTGGGCAACTGGGAGGAGGTGCTCTTATTCTCCATGGACTTTACAGTGTCCCAGAACTTTGGAATTGGTACTAAAGGATGCGAATTTCTGTTTGAAAAAGCTAGCCTTTGCTTTTCTAACTGACTGTGTATATTAGTTCCTGACTTCCCTGAAAAGTTGCATATCGCGGCGGCTATTCGATGCTAATGCAGTACGCCACAGGATGTTCTTGTGTTGGTCAAGGGCAGTCAAGTCTGGAGTGAACCAAGGGCTATATCTGTTCTTAGTTCTAAGTTTTTTGAATGGGGCATGCTTATTTAGGATGGTGAGGAAAGCACTTTTAAAGAACAACCAGGCATCCTCTACTGACGGGATGAGGTCAATATCCTTCCAGGATACCCAGGCCAGATCGATTAGAAAGGCCTGCTCACTGAAGTGTTTTAGGGAGCGTTTGACAGTGATAAGGGGTGGTCGTCTGACCCTGGACCCATTACGGACGCAGGCAATGAGGCAGTGATCGCTGAGATCCTGGTTGAAAACTAAGGAGGTGTATTTGGAGGGCAAGTTAGTCAGGATGATATCTGTGATGGTACCCATGTTTACGGATTTAGGGTTGGTTCCTTGATAATTTGTGTGAGATTGAGGGCATCTATCTTAGATTGAAGGACGGCCGTGGTGTTAAGCATATCCCAGTTTAAGTCACCTAACAGTACGAACTCTGAAGATAGATGGGGGCAATCAATTCACACAGCTGGGGGCTGAGGGGGGTCTGTAACAAACGGCAACAGTGAGAGACTTATTTCTGGAAAGGTGGATTTTTAAAAGTAGAAGCTCAAACTGTTTGGGCACAGACCTGGACAGTATGACGGAACTCTGCATGTTATCTCTGCAGTAGATTGCAACTCCGGCTCTTTTACCAGTTCTATCTTGACGGGAAATATTGTAGTTGGGGATGGAGATTTCAGGATTTTTGGTGGCCTTCCTAAGCCAGGATTCAGACACGGCTAGGACATCAGGGTTGGCGGAATGTGCTAAAGCAGTGAATAAATCAAACTTAGGGAGGAGGCTTCTGATGTTAACATGCATGAAACCAAGGCTTTTACGGTTACAGAAGTAAACAAATGAGAGCGCCTGGGGAATAGGTGTAGTACTGGGGGCTACAGGACCTGGGTTCAGAGAGTAAAAGGAGCAGATTTCTGGGCGCGATGGAATAGATTGATGGCATAATGTACAGACAGGGATATGGTAGGATGAGAATTCAGTGGAGATAAACCTAGGCGTTGGGTAATGATGAGAGAGGTTGCATCTCTGGAGACACCAGTTAAGCCAAACAGCAACAGACAAGGCATATTAACACCAAACAGCAACAGACAAGGCATATTGAAATAAAACAAACACAGTTAATCAAGAGAGCTAAGACAACAACGGGTAAATGGCGATGAATAGACTGAGAAAATGTTGAGAAAAAGTTGTGCCACACACAGGACCTGAGTTCGAAGCTGAGGCTTAACAGATAAACAGAATGAGGTACCGTGTTAGGGAAAAGTCCAGCAGGCAATAGCTATGTAGCCGAGTGATCATAAGGTCCGATGAGCAGCAAAGAGGTGAGCCAGAGAGCAGTTCAGTGGACGCTGTACTAGGCGAGCGGGAGGCACGTCGTTCAGAATGCTAGCGGGCCGGGGCTAGCAGATGGATCTTCGGCGACGTCGCAACAGAAAAGCCTGTTCAGACCACGTCGGATGATTACGTCGGCAGACCAGTCGTGATGGCTTGGCGGACCTACGTGTCGACAGTAGAAGGTCCAGGCCGGTTGACAAAGGTACTGTAGCCCGGGTAAAAGCTAGTATACGTCGGCTAGACGGGAGATGGGCCTAGCTCGGGGCTAGCTCAAGGCTAACTGGTGCAAGCTTTTGGACAGTAGTGTTAGCCAAACAACAGCAGCCACTCGGTTGCAGCTAGCTAGCTGTGATGATCCAGTGTGTTGGTCCTGTGTTTTCGACAGAAATCCGGTGAAGTGGAAGGGAACGGAATCCGATATGCACAGGGTTGGTAGCGCGCTGTAAAGACTGGCCGATGTTGTCCGAACTAAAGCTGGCTGATGCAGGCAGAGCAGTGGTGAGGACCACTAGTAGCTAGTTAGTAGGCTAGCTAGCAGGCTAGCTTCTGTCGGAGGTTCAGTTAAATGATAAAGAAATAAAGAAAATAGTAGATCCATTCCCCGTTGGGTGAGGCGGGTTGCAGGAAAAGTTTATGAGGAATAAGAAAAATATACGTAAAGACAGAATAATTACAGACTATTTACACAGGACATGAGACAAAAAAAAACTTGTCCACACTGTTACGCCATCTTGGAAACAAAACGAGAGAGAGCGAGAGAGAGAGAACAAAACGAGAGAGAGTTATACACTTAGTTATACAGAAACTCCAGAACAACATCATTCTCATATCCTTACTGGAGTGTGATGAGAAACTATTAATACGTTTTTTTGTACTAGCTTTGTCCACAACTTTAATTGAGTTCAATAAAGTTTCAATAAAACCCACAAAAAGAGACACAACTGATACAGTCTACAATCATGGCATTGTATCTAATTTGTGCCTAATACAGCAGTGACGTAGTGGTAAAAACCTTCACAGCAGTGATGTAGTGCAAAAAACAAGGCTGGGTAAACTGATCGCTAGTGATAGTGATAGGTAGAGTTAAGGAGTGCTAGGTAGCGATAGGTAGCGATAGGTAACGATAGGTAGCGATAGGTAGCGATAGGTAGCGATAGGTAGTGATAGGTAGAGATAGGTAGCGATAGGTAGCTATAGGTGTGTTTACACTCCAGTACACCCCTGCTTCACAGTTAACATGCGGTCTTGCTCACCAGACTCCTCAGCCAGTGTCATAGCTTTCCTTTCATTGATGGAGGACATCTCATAGAAGCCCAGGTTGTCTTTAGCGTCCTGGAAGCCGTTGAATTTGACGCTCTTACAGTAGATCACCATGTCTGACAGCTCCTTAGCCAGCTTCAGCTTTTTACCTTCCTACAGATCAAATACATTCACACTTCAGACACACTACAGCTTGGTTGGGCAGAATGGTTACACACTACAGCTCTACTGTACAGTAGGTTGGGCAGAATGGTTACACACTACAGCTCTACTGTACAGTAGAATGGACAGAATGGTTACACACTACAGCTCTACTGTACAGTAGATTGGACAGAATGGTTACACACTACAGCTCTACTGTACAGTAGGTTGGGCAGAATGGTTACACACTACAGCTCTACTGTACAGTAGATTGGACAGAATGGTTACACACTACAGCTCTACTGTACAGTAGGTTGGGCAGAATGGTTATACACTACAGCTCTACTGTACAGTAGGTTGGACAGAATGGTTACACACTACAGCTCTACTGTACAGTAGGTTGGGCAGAATGGTTACACACTACAGCTCTACTGTACAGTAGATTGGACAGAATGGTTACACACTACAGCTCTACTGTACAGTAGGTTGGGCAGAATGGTTATACACTACAGCTCTACTGTACAGTAGGTTGGACAGAATGGTTACACACTACAGCTCTACTGTACAGTAGATTGGACAGAATGGCACTCCAGTACCGTGCAGCAGATAAGCATTTATTGTCTGTTTCCAAAGAAATGCAATTTGAACCATTTAAAACATACTGTAGGTAGGCAGAAACATACAGAACATATAGAACGTATAGAACATACAGTTGAAGTCTGAAGTTTACATACACCTTAGCCAAATACATTTAAACCGAGTTTTTCACAATTCCTGACATTTAATCCTAGTAAAGATTCCCTGTTTTAGGTCAGTTAGGATCACCACTTTATTTTAAGAATGTGAAATGTCAAAATAATAGTAGAGAGAATTATTTATTTAAGCTTTTATTTCTTTCATCACATTCCCAGTGGGTCAGAAGTTTACATACACTCAATTAGTATTTGGTAGCATTGCCTTTAAATTGTTTAACAAGCTTCCCACAATAAGTTGGGGGTATTTTGGCCCATTCCTCCTGACAGAACTGGTGTAACTGAGTCAGGTTTGTAGGCCTCCTTGCTCGCACACACTTTTTCAGTTCTGCCCACAAAGTTTCTATAAGATTGAGGTCAGGGCTTTGTGATGGCCACTCCAATACCTTGACTTTGTTGTCCTTAAGCCATTTTGCCACAACTTTGGAAGTATGCTTGGGGTCATTGTCCATTTGGAAGACTCATTTGCGACCAAGCTTTAACTTCCTGACTGATGTCTTGAGATGTTGGTTAGATATATGCACATAATTTTCCTTCCTCATGATGCCATCTATTTTGTGAAGTGCACCAGTCCCTCTTGCAGCAAAGCACCCCCACAAAATGATGCTGCCACCCCGTGCTTCACGGTTAGGATGGTGTTCTTCTGGCTTGCAAGCTTCCCCCTTTTTCCTCCAAACATAACGATGGTCATTATTTTTGTTTCATCAGACATTTCTCCAAAAAGTACGATCTTTGTCCCCATGTTCAGTTGCAAACCGTAGTCTGGCTTTTTTATGGCGGTTTTGGAGCAGTGGCTCCAAAGGTTATGTCGATATAGGACTCGTTTTGCTGTGGATATAGATACTTTTGTACCTGTTTCCTCCAGCATCTTCACAAGGTAATTTGCTGTTGTTCTGGGATTGATTTGCACTTTTCGCACCAAAGTACATTAATCTCTAGGAGACAGAACGCATCTCCTTCCTGAGTGGTATGATGGCTGCGTGGTCCCATGGTGTTTATACTTGCGTACTATTGTTTGTACAGATGAACGTGGTACCTTCAGGCTTCTGGTCATGAGTCATGTCATGAGTTTGAAGGTAGGTCTTGAAATACATCCACAGGTACACTTCCAATTGACTCAAATTATGTAATGATTAGCCTATCAGAAGCTTCTAAAGCCATGACATCATTTTCTGGTATTTTCCAAGCTGTTTAAAGGCATAGTCAACTTAGTGTATGTAAACTTCTGACCACTGGAATTATGATATAGTGAATTATAAGTGAAATAATCTGTCTGTAAACAATTGGCAGAGCCAGGTGAGAGAGGTGTGGAAGGGTGTGAGAAATATCACTGGCTTCAAAAAGTCAAACAGTGGGCAGACGGAGCGGACCCAGGAAAGAGCCAAAGAGCTGAACCAATTTTATAACAGGTTCGATACTGGCCCTGTCCACCTCCCCTCCAGCTCTCTGGGCCACACACCCTCAAGGCTGTCCCACCCCCACTTTGCTCACAACACCTCTGTTGAGACAATCAGCGACCCCCCTCCCCACCTCTGCCCCCGCTCCCTCTGGACTGATCTGCAACACCTTCCTTCCCCCCACCTCCTCACCTGGGCTGGCTTTCACCACCAACCAAGTGAAGAGAGAGCTGGAGAGACTACATCAGTGGAAAGCGACTGATGGCATCAGCCCAAGGGTGCTTAGGGTCTGTGCTGACCAACTGTGTGGAATACTCCAGCGGCCCTTCAAACCTGAGCCTGGAAAGGGTCCCTGTGCTGTGGAAAACATCCTGCTTGGTCCCAGTGCCCAAGAAGGCGCACCCCACTGTCCTGAATGACTTCAGACCTGTAGCGCTAACATCCCACATCATGAAGACCCTGTAAAGGTTAGTCCTCGCTCACCTCAGACCCCTGGTGTGTACATCACTGAACCCCCTGCAGTTTGCATACCAGCGCAACATCGGGGTGGATGGTGCAATCATCTATCTTCTGCAGAGGGCCTACTCTCACCTGGACAACGCAGGTTGCACTGTGAGGGTTATGTTTTTTGACTTCTCCAGTGCCTTCAACACCATTCAGCCCCTGCTACTGGGTGACCGACCGACCGACCGACAGACAGACATGTAGTACATACAGAACATACCTACCTACCTACCTACCTACCTACCTACCTACCTACCTACCTACCTACCTACCTACCTACCTACCTACCTACCTACCTACCTACCTACCTACCTACCTACCTACCTATCTATCTTGTTGGAATAATTACTTGTCTCATGCACAAAACTATAGTTTGTTAACATGAAATCTGTGGAGTTGAAAAATGAGTTTTAATGACTTCAACCTAAGTGGATGTAAACTTCCGACTTCAACTGTATACAACATACAGAACATACAGAACATATACAACATACAGAACATACAGAACATACAGAACATACAGAACATATAGAACATACAGAACATACAGAACATATAGAACATATAGAACATACAGAACACATAGAACTAACAGAACATATACAACATATAGAACATATACAACATACACAACATATAGTACATACAGAACATATAGAACATACAGAACATACAGAACATATAGAACATACAGAACATATAGAACATACCGAACATATAGAACATATAACACATACAGAAGATATACAACATACAGAACATATAGAACATACAGAACATATAGAACATATAGAACATATAGAACATATAGAACATACAGAACATATAGAACATACAGAACATATAGAACATACCGAACATATAGAACATATAAAACATACAGAAGATATACAACATACAGAACATATAGAACATATAGAACATATAGAACATACAGAAGATATAGAACATATAGAACATACAGAACATATAGAACATATAGAATATACAGAACATACAGAAGATATAGAACATATAGAACATACAGAACATATAGAACATATAGAATATACAGAACATATAGAACATATAGAACATATAGAACATATAGAACATACAGAACATACAGAAGATATAGAACATATAGAACATACAGAACATATAGAACATATAGAATATACAGAACATATAGAACATATAGAACATATAGAACATACAGAACATATAGAACATATAGAACATACAGAACATATAGAACATATAGAACATACAGAACATATAGAACATATAGAACATATAAAACATATAGAACATATAGAACAAACAGAACATATAGAACAAACAGAACATATAGAACATATAGAACATATAAAACATATAAAACATATAGAACATATAGAACATATAGAACATACAGAACATATAGAATATACAGAACATATAGAACATATAGAACATACAGAACATACAGAACATATAGAACATATAGAACATACAGAACATATAGAACATATAGAACATATAGAACATATAAAACATATAGAACATATAGAACATATAGAACATATAGAACATACAGAACATATAGAACATATAGAACATATAGAACATATAGAACATATACTCTATGTTACAAGACAGTTATATGGTATATAATATAGTTATATGGTATAGAAGACAGTTATATGGTATAGAATATAGTTATATGGTATAGAATATAGTTATATGGTATAGAATATAGTTATATGGTATAGAATATAGTTATATGGTATAGAAGACAGCTATATGGTATAGAATATAGTTATATGGTATAGAAGACAGCTATATGGTATAGAATATAGTTATATGGTATAGAAGACAGCTATATGGTATAGAATATAGTTATATGGTATAGAAGACAGTTATATTGTATAGAATATAGTTATATGGTATAGAAGACAGCTATATGGTATAGAATATAGTTATATGGTATAGAAGACAGTTATATGGTATAGAAGACAGTTATATGGTATAGAAGACAGCTATATGGTATAGAAGACAGTTATATTGTATATAATATAGTTATATGGTATAGAAGACAGCTATATGGTATAGAATATAGTTATATGGTATAGAAGACAGCTATATGGTATAGAATATAGTTATATGGTATAGAAGACAGTTATATGGTATAGAAGACAGTTATATGGTATAGAAGACAGTTATATGGTATGGAAGACATTTATATGGTATGGAAGACAGTTATATGGTGTGGGAGACAGTTATATAGTATAGAAGACAGTTATATGGTATGGAAGACAGGGAGGATACTATTGGAGTGTTTGGCTCCTCTTCCTCTACCTTGGCCTTCTTTGTCTCCTCTTTCTCCTCCTCCTTTTCATCTTCCTCCTCCTCAGTGAAGCTACCATCATCCACAGCTGTCGCCTCGGGGCCAAAGCAGGCCTCCAGTTTAGTTAACCTCTTCCCTTTGACCAGGAACCTCCCCTTCAGCTCCTGACGGATGTGACACACGCAGAAATGGAGTAGTTGGCCAACTTTAAAACGTGTTTCTCTTAATGTGTTAGTTCACAAATTCTCTGATAATGTGATGCAATCAAACTATATACACTGAGTATTCCAAACATTAGGAACACCTTCCTAATATTGAGTTTCACACCCCCCTTTTGCCCTCAGAACAGCTCAATTAGGGAAGTAAATCTAGCATGTGTTGTCAAAAGAAGGAACTGTGAGAACTCCACATATCACGCAGACAGAGACTATAGCCACCCACCTCCGGGGAGGGGAAGTCTGTGGGCATCTGTTCCCCCAGGGGGGAGGTGAGCAGAGCGCTGCCCAGGATGGAGCTCATGTGCTGGGCCATGACCCTCTGCTGCTCCACACTACAGTGATTCTCCAAGGACAGGATCACTGGGTAGTCCGAGGTCTGGGGACAGACAGAGACAGTAAATATAGTTTACCTCCAGACCTGAGTCAAATAAATGAGTCAAATAATGATTTGGCATGGAGTTTAGACTTTTGGGAGTATTCCTTTAATTCCATTGTACTTGGAAACAGAATAAAGTGCAGCTCAAGTATTTGACACAGGGCCAGCCCGGGCCTTTAGGGCCCCCGTCGATGAGGATGATGACCATCCATTTATCCATTGCAAAAATATATCTGTGTCATCAAGCATGATATGAATTAAACAGGACAGGACAGAAACACAATTCTACAAAGTTCTCATGGAACTCTTGCCTACCTTAAAGGCGTACTCCTTGATGGCTTTGATGGTGTCTTTAAAGAGGATCTTGGAGGTGAGGGTGTAGCCATGGTAGATGACAGGCTCTCCGTCTGACCCGTCCCAGCAGTCCAGCTCCACGCAGCGACAGCCCTTTATAAGAGCCCTACGAAGGGTTATAACTGTGTTATAAGAGCCCTACAAAGAGTTCTAACTGTTTTATAGATAGATAGATAGATAGATAGATAGATAGATAGATAGATAGATAGATAGATAGATAGATAGATAGATAGATAGATAGATAGATAGATAGATAGATAGATAGATAGATAGATAGATAGATAGATAGATAGATAGATAGATAGATAGATAGATAGATACTTTAAAAAACACAATGCAGGTGCAAAATGCCAGAATGAAATACACAAAAGACAGATACACGATACATGATACATAGTGCGGCAGTATGTAAAAGTAAAAAAAATGGTTAACTATACTGTGCAGGTCGATGGCAGAGAAAGATACTTAAATAGGTAAGTGTGCGTATGATATAAGTGAGGGTAATAATAGTTTACTTAATATACAGTCTGGTTAAATGAACAGGTAAGTGAATATTTTGAATTTTTTTAATTAACTGTACAGATAAATATACAGTTAAATTTACAGGTAAGTGAATATTTGCATGGTTAAATTAACTGTACAGGTAAATGACAGGAAGAGATACTTAAATAGCTAAATGTGTGTATGATATAATTTAGGGTAATAAGAATAATTCCCTTAAAATACAGTCTTTAGTACAGGTTTTAATTACAGATACTGTAAATGCACGTATTGCACATTCAATATACTATGTGCAATGAAAAAAATATACTACTGACAGGATACTAATATGCAGTCCTGAGTGAATGACTACGTAAGTTCAGTCCAATAATTACTTACAATATTGCACGTGATATGATATAACAACTGTACATGAATATGTATATACAGTCCTGAATGAATGAGTGCTGAATGAATAAGTCCTGAGTGAATGAGTGATTACAGACCAGAGAATTACTCACGGATGGATGCCTAATTGTTAAACTAGGTCCTAACACCCCAACAGTTCCAGGTCTATGTTGCCGACGGCACGGCACCCCGGTGAGGCATTATATAGTCTAATAGCTGCCGGCAGGAAGGACCTCCTGTAGCGCTCTCTGGCACACCGTGGTGGGATCAGTCTGTGACTGAAGGTGCTCCTCTGCGTCATAACCATGGCATGCAGAGGGTGGGTGACGTTGTCCATGATGGCCAGCAGTTTGGCCAGGATCCGTCTCTCCGCCACCTCCTCTAGAGTGTCAAGGCTAATCCCCAGAACAGAGCTAGCCTTCCTGATCTGCTTATTTACCCGAGAAGCATCACCAGCCTTTATGTTGGCACCCCAGCACACCACTGCAAAAAGACTGGTAGAAGGTATGCAGTAGTTTACTGCACACGTTGAAGGACCTGAGTCTCCGCAGAAAGTAGAGTCGGCTCTGGCCCTTTTTGTACAGGGCCCCGGTGTTACCAGCCCATTCCAGCCTGCTGTCCATATGGACTCCCAGGAACTTGTATGAACCAACCATTTCCACATCCATCCCTTGTATAGGGACTGCAGTCGGTTGGGCCTTGGTTCTCCTGAAGTCCACCACCATCTCCTTTGTTTTGCTGATGTTGAGCTGAAGGTGGTTTTTCTCACACCACAACACAAAGTCACTGATTGTGCTCCTGTACTCCTCCTCCTGCCCACCCCTGATGCACCCTACAATTGCGGAGTCATCCGAGAACTTCTGTAGGTGGCATGTTTCAGAGTTATATCTGAAGTCCGAGGTGTAGAGGGTGAACAGGAAGGGGGACAGGACCGTTCCCTGGGGGGCCCCTGATTGCTCACAGCCTGCTCTGATACACAGCTCTAAAGCCGCACAAATGTGTCCTACCGGTCAGGTAGTCCGTAACCCAGGAGACTAAGGGTGCTTACACTTTCATCCTCTTCATCTTCTCACCCAGTAGCAGGGGCTGAATGGTGTTGAAGGCACTGGAGAAGTCAAAAAACATAACCCTCACAGTGCTACCTTCGTTGTCCAGGTGCATCATCCACCCCGATGTTGAGCTGGTATGTGAACTGCAGGGGGTCCAGTGATGTACACACCAGGGGTCTGAGTTGAGTGAGGACTAACCTTTCCAGGGTCTTCATGATGTGGGATGTTAGTGCTACAGGTCTGAAGTCTTCAGGACAGTGGGGTGTACCTTCTTGGGCACTGGGACCAAGCAGGATGTTTTCCACAGCACAGGGACCCTTTCTAGGCTCAGGCTAAGGTTGAAGTGTCGCTGGAGTATTCCACACAGTTGGTTAGCACAGACCCTAAGCACCCTTGGTCTGATGCCATCAGTCGCTTTCCACTGATGTAGTCTCTCCAGCTCTCTCTTCACTTGGTTGGTGGTGAAAGCCAGCCCAGGTGGGGAGGTGGGGGTAAGGGGGGTGTTGAGCATCAGTCCAGAGGAACCATACGAAGAGTTATAACTGTTTTATAAGAGCCCTACGAAGGGTTATAACTGTTTTATAAGAGCATTACAAAGAGTTATAACTGTATAACAACATGTCCTGACTTGGCTCATTCACATGCAGACACTGACAGGTAAAGGTTTTTAAATGGTAAACTCATTCATAGGAAGACACTGACACATACAGGTTTTTACATGTTAAACTCATTCACAGGCAGACATTGACACGTAAAGGTTCTTAAATGTCCCCAGAGCCTTTCATAAGAATATAAGCTAATAAGCACTGCAAAAGCTAGTAAAACTTGGTCCAGACCAGTTGAATCAAGCGTGCTAATACCAGAATGGATCAAATAAGTGGAACTAGTTGGGGTTAGAACCCCAGAAGAGGTTTGGGAAACATTGTCCTAGATTATGTCATTTATACCTGGCATAGGCCTCAGTGCTGCTGGGCCCTTTGAGCTGGTCTTCCATCAGGTATGTGTTGTGAGACGAGGAGATGAAATAGTGGTTCAGGGGCTGGCTCATGTCCTGGTGCACGGCTTTATGGGTAGGATTCAGCACCAGACCCTCGGGCATGTGGAGATACATCAGGAAACCATCTTGGGTCATTAGCTGCTTATCTTTGGCTGCAGAGAGACCAGACAGATGTCAGACTCTAACTACAAGATAGACTGGTGAGAATTCCAATTAGCAGAAGTCTTGCTATTGAATAGAAAGTTAACCCTGAACTGTTTTAAATTATTTAGACAGCTCCCATCTGTCATCTGAGAGCTGCCCAGTCTCACCCTCCAGGGAATGCTGTGTGTAGTAGGATTTTTCTTATAAATTATTTGTAAAACATCTACTGTATGTAGGGCTTATGAAGACTTTATGGCTGCTCTTATAAGTTGTTGTGAAGGCATAGTAACTAAAGTCATCATAGTCATTCCCAAAGAACGAATGCTAAGCACCTTCATCATCCAGTTCGTACTTGTTGATGAGTCTATGTGCGTCAGCTAGCGTAGCCTCCTCTCTCTGCTCTTTAATCAGGAACTCCAGTAGATTTTCAGCACTCATGAAGCCTGTGGTCTTAGCATATTCTCCGTAGATCGTGTCTATCTCCTGGCGATGGGTCAAAAGGTTGTAGAAATGCTCTATCTCCTCACCAGCCAGGTGGCCACACTTAGACATGTCACATTCCTATAGGATGGAGAAAGAGATGCATTGGTGCATTAAAATGCTGTTGCTCTCCTGACCCCTGCCTCCTGTCCCTGCCTCCTGTCCCTGCCCCCTGACCCTGCCTCCTAACCCTGTCCCCTGACTCCTGACCCCTGCCTCCTGACCCTGCCTCCTAACCCTGTCCCCCGACCCTGACTCCTAACCCTGTCCCTGCCTCCTGACCCCTGCCTCCTGACCCTGCCTCCTGACCTCTGACCCTGCCTCCTAACCCTGTCCCCCGACCCTGCCTCCTAACCTTGTCTCCTGACCCTGCCTCCTGACCCCTGCCTCCTGACCTCTGACCCTGACTTCTGACCCTGGATCCTGAGCACTGCCTCCTGACCCCTGCCTCCTGACCCTGCCTCCTGACCTCTGACCCTGCCTCCTAACCCTGTCCCCTGACCCTGCCTCCTGACCTTGTCTCTTGATCCTGCCTCCTGACCCCTGCCTCCTGACCTCTGACCCTGACTTCTGACCCTGCATCCTGAACACTGCCTCCTGACCCCTGCCTCCAGGCCCTGCCTCATGACCCTGCCTCCTGACCCTGCCTGCTGACCACTGCCTCCTGACCCCTGCCTCCTGACCCTGTCTCCTGACCCTGCCTCCTAACCCTGTCCCCGCCTCCTGACCCTGCCTCCAGACCCCTGCCTCCAGACCCTGCCTCCTGACCCTGTCCCTGCCCCCTGACCCTGCCTCCTGACCCTGCCTCCTGACCCTGCCTCCTGACCCTGCCCCCTAACCCTGTCCCCTGACCCTGCCCCCTGCCTCCTGATCCTGCCTCCTGACCCTGCCTCCAGAACCTGCCTCCTGACCCTGTCTCCTGACCCTGTCCCCTGACCCTGCCCCCTGACCCTGACTCCTGGCCCTGTTCCTGCCCCCTGACCCCTGACCCTCCCTCCTGACCCTGCCTCCTTGTCTGTCTTGGAGGTGCAGAGGGAAAGACAGAACAAGAACCTTAGAGACGCACTGCTGTGCACAAGGCACATTTTATATTGTGACGTGTTCACCTGGAAAAGTATTTAATTTAATAAAGTATTTCAATTTAAAGTGTTCACCCGGAAGAGCTTCTCTGCGTATTCATCATCCACCTCGATGTTGATCTGGTGCAGGAAGTCCTTCAGCTCCTTCTGACTCAGCTTGTTGTCACTGTTCTTGTCTGCTTTCCTCATGCAGTTGAAGATCCAACTGTAGAATGGTCAATGTAAGGACTGAACTCACCAGATCATATGGGTACAACATGCTGATATGGGTTACTGTTAGTCACCAGATCATATGGGTACAACATGCAGATATGGGTTACTGTTAGTCAAGGTCATATGGGTACAACATGCTGATATGGGTTAACGTTAGTCACCAGATCATATGAGTACAACATGCTGATATGGGTTACTGTTAGTCACCAGATCATATGAGTACAACATGCTGATATGGGTTACTGTTAGTCACCAGATCATATGGGTACAACATGCTGATATGGGTTACTGTTAGTCACCAGATCATATGGGTACAACATGCAGATATGGGTTAATGTTAGTCACCAGATCATATGGGTACAACATGCTGATATGGGTTACTGTTAGTCACCTGATCATATGGGTACAACATGCTGATATGGGCTACTGTTAGTCAGATCATATGGGTACAACAAGCTGATATGGGTTAACGTTAGTCACCAGATCATATGGGTGCAACATGCTGATATGGGTTACTGTTAGTCACCAGATTATAGGGGTACAAAATGCTCATATGGGTTACTGTTAGTCACCAGATCATATGGGTACAACAAGCTGATATGGGTTAATGTTAGTCACCAGATCATATGGGTACAACATGCTGATATGGGTTACTGTTAGTCACCAGACCATATGGGTACAACATGCTGATATGGGTTAATGTTAGTCACCAGATCATATGGGTACAACATGCTGATATGGGTTAATATTAGTCACCAGATCATATGGGTTCAACATGCTGATATGGGTTAATGCTAGTCACCAGATCATATGGGTACAACAAGCTGATATGGGTTACTGTTAGTCACCAGATCATATGGGTACAACATGCAGATATGGGTTAATGTTAGTCACCAGATCATATGGGTACAACATGCTGATATGGGTTAGTCACCTGATCATATGGGTACAACATGCTGATATGGGCTACTGTTAGTCAGATCATATGGGTACAACAAGCTGATATGGGTTAACGTTAGTCACCAGATCATATGGGTGCAACATGCTGATATGGGTTACTGTTAGTCACCAGATCATATGGGTACAACATGCTGATATGGGTTAATGTTAGTCACCAGATCATATGGGTACAACATGCTGATATGGGTTAATGTTTGTCAGATCATATGGGTACAACATGCTGATATGGGTTAACGTTTGTCAGATCATATGGGTACAACAAGCTGATATGGGTTAATGTTAGTCACCAGATCATATGGGTACAACATGCTGATATGGGTTAATGTTTGTCAGATCATATGGGTACAACATGCTGATATGGGTTAACGTTTGTCAGATCATATGGGTACAACATGCTGATATGGGTTAATGTTTGTCAGATCATATGGGTACAACATGCTGATATGGGTTAACGTTTGTCAGATCATATGGGTACAACATGCTGATATGGGTTACTGTTAGTGTTTATGATCAGTATCATTACCTGCTGCAAATAGGTGGCTAGCCCTTCTGCAGGGTTTTGGACCAGCCCTCCTACTTTAATTTGGTGATTTGTTTATGGCTAGAGCAAAAGCCTGCACAGACAGTATTTTTACAAGATGGTTCCTTGTCATATTGTAGGACAGCCCAGCCCCAAAGGGACTCTTCTTTTCAACTGTATACAATAGTTTGCTATGTGTTGTCTTAGGAATTCAGCCTTCTCTGTGTTGGTCTTGCCAACCCCCAATGTCTCAACTCTGAGAAGCAGAGGTTACATCATGTAGGTCTGAGCAACTCAGATGCTTATTAAAGGGTCTAAGATTCATTGTTCTTTCTCTTATGTGTTCTTAACCGGCTGTGGTGAGAATCTCTCTCCTCTCTCTCTCTCTCTCTCTCTCTCTCTCTCTCGCTCTCTCTCTCTCGCTCTCTGTACTTTATTGTGCTTTATTGGCATGGGAAACATACAGTGGGGAGAACAAGTATTTGATACACTGCCGAATTTGCAGGTTTTCCTACTTACAAAGCATGTAGAGGTCTGTAATTTTTATCATAGGTACACTTCAACTGTGAGAGACGGAATCTAAAACAAAAATCCAGAAAATCACATTGTATGATTTTTAAATAATTAATTTGCATTTTATTGCATGACATAAGTATTTGATCACCTACCAACCAGTAAGAATTCCGGCTCTCACAGACCTGTTAGTTTTTCTTTAAGAAGCCCTCCTGTTCTCCACTCATTACCTGTATTAACTGCACCTGTTTGAACTCGTTACCTGTATAAAAGACACCTGTCCACACACTCAATCAAACGGACTCCACACACTCAATCAAACAGCTGTGTAAGGACATCAGGGATAAAATTGTAGACCTGCACAAGGTTGGGATGGGCTACAGGACAATAGGCAAGCAGCTTGGTGAGAAGGAAACAACTGTTGGTGCAATTATTAGAAAATGGAAGAAGTTCAAGATGACGGTCAATCTCCCTCGGTCTGGGGCACCATACAAGATCTCACCTCGTGGGGCATCAATGATCATGAGGAAGGTGAGGGATCAGCCCAGAACTACACGGCAGGACCTGGTCAATGACCTGAAGAAAGCTGGGACCACAGTCTCAAAGAAAACCATTAGTAACACACTGCGCCGTCATGGATTAAAATCCTGCAGCGCACGCAAGGTCCCCCTGCTCAAGCCAGCGCATGTCCAGGCCCATCTGAAGTTTGCCAATGACCATCTGGATGCTCCAGAGGATGAATGGGAGAAGGTCATGTGGTCTGATGAGACAAAAATAGAGCTTTTTGGTCTAAACACCACTCGCCGTGTTTGGAGGAAGAAGAAGGATGAGTACAACCCCAAGAACACCATCCCAACCGTGAAGCATGGAGGTGGAAACATCATTCTTTGGGGATGCTTTTCTGCAAAGGGGACAGGACGACTGCACCGTATTGAGGGGAGGATGGATGGGGCCATGTATCGCGAGATCTTGGCCAACAACCTCCTTCCCTCAGTAAGAGCATTGAAGATGGGTCGTGGCTGGGTCTTCCAGCATGACAACGACCTGAAACACACAGCCAGGGCAACTAAGGAGTGGCTCCGTAAGAAGCATCTCAAGGTCCTGGAGTGGCCTAGCCAGTCTCCAGACCTGAACCCAATAGAAAATCTTTGGAGGGAGCTGAAAGTCCGTATTGCCCAGCGACAGCCCCAAAACCTGAAGGATCTGGATGGAGGAGTGGGCCAAAATCCCTGCTGCAGTGTGTGCAAACCTGGTCAAGAACTACAGGAAACGTATGATCTCTGTAATTGCAAACAAAGGTTTCTCTACCAAATATTAAGTTCTGCTTTTCTGATGTATCAAATACTTATGTCTTGCAATAAAATGCAAATTAATTACTTAAAAATCATACAATGTGATTTTCTGGATTTTTGTTTTAGATTCCGTCACTCACAGTTGAAGAGTACCTATGATAAAAATTACAGACTTCTACATGCTTTGTAAGTGGGAAAACCTGCAAAATCGGCAGTGTATCAAATACTTGTTCTCCCCACTGTATGTTAACATTGCCAAAGCAAGTGAAGTAGATAGTAAACAATAAAAATTAATAGTAAACATTACAGAGAAGTATGTGATGTGTCTCTAATATGGTCATTCATTTGGCAGCTCAGTTTCCACCTCAATGGCTTTGTTATGGAAGGTTTGGGAATCGCTTCCTTTTAGGTGGTTGTAGAATTT
The DNA here is from genome assembly GCA_023634145.1 of Thymallus thymallus. NCBI lineage: Eukaryota > Metazoa > Chordata > Actinopteri > Salmoniformes > Salmonidae > Thymallus > Thymallus thymallus. Next base: position 4,705,241 of record CM042382.1, read on the forward strand.
AACGTCTCTTTTCTGGATTTTGATAATTAGCGGGTATCGGCCTAATTATGCTCAGCATGCATTATTTTGTCTTTTTCGTTGTAATTGTAATTTTTGCAGAATTCTGCATGCACAGTTTCAATTTGGTGTTTGTCCCATTTTGTGAATTCTTGATTGGTGAGCGGAACCCCAGACCTCACAACCATAAAGGGCAATGGGTTCTATGACTGATTCAAGTATTTTTAGCCAGATTCTAATTGATATGTTGAATTTTATGTTCCTTTTGATGGCATAGAAGGCCCTTCTTGCCTTGTCTCTCAGATCGTTCACAGCTTTGTGGAAGTTACCTGTGGCGCTGATGTTTAGGTCAAGGTATGTATATTTTTTGTGTGCTCTAGAACAACAGCAACTGGACCTTTTTTGGAACACCATTATTTTGGTCTTACTGTGGAGAAGATCTAGGTGCTGCTGTAGGCCCTCCTTGGTTGATGACAGAAGCACCAGATCATCAGCAAACAGTAGACATTTGACTTCAGATTCTAGTAGGGTGAGGCCGGGCTCTTTAGACTGTTTTAGTGCCCTTGCCAATTCGTTGATATATATGTTGAAGAGGGTGGGGCTTAAACTGCATCCCTGTCTCACCCCACGGCCCTGTGGAAAGAAATGTGTGTGGTTTTTGCCAATTTTAACTGCACACTTGTTGTTTGTGTACATGGATTTTATAATGTCGTATGTTTTTCCCCCCAACACCACTTTCCATCATTTGTTTAGCAGACCCTCATGCCAAATTGAGTCAAATGCTTTTTTGAAATCAACAAAGCATGAGAAGACTTGCCTTTGATTTGGTTTGTTTGTTTGTCAATTAGGGTGTGCAGGGTGAATACGTGGTCTGTCGTACGGTATTTGACATTTGCTCAGTACATTGTTTTCACTGAGGAAATGAACTAGTCTGCTGTTAATGATAATACAGAGGATTTTCCTCTCTCTCTCTCTTTCTCTCTCTCTATCTCATCTCTCTCTCATCTCTCACTCTCTATCTTATCTCATCTCTCTCTCTCTCACGCTCTCTCTTTCTCTCTCTCTCTCTCTCTCTCTCTGACCATGCTTAGAATAATGCCGTGTAATGCGTGTTAATGCTTTGTAACTTAAGTTTATGTGAATCAATTCATTTTACAAAGTAATTAAATATACTTGTATTTAGAATTCCTCATTGCCTATTACTGTAACTCTATTGCTATTTATCTTATGGAGTCAGATCATTAATTTAATAGACTAACTGCTTAGTCTTATTATGAGTCACGTGATGTATATATATAATATACTGAATATTCACTATCAAATATTACTGCTCACTACAATATTGATTCAGTCATTTCAAATGAATACAAGTTTCTCAAAAACAAATGGTTAGTAACTAAAGTATACTTTGAGTAATAGCACCCTAATCACAACTAGTCTGTTATGACCATGGAAATAGAATCTATTGAATGGACCTCCCCATTCAAGTCAATGAGGGCATAATAGGTGGACTGGCAGCCATTGTGCTCATGGGTTTACTAGTCAAATTGCCAGAGTTAGAGGTTCCAAGCCCTTTCTACAGATTCTGTTTCTGTGGTTCTGAATCTATATCTGTGAGAAGGATACTGCTCGGTCTTCTGCTTACGGTTGACGTTCCCCATGTTGGACATGATCTTCTCCAGACTGGTGACCCACTGCTTGGCCTCCTCCTCAGAGCTGGCCATCAGATCCAGGTTCTTTCTTCTGCCCTTAAAGATAAAGGAGGGGCAAATGCAACTGTGATGTAAATGTGATCATGTAAATGCAATGCTGTACCTAATCTCAGAAACCCAGCATAAGAATCTTGTGTAAATGCGTCAGATGATCCATTAGGTTCTGGGGTTTACTCTTAGTAAAGACACTAGCGAGACAAGATAACTCTCCACCCCCCCCTAAACAGAAACACTTAGCCAAAGCATGGCCAAATGTCCACTCCCCTTCTGACAGCTGAAATTGTGATTTGTCCAAATGATTAGTGATGAAAAAATATACGCACCGGAACAAAGTTCCTTGTTAGTCATCACATCCCACAATCTGTTGACAGACGCTTCGATACCACCGTATGTTACGTGCGTCTCTCCACGACAGATTATGCTGTACCTAATCTCTGGCTGACCTCCACCCACTGTCATCTCTGGCTGGCCTCCACCCACTGCCATCTCTGGCTGACCACCCACTGCCATCTCTGGCTGACCACCCACTGCCATCTCTGGCTGACCACCCACTGCCATCTCTGGCTGGCCTCCACCCACTGCCATCTTTGGCTGACCTCCACCCACTGCCATCTCTGGCTGACTTCCACCCACTGCCATCTCTGGCTGACTTCCACCCACTGCCATCTCTGGCTGGCCTCCACCCACTGCCATCTCTGTAATACTCTACCACGAAATAAAGCCTGCCTGAATTCCCATTGAATACACTGCAAATTGAGTTGCTCAAAAATATATAAAAGAACCTTGAAAATTATGGAGAAACATCTCCCCTCCACCGGCTCCTCTGTGTTCTTCATCAGACCCTCAGATTGACGGCCAGCACGCACCGCCGAGATGTCCTCAATGGAGACTGTAGAGGAGAGGTGGAGAGGGGAGGGAGTTATTGTCTACACAGGATCGCTCAGACTATAATGTAAAGCAACTTTGAATACCAAAGCACCTGTGTTGAATACCAAAGCACCAGTGTTGAATACCAAAGCACCAGTGTTGAATACCAAAGCACCTGTGTTGAATACCAAAGCACCAGTGTTGAATACCAAAGCACCAGTGTTGAATACCAAAGCACCAGTGTTGAATACCAAAGCACCAGTTGCCCAACCCAATCCAATCTTGATTACTGCAACTCACTACTTTCCGGCATCAACTCAAGCTCCCTCCATAAAGCTCCCAATGATTCAGAACTCTGCCGCCCGACTCCTCACCTACATTTAGTCCTGGCAGTCAAATCAAATCAAATCAAATCGTATTTGTCACATGCAACGAATACAACAGGTGTAGACTTTACCGTGAAATTACCTACAAAGCCTTTCACTACTTTGTCCCCCTTACCTCTCAGGCCACCTCGTCATCCCCAGGTCCAAGCTCCAGCGACAGGGCCATCTCCAGGGTTGCTCCTAGGCTCTGGAACTTCCCCACTCCAGCCATCCATGACTCAGAGTCCATTACTCTCTTTCAGTCCCTCCTAAAGCCCCACCTCGTTGACAAGGCCTATCCCTCCCCCACACACACATACTAGCAAAGCAATACACTACAAAGACACTCCTCTCTCACCCATACTGAGCACCACCTAACCTAAACCCTTACCCTACCCCTTACCCTAAACCCTTACCCTACCCTAAACCGGGTTCGCATCCTAACCCTTAACCTACCCCTTACCCTAAACCGGGTTCGCATCCTAACCCTTAACCTACCCCTTACCCTAAACCGGGTTTGTATCCTAACCCCAATCACACCCCTTACCCTTAACCAGGTTTGTATCCTAACCCCAATCACACCCCTTACCCTAAACCGGGTTTGTATCCTAACCCCAATCACACCCCTTACCCTAAACCGGGTTTGTATCCTAACCCCAATCACACCCCTTACCCTAAACCGGGTTTGTATCTCTTTACTCATGTTTTGTTTAGTCTGATGTTATTTTGTTTAGACTACTGTTTGTATTTTATTCATATTTTTTAGCTTTGGGTCCTTGGGATAAACAGGAAACCACATAGGAAACGTGCAAAGGACAGTTACGGTTTGGCGTTAGATTATACTAGTCCTGCATATATAACTACTATTAGAGAATGGTTGTTTGTGTACTTTGGATACTAAATTGGCTGAGGGCTGAGGCTTTTGTTAGTCTTCTGTGCATGTTCTGCATTCAAGTGAACTTTGTGTCATAAAATTTTAATAGACTATAAATACTCACAAAACAGCTCTGGAAATGTCCACTCAAAATGACATAATTGACGAAAACAAAAACAACACCTCATTTCAAAAGTATATAAAATATAAAATACAATACATCTAATAAAGACTCACTTAAATGTATGGAAAAAAGATTTAGCCCCTTGAAACCGGTTATTAAGAAATAGGAACAAAATGCTCAGCTTAAGACCTTTCCTTTTTCTTTAACTCCTATTTGTAAAAAAAAAAAACACAAATGTCTCTCTCACTCAGTTACCTGTCAGGGCTAAGAGAGACTAAGAAAGCCATAAACGCCTATCACCATAGTTATTATCAAACTCTCCCTCTGTGTTGACACACTTTAATGGTCTGTGAACCTGAAGATTTAATCCATAAAAAGGTGACATCATGTACATACAGTATATGTATTTAAATCATGTCATGTACATACAGTATATGTATTTAAATCATGTCATGTACATACAGTATATGTATTTAAATCATGTACTGTACATACAGCATATGTATTTAATACTGGTGCTTTTGGAGTCAGATGATACTGGTGCTTTTGGAGTCAGATGATACTGGTGCTTTTGGAGTCAGATGATACTGGTGCTTTTGGAGTCAGATGATACTGGTGCTTTTGGAGTCAGATGATACTAGATACTAGACTAGATAGGGTTCACCCTATGGTAATCACAGCTCTACTGATGCAGAGCATTTAAGTGACGCAGTCGTAGATGAGGCCTTTTACAGATAGATAGACTTCCTGAAAACTACCTGAGAACTACCTCAGCCGCACGGTTCAGCAAGATAAGAACTTCCTGTGGAAAAAATCCCTCTAAGAACTCAAAGTGTCACCTGCTTATTAACCTCCTAAATACAGCCCTATCTCCCACTGGACACCATAGAAAAAGAGTGAAAACAGAGACAGACGGTCTGGCGGGGTGGACGGTCATACATGGTGGTTTGCATGGACAGCACTCACAGGTCTGGGTGGACTGGAAGGTCTTTTTGGACTCGTGCCACATGGTCTGGCAGTCCTCCTGTAGCTTGTAGAAGCGGGTCTTCTTCCAGGAGGAAGATCTCACCTTCAGAAGGTCTCCACCCACCAGCAGGAACTGGAGGTCTGCATCACCCTCCATACCTGAGGATGGGACAGACAGAGGTTCAGGACGATAGTAGCTGCTGTATAGGCAATAAAGGCAGGTTATTATTTTAAAAGGAGGAAGTGGAAGTTCTCGTCTCCCCAGGATGGATAGATATACAACACAGACTATCAAGTCAATAAAGCAATACTGTAAGAGGGAGACTTAGCAGGATCAATAAAAAAAAAAAAATATATAATGTTTTATTGGGCACAGGGGAGGGTTGGGTGTTTTTTATTGGGCACAGGGGAGGGTTGGGTGGTTTTTATTGGGCACAGGGGAGGGTTGGGTGTTTTTTATTGGGCACAGGGGAGGGTTGGGTGTTTTTTATTGGGCACAGGGGAGGGTTGGATGGTTTTTATTGGGCACATTGGAGGGTTGGGTGGTTTTTATTGGGCACATGGGAGGGTTGGGTGGTTTTTATTGGGCACATTGGAGGGTTGGGTGGTTTTTATTGGGCACATTGGAGGGTTGGGTGGTTTTTATTGGGCACATTGGAGGGTTGGGTGGTTTTTATTGGGCACAGGGGAGGGTTGGATGGTTTTTATTGGGCACATTGGAGGGTTGGGTGGTTTTTATTGGGCACATTGGAGGGTTGGGTGGTTTTTATTGGGCACAGGGGAGGGTTGGGTGGTTTTTATTGTGCACATTGGAGGGTTGGGTGGTTTTTATTGGGCACATTGGAGGGTTGGGTGGTTTTTATTGGGCACATTGGAGGGTTGGGTGGTTTTTATTGGGCACATTGGAGGGTTGGGTGGTTTTTTATTGGGCACATTGGAGGGTTGGGTGGTTTTTATTGGGCACATTGGAGGGTTGGATGGTTTTTATTGGGCACATTGGAGGGTTGGGTGGTTTTTATTGGGCACATTGGAGGGTTGGGTGGTTTTTATTGGGCACATTGGAGGGTTGGGTGGTTTTTTATTGGGCACATTGGAGGGTTGGGTGGTTTTTATTGGGCACATTGGAGGGTTGGGTGGTTTTTATTGGGCACATTGGAGGGTTGGATGGTTTTTATTGGGCACATTGGAGGGTTGGGTGGTTTTTATTGGGCACATTGGAGGGTTGGATGGTTTTTATTGGGCACATTGGAGGGTTGGGTGGTTTTTATTGGGCACATTGGAGGGTTGGGTGGTTTTTTATTGGGCACATTGGAGGGTTGGGTGGTTTTTATTGGGCACATTGGAGGGTTGGATGGTTTTTATTGGGCACATTGGAGGGTTGGGTGGTTTTTATTGGGCACATTGGAGGGTTGGGTGGTTTTTATTGAGCACAGGGGAAGGTAGTGCGTTTTTTCCCCCTGGTTTACATTCACTCTTCTGCTTGTATTTCCCCTATAAACAATGGCTTGACTTACTTTGGATATTACTCTAATAAAGTTTATAAATGTTTGTGGAGGTTTGGTATGGTGTGGCTATTATTAAGCTTTAGCTGCTGCAGGCCTATAATAAGAAGGCAGTTTGCCCCGGCGCTCCAGCTGACTCCAACAGTTTAACTTGAGTTGAGGAAGTGTGTTTCAGGCCTACCAGAGTTAATCCTAGAATCCTAGAATATAATGCTTATCTTTATACAACATATTCTGATAGAAAATGTACAAATTAACCTCCTTCTGTAAGTCTATATCTGTATAGCAGATGCAGTAGCCATCTGACACAAGAAATACATGTTGGTGTCGTAGCATGCCACCCTCATATCTAAACTAAAGTTTGGGGTCACTTAGAAATGTCCTTTTTGTCCATTACAATAACATCAAATTCATCAGAAATACAGTGTAGACGTTGTTAATGTTGTAAATGACTATTGTAGCTGGAAACAGCAGATTTTTAATAGAATATCTACATAGGTGTACAGAAGCCCATTATCAGCAAACATCACTCCTGTGTTCCAATGGCACGCTGTGTTAGCCAATACAAGTTTATCATTTTCAAAGGCTAATTGATCATTAGAAAACCCTTTTGCAATTATGTTAGCACAGCTGAAAACTGGCCTTCTTTAGACTAGTTGAGTATCTGGAGCATCAGCATTTGTGGGTTCGATTACAGGCTCAAAATGTCCAGAAACAAAGAACTTTCTTCTGTAACTCGTCAGTCTATTCTTGTTCTGTGAAATGAAGGCTATTTCATGCAAGAAATTGCCAAGAAACTGAAGATCTCGTACAACGCTGTGTACTACTCCCTTCACAGAACAGCGCAAACTGGCTCTAACCAGAATGGGAGGCCCCGGTGCACAACTGAGCAAGAGGACAAGTACAATAGAGTGTCTAGTTTGAGAAACAGATGCCTCACAAGTCCTCAACTGGCAGCTTCATTAAATAGTACCAGCAAAACACCAGTCTCAATGCCAAGAGGCGACTCCGGGATGCTGGCCTTCTAGGCAGAGTTGCAAAGAAAAATGTGCTTTTCTTTCAAAAACAAGGACATTTCTAATGACTCATTTCAGGAAACTAGGCGTATGGCGCACGTCACTACTTCACAGGAGAGAAATCTGAACATAAACATATTTATTTGGCAGAAATGCCTTCTGGAACATGTGAATTTTCATGTGCCTTAATAACAAACGTGTATGCCGTCTGTAAATAGGAATACAATTGTTAAATTACGAGCCTAGTTAGTTTAGCCACGGAAAAATACAGGAACCTTCCTGCTAGCCATGATTAGCAGAGATAGGGCTGTACATGCCGAGAGATGAGTTTGGATCGGTCTGCCATGTAGCATGGTTCTGTCTATAACATGAGCTGCTCAGTATGTGTAGCCAAGGTAATCCTTTCTACCGCAGCTTTTTTGAAAGATATCATGAAGAACTGCAAAAGTGTTGCTACTGCTCTCCACTTTCTGTAGGACTATCATGCCATGCTGACTCTCTCTGACTCTAAAAATGAATCAGACAATTAGGAAATCCCTGATTTAGGTAAAACATTTTAATTGAACCAGACATTGTAGTCTTCTGAAATGTTGTCACGGAAGAAGTTGACCGAGTTTTGAAATCTGTAGAATTCCTGGTGGAAGCAGAGTATGATAACTAAGGAGAAGAAGAAGATTTTTGCATTTGATTGCTAAATATGCAGAGTGAGTCAGAAAGAGAACACAGAAGGCTGCTGTATGGGCCTCTCGAGTGGTGCAGTGGTCTAAGGCACTTCATCGCAGTGCATGCTTGGTTACAACAGATGCGGGTTCGGGATCAGTCTGTGTCGCAGCCGGCCGTGACCAGGAGACCCATGAGGCGACGCACAATTGGCCCAGCGTCGTCCGGGTTAGGGGAGGGTTTGGCCGGCTGGGATGTCCTTGTAGCGACTCCTGTGGTGGGCCCGGCGCATGCACGCTGACATGGTCGCCAGGTGTACGGTGCTTCCTCTGATACATTGGTGCGGCTGGCTTCCGGGTTAAGCATGCATTGTGTCAAAGAAGCAATGCGGCTTGGTAGGGTTGTGTTTCGGAGGACGCGCGGCTCTCGACCTTTGCCTCTCCCAAGTCCGTACGGGAGTTACAGCGATGGGACAAGACTGTAACTACCAATTGGATATCATGAAACTGGGTAGAAATTTTTAAAAAGAAGGCTCTTGTATAAAACACCGGATTACATCTTCAAACTAAGAGCAACCATGGCATAAGTGACAGAGAGGGAGAGGCGTTCATCCATGTATACGGTTCTATCTCTAGCTTGCTACATTTTCAGATGTTATAAGTTTCTAATTATGTCAGAAAGTCATTTTCATTTTAAGTTAAAGCGTCCTGTTAGCTAGCTAGCTAATGTTGCGTGTATGATCTGTGCAGTAATATGATTTGTATCTCAGAAGTCCATTTGCGTTGCTATTTATAGCCTAATATTAGCTAGCTAGCTAACATTGAACCTACAGATTCATGCATGGTGGCTAGTTATGACAATCAGTTTGTATTGCTAGTAGTATGGGTTGGGATTATTGTCACGTTCAAGACAACTGGGATCTCGGGAATTTTTTTTTATCTAACTGGGATTATTTTTATTGAACGTTCATCCAACTCGGAATTCCACCTGGGGACCTCATGATCCCTGACGTCTTGATTTGACCTCGTTTTTTTCCAAGTACCTAGTTGTCTTGAAAGGACCATTAGGTTAATTATTTACCTATCTAGCTAGCTACATGTCTAAACAAAAGACTGAAATTAGGCCTTGAAATACATCCACAGGTACACCTCCAATTGACTCAAATGATGTCAATTAGCCTATCAGAAGCTTCTAAAGCCATGACATAATTTTCTGAAATTTTCCAAGCTGTTTAAAGGCACAGTCAACTTAGTGTATGTAAACTTCTGACCCACTGGAATTGTGATATAGTGAATTATAAGTGAAATAATCTGTCTGTAAACAATTGTTGGAAGAATTACTTGTGTCATAGATGTCCTAACCGACTTTCCAAAACTATAGTTTGTTAACATGAAATGTGGAGTGGTTGAAAAAAGAGTTTTAATGACTTCAACCTAAGTGTATGCACACTTCCGACTTCAACTGTATACAGTGCATTCGGAAAGTATTCAGACCCTTTGACTTTTTCCAAATTTTGTTACGTTACAGCCTTATTCTAAAATGTATTAAATTGTTTTTTCCCCTCATCAATCTACACAAAACATCCCACAATGACAAAGCAAAATCAGGTTTTTAGACATTTTTGCAAATGTATAAAAATACAAAAACTGAAATATCACATTTACATAACAATTCAAACCCTTTACTCAGTACTTTGTTAAAGCACCTTAGGCAGCGATTACAGCCTCAACTCTTCTTGGGTATGACGCTACAAGCTTGGCACACCTGTATTTGGGGAGTTTCTCCCATTCTTCTCTGCAGATCCTCTCAAGCTCTGTCACGTTGGATGCACAGCTATTTCAAGGTCTCTCCAGAGATGGTAGATCGGGTTCAAGTCCGGGTTCTGGCTGGGCCACTCAAGGACATTCAGAGACTTGTCTCGAAGCCACTCCTGCGTTTTCTTGGCCGTGTGCTTAGTGTCATTGTCCTGTTGGAAGGTGAACCTTCGCCCCAGTCTGAGGGCCTGAGCGCTCTGGATCTCTATGTACTTTTCTCCGTTCATCTTTCCCTTGATCCTGACTAGTCTCCCAGTCCCTGCCGCTGAAAAACATCCCCACAATATGAGTACCGTCGGGTTCTTGGTCACCTCCCTGACCAAGCACTTCTCCCCCGATCGCTCAGTTTGGCCGTGCCAAACTCCAGCTCCAGGAATAGTCCAAACTTCCTCCATTTAAGACGCCACTGTGTTCTTGGGGACCTTCAATGCTGCAAAAAAATTTTTTGGTAACCTTCCCCAGATCTCATGACCGTATATAGACAGGTGTGTCCCTTTCCAAATCATGTCTAATCAATTGAATTTACAACAGGTGGACTCCAATCAAGTTGTAGAAACATCTCAAGGATGATCAATGGAAACAGGATGAACCTGAGCTCAATTTCGAGTCTCATAGCAAAGGGTCTGGATACTTATGTAAATAAAGTATTTCTGTTTTTAAGTTTCTATGAACTAGAAAACATGTCTAGAAACCTGTTCTCGCTATGTCATTATGGGGTATTATGTGCAGATTAATTAGTAAAAAAAAAAAAAATGTATTCATTTAATGTAATGTAACAAAATGTGGAAAAAGGGAAGGTGTCTGAATACTTTCCAAATGCACTGTAAGTCCCTGACTTTATTGTGCAAGCCCCATCACTTTTAAAAATCTTTGTGTATATACAGTGGGGAGAACTAGTATTTGATACACTGCCGATTTTGCAGGTTTTCCCACTTACAAAGCATGTAGAAGTCTGTAATTTTTATCATAGGTACTCTTCAACTGTGAGTGACGGAACCTAAAACAAAAATCCAGAAAATCACATTGTATGATTTTTAAGTAATTAATTTGCATTTTATTGCATGACATAAGTATTTGATACATCAGAAAAGCAGAACTTAATATTTGGTACAGAAACCTTTGTTTGCAATTACAGAGATCATACGTTTCCTGTAGTTCTTGACAAGGTTTGCACACACTGCAGCAGGGATTTTGGCCCACTCCTCCATACAGACCTTCTCCAGATCCTTCAGGTTTCGGGGCTGTCGCTGGGCAATACGGACTTTCAGCTCCCTCCAAAGATTTTCTATTGGGTTCAGGTCTGGAGACTGGCTAGGCCACTCCAGGACCTTGAGATGCATCTTACGGAGCCACTCCTTAGTTGCCCTGGCTGTGTGTTTTGGGTCGTTGTCATGCTGGAAGACCCAGCCACGACCCATCTTCAATGCTCTTACTGAGGGAAGGAGGTTGTTGGCCAAGATCTCGCAATACATGGCCCCATCCATCCTCCCCTCAATACGGTGCAGTCGTCCTGTCCCCTTTGCAGAAAAGCATCCCCAAAGAATGATGTTTCCACCTCCATGCTTCACGATTGGCATGGTGTTCTTGGGGTTGTACTCATCCTTCTTCTTCCTCCAAACACGGCGAGTGGAGTTTAGACCAAAAAGCTCTATTTTTGTCTCATCAGACCACATGACCTTCTCCCATTCCTCCTCTGGATCATCCAGATGGTCATTGGCAAACTTCAGACAGGCCTGGACATGCGCTGGCTTGAGCAGGGGGACCTTGCGTGCGCTGCAGGATTTTAATCCATGACGGCGTAGTGTGTTACTAATGGTTCTTTGAGACTGTGGTCCCAGCTCTCTTCAGGTCATTGACCAGGTCCTGCCGTGTAGTTCTGGGCTGATCCCTCACCTTCCTCATGATCATTGATGCCCCACGAGGTGAGATCTTGCATGGTGCCCCAGACCGAGGGAGATTGACCGTCATCTTGAACTTCTTCCATTTTCTAATAATTGCGCCAACAGTTGTTGCCTTCTCACCAAGCTGCTTGCCTATTGTCCTGTAGCCCATCCCAACCTTGGGCAGGTCAACAATTTTATCCCTGATGTCCTTACACAGCTCTCTGGTCTTGGCCATTGTGGAGAGGTTGGAGTCTGTTTGATTGAGTGTGTGGACAGGTGTATTTTATACAAGTAACGAGTTCAAACAGGTGCAGTTAATACAGGTAATGAGTGGAGAACAGGAGGGCTTCTTAAAGAAAAACTAACAGGTCTGTGAGAGCCGGAATTCTTACTGGTTGGTAGGTGATCAAATACTTATGTCATGCAATAAAATGCAAATTAATTATTTAAAAATCATACAATGTGATTTTCTGGATTTTTGTTTTAGATTCCGTCTCTCACAGTTGAAGAGTACCTATGATAAAAATTACAGACCTCTACATGCTTTGTAAGTAGGAAAACCTGCAAAATCGGCAGTGTATCAAATACTTGTTCTCCCCACTGTATGTATTTGTTTTATACTAACAAATACAATTAATCAATCCAAACTGTGCCGCGACCAATTGATGAAGGGAAAGCGGCATCTGTTACCAAACACCAAAATGTTTAATGAAATTCTGAGATTGTTAAGACAAGCCTTCGATACTGGGTTAGCCTACGGGGAAGGGAGGGATGTGTTCTCTGTTTGTCAAGATCGACATAGTCTATTTATTGTGGTGTTGAAAACACAAACCATGATTTTATTGTAGTGCCCTCAGTGTCACACCCTGATCTGTTTCACCTGTCTGTTTGCTTGTCTCCTCCTCCTCATTATCCCCTGTGTATTTACACCTGTGTTCTCTGTTCGGCTGTTGTCAGTTAGTTTTGTTTGTTCAAGCCTACCAGCATTTCCTCTTTACCGCTCTATTTCTAAAGTGCCTGTCTTCTTGGTTTCCCAGTTTCAACCTTTCCTTGGCTGCCCTGACCCTGACCCTGACCCTGACCCTGACCCTGACCCTGAGCCTGCCTGCCGTCTTGTACCTTTGCCCCACTACTCTTGATTACCGAACTCTGCTTGCCCCTGACCTGTCTTTTGCCCCCCGTTGTGATAATAAACATTTGTTATTCTGACGTTGTCTGCGCCTGGGTCTCACCTGTACGCTGATACTAAGTCGTTATGCTTTGTTTATTGGTTGTGTGGTGCATTGGCACAGAAACCTGTTGGTGGAGAATTCGTTGCATATATTTTGTATAATTATAAATATGGCATCAAAATGTTGAAAATCAGATTTCCCCCTAGCTGATCATTGTCTGCAGCTGGCTCTGATTACAGGGAGAGTGAGCTCGTCTGTGGTGGTCGGCGAACCCTCAAACTTCTGGCCCGTAGCCATGCGTGGCTGTCACGATGTGTTGTGAGGAATGACCAAGGCACAGCGCTGAAGTATTTCGACATATTTTATTGAATGCAAACTTGAAACACCAAAACAACAAAGCGAGAGTAGACGACCGTAAACTGAGTGTCAGTACAAAGGCACGTAACACAAACCATGAACTACAACGCAGGTGGGAAATATTACCACATAAACAGGGTCCCCAATTAGAGACAACGCAGAGCAGCTGCCTCTAATTGGGGACCAACACAAATTAACAACATATACTCCGCCTAGAACTCGGCATTGACTGTGCCACAAAAGCATGCTGAAAGTGGCAAAGTCGATATCCACGTTTATAAACACAGGGTCACTATAGTTATTGTTATTTTTGGTGGTAAACATTATTTTAAGTTAATTCTATGAGGGGGAGGGTATTACATTTATTTTACAGTACAAGGGGATGTTTGTGTGAAAATATTTATTGTTGGGGAGGGGGGTGCATTTTTTTTTATTACACCTTGAGTAGGACCAGCCCCCCCCCCCCCCCCCCAGTAAATGTCGATCTGTCCCTAACCTATTTCAAAATTGTCATAGTGAGCTTCCAGTCCCAAGATCTTCATGGCTTTGCTTGCTTTAGGTTTGCTTAGGTCTCTCCACATCATGCCCCAGCCACAACACGTTTAACTAGTTAAGAATATATATAATTAAGGGGTCCACTTGTCACTGAAGTTGACTGTTTGTATCCCATAATAACCACATGGAAGTATAAAATATCTGGGGCACTTTATAATAACTCCCGAAATAAAGCATTTATAATAGTTTATTAATCATTACTCCAACCATAATATGTGTAATAAAGGTCCTTATAGTTACTAATCATTAGTTAAGCATTTTTGTGTGGCCTCGTCTAAAGTGTGAACTATACTGTACATAGTACATTATAAATACTGTATCGACCCTGGTGTATAATCGCGGATATCGACTCTGCCACTTGAGCTTGGTTTTCTGGCACAGTCGATTTCCGCAGGAATATGGGCCAGGTAGAAACACATTATTCTAGGTTGACACAACATCTTACAATATCACAGGTGTTCTCGTGGTGAACTTACCCAAGAGTTTCACATTTAAACGCATAACCTTCTTGCTTTTTTCATAATGAAGTAATTCCTCTGATCTGGTGCGTTTGGGCTGCCATTGAATGCATTGCATTGTGACTTAAATTCCTTACAAAAGTATCCGCTGTTACAAACCGCTACAACAAAACAAAGGTGACTTGTCTGCGAGACTACTATTCGTGCTTGGCGTTTTGAAGGATCAATCCAAAAGGGCGTATACTATTCAAAGGCAAAAAATGCACTACCCATTTTACAGTGAACTTCACTCCCCAATAAAGCGATATGCAAGAGCTGGTTACGTTAAGAAGAACGCACCTGGTTACGGTAAGAAGAACGCACCTGGTTACGGTAAGAAGAACGCACCTGGTTACGGTAAGAAGAACGCACCTGGTTACGGTAAGAAGAACGCACCTGGTTACGTGTGTTCGCGTTTTCACTGCGTGTATAGTACACATGTAAAAGTGTATTATTAATACCATGAATGATGGCGTACTATTTATAGGACTCATACTAATGAAGATATAGAATAGATGGCATCTCAAATGTGATTCTATTCATTAAGGATAGCCTGCCTACAGTACCTTGCCTGAGACAGCTGTACTTGGATGAGGTTGATAATAAGACTAGGTTGCCCTCTTGTGGTGAGATTGTAGAAGACAGTGGCGGTCACGGAGTTTATTCAAATGGTTTGTATATCTTTATACAGTTATGAAATGTGTTATTGTTGTGTTGTGCAAAGGGAGGCCACAACCCTACACCACTACTGTACACCACATACCATGGTGAGTATGGTGAGTATCATAAGGAAAACAGAGAGTGAGCCACAGAATGATTTAGACTGAGACAAACAATACTTAGGCTAGAGACTTAGCTAGAAGAGGATGGGTTCGCTTCACTCTCAACTGTCTGCCACTTCCTAGCTAAGGTGAATTCAAGATGGACCCCTAACCACTATCCTATACTACGGATGTGACAAACGGACAATTTTGCTTAACGTTTAAACGACCATTTACACGATAAGAACAAATCATAAAATTCCAGGTCAATTTACAATGCAGAATAATGGTCCTATTACCTATGTGTTGCCGCTAGAGAGGGCAATTAAGTGATCTAAACCCTTTACAGGATACGAGTCCGGCTTTAGAAGTGTGTACATATCACCATACAAACATGCCGTAGCTTGAGGCGCTTTCAATGGGCCACATTCCATTATGTCTGAAAAGCTACCGGTAGCCAACTGTAATATGAGGCCAAAACTAACAGTAGGCTACCCCGTGCTCACAAGACTGGCCCTAAAACATCGGTGCCATGAATAGGCTCGGATATTATAACAGACCGAAGATTGAACACACACTTGCATCATTAGCGAAGAGACCGCGCATGCAGGCAGACCAGCGCCAGAGAGAGAGCGGCAGAGAGCGGAAGGAAGCCTAGCGGTCAGCGCTTTGGACCAGTAACCGAAAGGTCGCTGCTTCGAATACCTGAGCCAACACGGTGAAAAATCTGTCGATGTGTCCTTGAGCAAGGCACTTAACCCTAATTTGCTCCAGGGGTGCCGTACTATTATGGCTGACCCTGTAGGTAGGCTGTCATTGTAAATAAGAATTTGTTCTTAACTTCCCCAGGCATTTATAGCCAACACGAACATAATGTTTTGTGTTAACTGACCTGTGATTTATTATTTTATTTTATTTCACCTTTATTTAACCAGGTAGGCCAGTTGAGAACAAGTTCTCATTTACAACTGCGACCTGGCCAAGACAAAGCAAAGCAGTGCGACAAAAACAACAACACAGAGTTACACATGGGATAAACAAACCACTATCTTATAGCCACTATCCTATAGACACTATCATATAGACACTATCCTATACCCACTATCATATAGACACTATCCTATAGACACTATCATATATAAACTATCCTATAGCCACTATCATATAGACACTATCCTATAGACACTATCATATATAAACTATCCTATAGCCACTATCATATAGACACTATCATATAGCCACTATCCTATAGACACTATCATATAGCCACTATCATATAGACACTATCATATAGACACTATCCTATAGCCACTATCCTATAGCCACTATCCTATAGCCACTATCATATAGCCACTATCATATAGACACTATCATATATAAACTATCCTATAGCCACTATCATATAGCCACTATCATATAGACACTATCATATATAAACTATCCTATAGCCACTATCATATAGACACTATCATATATAAACTATCCTATAGCCACTATCCTATAGACACTATCATATATAAACTATCCTATAGCCACTATCCTATAGCCACTATCATATAGACACTATCCTATAGCCACTATCCTATAGCCACTATCATGTAGACACTCATATAGACACTATCATATAGACACTCATATAGACACTATCATATAGACACTATCATATAGACACTATCCTATAGACACTATCCTATAGACACTATCATATAGACACTATCATATAGACACTATCCTATAGACACTATCATATAGACACTATCATATAGACACTATCCTATAGCCACTATCATATACTGTAGTATGTCATTTTGAAAGGTGGAGCAGGTGACAGACAAGTATGTCATAAGAAAAGGTGGAGCAGGTGACAGCCAAGTATGTCATAAGGATAGGTGGAGCAGGTGACAGCCAAGTATGTCATAAGGATAGGTGGAGCAGGTGACAGCCAAGTATGTCATAAGGAAAGGTGGGTGGAGCAGGTAGGAGCAGCTGATATCATAAGGAAAGGTGGAGCAGGTGATGTCATAAGGATCTACTGTGTGTTGTTATTGTCCATTTTGAAGTATAGAGGTCAGGTAAGTTTGTCCTGACAGGCCATATTTTAACCAACGGTATATAATGATGTCATGTTTATTGGTGTTTGAGAATGCAGTTAATCCAGATTGTAGTGGTGAAAGTATAGGAATGTTTAGATAACTGCAGGACAGACAGGACTTATGTAGCTATCCTCAAATATGTTGAAATCTACCCTGTGCATTCAAAGCCTGGCCCTTATATATTACTTTTTTTATTTTTGTTGTTGTACCTTTTAGTCATTAGCAGACGCTCTTGTGCAGAGCGACTTACATGAGAGAGTAGGGTTAAGTGCCTTGCTCAAGGGCACATCAACAGATTTTCCCACCTAGTGTGCTCTGGGATTCAAACTAGCGACCTTTTGGTTACTGGCCCAACACCTTTAACCGCTAGGCTACCTGCCGCCCTCATGGATGTTGTCCGATGGTTAACCAAAAAAGACGGTGCATCTGCATGGCACTTAACTTGATTTGGACCATTGACCCCTGACCCCTGGTCAAGTTCTCCATCTTGCTAACAACTCAACCTGTATGGTTCAAGTTAGCACTGGACGAAAGTAAAGGGCTACTCCAGGAGATGATTCATATAGGCCTACTCTCTGGTGGTGCTCCTAACTAAAGGTTAGAGAACCATGCACTGCTACCAATGAAAAAGTTATTTTGGAGCCGGGACCTGCCCCAAACCCAGTGTCCCCCGATAATAGTGATGGAGAGGCAGGTTGCCGACTGGATGCCGGGGGAGCTTGTG
Organism: Thymallus thymallus; assembly: GCA_023634145.1. NCBI lineage: Eukaryota > Metazoa > Chordata > Actinopteri > Salmoniformes > Salmonidae > Thymallus > Thymallus thymallus. The sequence continues at coordinate 4,723,180 of CM042382.1, forward strand.
GCCCTCAGCACTTCCCTTTCAGGCCAGGCTTACCCCCGGGGCAGCGCTCAGTCAGCACAGCATGGCACAGGGATCATTAACACACAGGGGTTTTTTACACAGTGACAGGGCCTCACTTCTGGCAGGGAAGAGGCATCCCCATAGAGATGTAGGATCACCCTGTTTCAGGAGTGTAGTTAAGGTCTAAAAGGCTTCTGAAGTTTGTAATTTCGATTTAGACATTTCAGACTTGATGTTCCCTTACGAAAAATGTATCACATCTGTAGATATAAAACCCTAGATAGAACTACAACTAGAATTCCCATCTACTGATGAATGTTCTGTGAGCATCCCTCTCTCCCAAGCCATCATAGAGGTCGATGTAAAGGCATGCCCGACTCTCCAAAGCCATCATAGAGGTCGATGTAAAGGCATGCCCGACTCTCTCCCAAGCCATCATAGAGGTCGATGTAAAGGCATGCCCGACTCTCTCCCAAGCCATCATAGAGGTCGATGTAAAGGCATGCCCGACTCTCTCCCAAGCCATCATAGAGGTCGATGTAAAGGCATGCCCGACTCTCTCCCAAGCCATCATAGAGGTCGATGTAAAGGCATGCCCGACTCTCTCCCAAGCCATCATAGAGGTCGATGTAAAGGCATGCCCGACTCTCTCCCAAGCCATCATAGAGGTCGATGTAAAGGCATGCCCGACTCTCTCCAAAGCCATCATATTGTTACGTCCCTTGACAATCTCCCTGTCTGGATGTCCTTATGTGCCTGCTTGTTTTTGGTTTCCCTCTATTAACCTCTGTTGTTCCCAGGTGATCCTGGTTGTGTTTCTCTCATTGTCTCTGTTCTAGTCTGTTCCCTTTCCAGGTGTGGTGAGTTGCGGTTGACGACGTAGGCGGGTCCATTAAGCTCATCAGCCAATCAAGTGTGGCTCACAACAGTATAAATGGTGTTAGTTTGTGTTTGGTTAGGTTAGGAGGGGTGAGAATGTTGTTAGATTGTTTGAGACCAGTGTGTTTTGTTTGAGACCAGTGTGTTTTGTTTGAGACCAGTGTGTTTTGTTTGAGACCAGTGTGTTTTGTTTGAGACCAGTGTGTTTTGTTTGAGACCAGTGTGTTTTGTTTGAGACCAGTGTGTTTGTAAACCTTATCCTAGTAGCCTGTGGAGTAGGGCTAGGTAAGATACCCTGGGGTTTACATCCACCCGTAGGTAACCCACTGTTATATACACTAGGATAGAAGCTAGCGGCTGTCACCCAGTGTTATTGTAGCAGTGAGGTAAGTTTGTGTTTAGGTTAGTTTGTGACAGGCAGGGTTTAGAGGTGTAGGGAAGTTCAGGGTCTTTTTGTATAGTTTCTTTGCTTTGACAGACCGCTGGCACCGCCCTACTCCTAACCCCTTTACCTGCTCTCCTCCTTCCCTGATTGTGACGATGTAATGTGTTTGTGTGTGTTGCTAAATGATAAATGTTTTCAGTAAATAATAAGTATAATTGTTCTTTCAGTTGTGGCGTTCGTCTGTTTAGTTAGTGCACATAACATCACACCAGTCCCGTCATCCATAGTCTGTGGTCTTAGGCAGTTCCCTCCTCCTCTCCCGAGCCATTGGAGGGGCGGAACAATATCATTAGAGGCAAATCCAACATACATTTGCTTTGTCTTGGCCAGGTCGCAGTTGCAAATGAGAACTTGTTCTCAACTGACCTACCTGGTAAAATAAAGGTGAAATTAAATAAAAGGGAGAGAGCCAGAGTAGTAATGTGTTGCGTTAGATTTGAGCTTTCACATGATTGGTTACAGACTCATTCAAAGGCACAACAGGGTTCACAATTGAAAAGTTCACCACAATTGCCTGATATTTGTTCAGCCCTTTAAGCCCTGAGATTAATGTAGTGCTACAGAAGGCTATTGTTACAGCTCTCTGACCTGAACAGCTGGTCTTTATGCAAACAAGACTGATTGTTTGTGATAAAACAAAGTGCTTTGAAGGAGCATGAAAAGGGTTGCCTGGGTTACCTGTGATGTGTATCAATAACAATATACCATATACCGTTCAATTAACTGACTATTCAATAAATGACAAATGTATATTTGATACATATACAGTGCCTTGAGAAAGTACTCACACCCTTGACTTTTTCCACATTTTGATGTGTTAAAAAGTGGGATTCAAATTGATTTAATTGTAATTTTTTGTCAATGATCTACACAAAATAATGTCAAATCAGAAGAAATAAATTGTAAAATATATACTATATGAAAAATAATACAGTCAAATATCTTGATTAGATAAGTATTCTCCCCTCTGAGTCAATACATGTTAGAATCACCTTTGGCAGTGATTAGTCTTTCTGGGTAAGTCTCTAAGAGCTTTGCACACCTGGATTGTACAAAATTTGCACATTATTCTTTTCAAAATTCTTCAAGCTCTGTCACGTTGGTTGTTGGTCATTGCTAGACGGCCATTTTCAAGTCTTCCCATAGATTTTCCAGCCAATTTATGTCAAAACTGTAACTAGATAACTCAGGAACATTCAATGTTATCTTGGTAAGCAACTCCAGTGTATGTTTGGCCTTGTGTTAGTTTATTGTCCTGTTGAAAGGTGAATTTGTCTCCCAGTGTCTGGTGGAAATCAGACTGAACCAGGTTTTCCTCTAGGACTTTGCCTGTGCTTGGCTCTATTCTATTCCTTTTATCACAAAAAACATTCTGTATTCCTTAACGATTACAAGCATACCCATAACATGATATGAAGAGTGGTACTCAGTGATGTGTTGTGTTGTATTTGCCACAAACATAACGCTTTGTATTCAGGACATAAAGTACATTTCTTTGCCTTATTGCAAACAGGATGCATGTTTTGGAATATTTGTTATTCTGTACAGGCTTCCTTCTTTTCACTCTGTCATTTAAGTTAGTATTGTGGAGTAACTACAATGTTGTTGATCCATCCCCAGTTTTCTCCTATCACAGCCATTAAACTCTGTAACTCTTAAAGTCACCATTGGCGTCATGGTGAAATCCCTGAGCGGTTTCCTTCCTCTCCGGCAACTGTATCTTTGTAGTGACTGGGTGTATTGATACACCAACCAAAGTGTAACTTCACCATCTACCAATAGGCGCCCATTTTTGCAAGGCATTGGAAACACTCCTCATCCCCATATTTATTTTCGTTTATTTTTCACTAATCTTGCACTCCAGTATCTCTATTTGCACATCATAATTTGCACATCCTTCATTCCTGTGTTAATGATGATAATTCTGTAATTTATTTCTACTCTATAGTCTATTTATTGTCCTACCTCCCAACCTTACTGCATTTTTGCACTACATTTTGCACTCTGTTTATAGATTTTCTATTGTGTTTTTGACTGTTTGTTTAATGTGTAACTCTGTGTTGTTGTGTTTTTTTTTTGTCGCACTGCTTTGCTTTGTCTTGGCCAGGTCGCAGTTGCAAATGAGAACTTGTTCTCAACTGACCTACCTGGTTAAATAAAGGTGAAATAAAAATAAAATAAAACTCCCTGGTCTTTGTGGTTGAATCTGTGTTTGAAATTCTCTGCTCGACTGAGGAACCTTACAGATAATTGTATGTGTTTGGTACAGATATGAGGTAGTCATTAGAAAATCATGTTCAACACTATTATTACACACAGAGTGAGTCCATGCAACTTATTATGTGACTTGTTAAGCAGAGTTTTACTCCTGAACGTATTGAGGCTTGCCATAACAAGGGGGTTGAATACTTATTGACTCAAGACATTTCAGCTTTAGATGTTTTATTAATTTGGACAAGATTTCTACAAACATAATTCCACTTTGACATTATGGGGTATTGTGTGTAGGCCAGTGACACAAAATCAAATTTTAATAAATGTTTAATTCAGGCTGTAACACAACAAAATGTGGGAAAGGTCAAGGGTTGTGAATACTTTCTAAAGTCACTGTACATTATTGTCGATAAAAAAATAAAACGATAACAACCACATTCATGCCGTTCATAGTAGTACAAAATCCAGCACATCTTTCAACATCTCATCTCCAGACCTCCTCTGTTTCCTCTGTCATATGTCTACGGTATGTCATAATCAGTCAAACTACAGCAGGGGAATACATACAATGCATTCATTAAATACTGATGGACTGCTTATGAATGTGTTATGTATGGGTTATACAGTCCTTATGTAGCCTAGATACCGTTCAAGTTAAGGGTTACCACGTTTAACATTGTTCAGAAAGCAGTGCTACAGTTTGTAATGTACTGTCTGTGTTCTTTGTCATCCATATAACTGACTCGCTCATATGCAAAATACTCATCTATTTAACTGACTCGTTCATAGGAAAAATATCGGGACAGGGTAAGTTGAGCATAGGGACAGGGTAAGTTGAGCATAGGGACAGGGTAAGTTGAGCATAGGGACAGGGTAAGTTGAGCATAGGGACAGGGTAAGTTGAGCATAGGGACAGGGTAAGTTGAGCATAGGGACAGGGTAAGTTGAGCATAGGGACAAGGTAAGTTGAGCATAGGGACTGGGTAAGTTGAGCATAGGGACAGGGTAAGTTGAGCATAGGGACTGGGAAATTGAGCATAGGGACAGGGTAAGTTGAGCATAGGGACAGGGTAAGTTGAGCATAGGGACAGGGTAAGTTGAGCATAGGGACAGGGTAAATTGAGCATAGGGACAGGGTAAGTTGAGCATAGGGACTGGGTAAATTGAGCATAGGGACAGGGTAAGTTGAGCATAGGGACAGGGTAAGTTGAGCATAGGGACTGGGTAAGTTGAGCATAGGGACAGGGTAAGTTGAGCATAGGGACAGGGTAAGTTGAGCATAGGGACAGGGTAAGTTGAGCATAGGGACAGGGTAAATTGAGCATAGGGACAGGGTAAGTTGAGCATAGGGACTGGGTAAATTGAGCATAGGGACAGGGTAAGTTGAGCATAGGGACAGGGTAAGTTGAGCATAGGGACAGGGTAAGTTGAGCATAGGGACAGGGTAAGTTGAGCATAGGGACAGGGTAAGTTGAGCATAGGGACAGGGTAAGTTGAGCATAGGGACAGGGTAAATTGAGCATAGGGACAGGGTAAATTGAGCATAGGGACAGGGTAAGTTGAGCATAGGGACAGGGTAAGTTGAGCATAGGGACAGGGTAAGTTGAGCATAGGGACAGGGTAAGTTGAGCATAGGGACAGGGTAAGTTGAGCATAGGGACAGGGTAAATTGAGCATAGGGACAAGGTAAGTTGAGCTGCATTGGGGTAAGTGACAGTGGGTGTTGGTGCTGGTAGGTCAAAGATTCATGAATGGAATGGGGTTGTGGTGTATTTTATATCTTAATTGTATGCCTACATTCAGATATAGATCTCTCTGTTCAATATCACTTACCCTTCCATTTCTTGACCAGTTGTCTGGGACAGGGATGTTGTTTCGATGTGCCAATTCGTAGGCAAATCTTCTGCATTTGAGGCTACTAAGCTTCATGAAACTGTGAGATTCTTGATATGTTTATTTGTCAATGTACCTCTTCAGTGTCATTCAGTCTGTGTGTTCATCCCTTGCTGCTGCTCCAACAGACTTCTTCCCTTCTCTCACTTCCTTGGCTGCTCTCTCAAGAACCTCAAGGGGGGCTAGACCCTTGCTTGTTTTATGTTTGTTGTACACAAGGCACGATGATGTCTGCTCTGTGACAATAAAATGCATCTTGAGTTCATATGCCTCACAAAAATACTATGCATGTTATTCATAAAACTGACTAATGTAATCATCATTGTTTGTGATATTGTGACCATCGGCTCAACGTACCCTCTGGCTCAACTAACCCTCTGGCTCAACTTACCCTCTGGCTCAACTAACCCTCTGGCTCAACTAACCCTCTGGCTCAACGTACCCTCTGGCTCAACTAACCCTCTGGCTCAACTAACCCTCTGGCTCAACTAACCCTCTGGCTCAACTAACCCTCTGGCTCAACTAACCCTCTGGCTCAACTTACCCTCTGGCTCAACGTACCCTCTGGCTCAACTTACCCTCTGGCTCAACGTACCCTCTGGCTCAACTTACCCTCTGTCTCAACTAACCCTCTGGCTCAACTTACCCTCTGGCTCAACGTACCCTCTGGCTCAACTAACCCTCTGGCTCAACTTACCCTCTGGCTCAACGTACCCTCTGGCTCAACTTACCCCACTCTCTCTTATGGCCCTTTAACAAAAGAATAAGGAAACTTGATTCCTTCCCGGTTAGGAATGTCACTATTCCTGTTGTTGGGCAAAGTAGAGCATTGGACTGGTGCGCCACAGAAACATGTGACCTCTTGTGGCTTACCCACAAACCTCAGGATGGTTGCTGCTCTCTAATATCCTCTCACTCATAGATCTTTTTTTTCAAGACCATCCTCATAGTATTTGAGGTTTTGAATACTTGAGGCTATTTATTTTATTTAACCGTTATTTAACTAAGTCAGTCAAGTTCTTATTTACAATGACAGCCTACCAGTGTGTTAACTGCCTTCTTCAGGGGCAGAACAACAGATTTCTACCTTGTCAGCTTGGGGATTTGATCCAGCAACCTTTCAGTTACTGGCACAACACCCTACCCACTAGGCTACCATTTAGCCAGAACATTGACTCAACTTCATTTAGGTTTACCCAATGTGTTAAGTGTACTCCTATTTTAAAATAGGTGTTCTCTCCTACTTACTCGTAAATTAAATTATTCCTACATGAAACTAACACATTTTTTTTGTCCTGAACAACACAGGGTTAGGACTTGATGCCACCTGTGAAGTTTGGCTGGAAGTCTTGTGTTGATGCCTGGAAATATTATGTTTAGCCACTACCTGTAGTCTTTTCTTCTTAGAATTAGCATCATGCATCATCTTGTTGTGGCAGAATTAGGCTGAGCTGTTGTCTCTTCAAGTGTTATTCTCTGTTCTGTGTTGAACTGTGATCTTATGCATTTTATAGACTCCTCTTATGTCTTCACCCTAACACAAGGCCATTGTGTTCTGGAACTGTTACTTGTATAAAATAACTGTTGCATATTGTTTACACAACAACCTCATGAAACTGGAGATGTGTAATGATGACGTTCCCCAGGTTATTCACTAGTTACCACAGTCACAAGTGGTAACCCTTAACCCTCATCAATTTCAACAATTTATCTTTTTTTTTTTTTATCAGATTTTGAACCTAACCTTAACCCACACCGCTAACCTTATGCCTAACCATAACCTTAAATGAATACCATAAAGCAAATGTTTGTTTTCATTATTTTTTATTATATTACTTTGTGAAAATCCTTCCCTAGACAGATATTGAGTGCTGTGCGCCCTCTTGTGGGAAACTTTGTAATATCATGGCCTGGGGCCAAGGTTTTGATCCTTAGACCAAAGGCTGTAGAGTATGAAGATAGGCGATATCATGCTGACGTTGGCTAGCTAAGCTCATGCGCAGAAAACGGCAATCTAGAGCCAAACTGCGCATGTGCAGGCCGTCAAATCAAAGGCTGTCCTTCAATGTAAGGCAACTTTCAATAAAATAGTGTCAGTTTGTCACTTTCACGAGGTTGGATTAATAACATGTTCACCTACTTAAGACATTGTCTTGAATTTAGGTTGTGCCTATAGATTTCAAGAAAATTAACAACTAAGGAAAAAAAATGTAACTTCTCTCATTGACTTCTCAAACCCCTGCCTTGTCTGCTTGGCCTGATTCGCAAGTGTTCCAGGATGTTTTGCAATGTTGCACCTCTGGGCTTAGAAACTCTATATGCTTAGACCCATAGAAGAGGTCATTTTCACAAATCTTGCTGCTGAGATTTCACACTGGAATTTCACCCAACAGATATGGAGTTTATCAAAATTGGATTTGTTTTCAAATTCTTTGTGAGTCTGTGTAATCTGTGTATACATCTTTCAAGATGTTAGGAAGTGCAGCTCTGTTTCCACCTCATTTTGTGGGCAGTGTGCACTTAGCCTGTCTTCTCTTGAGAGCCAGGTCTGCCTACAGCAGACTTTCTCAATAGCAAGGCTATGCTCACTGAGTCTGTACATAGTCAAAGTTTTCCTTCATTTTAAGTCAGTTACAATGATCAGGTATTCTGCCACTGTGTACTGTGTACTCTCTGTTTAGGGCCAAATAGCATTCTAGTTTGCTCTGTTTTTTGGTAAATTCTTTCCAGTGTGTCAAATAATTATATTTTTGTTTTCTCATGATTTGGTTAAGTGTGTTGTTGTCCTGGGGCTCTGTGGGGTCTGTTTGTGTTTGTGAACAGAGCTCCAGGACCAGCTTGCTTAGGGGACTCTTCTCCAGGTTAATCTCTCTGTAGGTGATGGCTTTTTTATGGAAGGTTTGGGAATTGTTTCCTTTTAGGTGGTTGTAGAATTTAACAGCTTTTTTCTGGATCCTGATAATTAGCGGGTATCGGCCTAATTCTGCACTGCATGCATTATTTTGTGTTTTATGTTGTACACAGAGGATGTTTTTGCAGAATTCAGCATGCAGAGTCTCAATTTAAAATCAACAAAGCATGAGAAGACTTTGCCTTAGTTTTGGTTTGTTTGTTTGTCAATTAGGGTGTGCAGGGTGAACGATAATTTGACATTTGCTCAGTACATTGTTTTCACTGAGGAAATGTACGAATCTGCTGTTAATTATAATGCAGAAGATGTTACAAAGGTTGCTGTTGACGCATATCTCACAGTAGTTATTGGGGTCAAATTTGTCTCCACTTTTGTGGATGGATAGATAGATAGATAGATAGATAGATAGATAGATAGATAGATAGATAGATAGATAGATAGATAGATAGATAGATAGATAGATAGATACTTTATTGATCCCGAGGGGACATTTCTTTGTCAAGCAGCTACGAAAAAAAACATAGGGCAGGTGCAAAATGCCAGAACGAAAATACACAAAAGACAGATACACAATACATGATCATAGAGCGGCAGTATGAAAAAGTATAGAAAAACAAGAAGTCTGGAGTGCAAAAAAGCTATAAAAAAGACATATCATAGTATGAGTGGATGGCTGAATATGTACACTATACATTGGTGGATGGTTAACTATACTATACAGGTCGATGGCAGCTAAAAGTGCGTATGATATAAGTGAGGGTAATAATAGTTTACTTAATATACAGAGTGGTTAAATGAACAGGTAAGTGAACATTTTGCATGGTTAAATTAACAGTACAGGTAAATATACAGTTAAATTTACAGGTAAGGATTGGGGTGATCAGTCCTTGGTTCCAAATATTGGGGAAGATGCCATGTTAAAGAGTTTAAGTAAAGCCAATTGGAATGTGTGGTTTGTCCTGTAGTTCATTCAATGTAATTGGAGAATCCAGTGGGTTCTGGTAGTCTTTAATAGTTGATTCTAAGATTTGTAATTGATCATGTATATGTTTTTGCTGTTTGTTTGCTATAGAGCCAACAATATTGTATTAGTGGTTTATCCATACATCTCCGTTTTGGATAGATAACTCCTCGTGTTGTTGTTTGTTTAGTGTGTTCCAATTTTCCAAGAAGTGGTTGGATTATATGGATTCTTCAATTACATAGAACTGATTTCTGACGTGCTGTTACTTCTTTTTCCGTAGTGTATTTCTCTATAGTTTTAGTGCCACACTCAAGATGGCGGCTTTTTCATTCCATGTTTGGCTACGCAAGGACGTGAGGCGCCTCGCAAGTGTCAAAGTTGTGTTGACAGTAGTAGCAGCAGGAACTGTCAGGGCGAGGTAGCTAACATCACGAGCCGAATGGAGTAATTATCGCTATATACTTCAAGAAAACCAACCCACCACATTCCTTATAACACTGTAAACCTCCAACGAAGCCATGGCAGAGGACTCGAGTGCTCAAACTTGGTCCATCAACAAGGACGATTATGTACTCAACGAGGTGATTGGTGAGTATGTCACTAGCCACATAGCTAGCATGCTAACCTCTTAGCTGGCTTTCTCGCAAGAAAGCTAGCTAGCTAACGTTAGCTCACTAACTTATAGCTGGTTAGCTAACGTTAAACCTAGCCACAGCTATCCAACCATTTGACAGTTAACTAAACTATTGAAGTAACGTTAGATATCTAACTAGGCCAAGTATCTGTTTCTCAGTTGTCGTTCATAAGTTGTTAGTTAGCTAATTAGCTACCTAGTTAGCTATTTTCCAGATGCTATCTTGAATAACTAGCCTAGTAGCTAACGTTAGCTACAGTAGCTAGCTAGCTAAGTCGGGCAGAATATTTGCTGAAGGGTGAGGTATGGAGGTGGGTGGTGCCTTACTTCGCTGAAAGAGAAGGCATGATTGGGCTTAGTGAGTCACTCATACCTTGTGGTAACAAGGAGTTGGTATTAGTCAGGCTTTTCTTTTTGTGTTATTGACCGGGTTATGTTTTTTATTCTTAATGTACAATACATAAGACATGTAGCTATCTATATGCATGATATAGTTAGTAGTTGAAGTTTGAGACTTGATACAGAGACTTGATACAGAAAGGCCAAATATCTCACTAACTAATCACTTTTGATACAAATGGCATGGGTCAAATCCTTTGGGTCATTATGTCTCTATACTTCAGAAATGTACATTCTTAAACCCTTACCGTGTACCTATGTTTGTCCTCTGTTGCATGCCTTTCTTTGTTTGCTGAAATACATACTTTTTAATAAAACGTTAATCAAATACAACCATGACTGTTTCCTTGTTGAGATTCAATTGACGCATTCACACGGAGTTGCCATCATATTTTCTCTTCCTCTTGGTTTGTTCCAGGGAGTGGTGTCACTGCCTTCCATTTGGATGTGTGTTACATTGTCATTTTCCCCCCTTCGTTTCCTCTTCAGGGAGTGGTGCCACTAGCTTCTCTTTGGATGTGTGTTACATTGTAATTTTCCCACCTTCGTTTCCTCTTCAGGGAGTGGTGCCACTGGCTTCCCTTTGGATGTGTGTTACATTGTAATTTTCCCCCCTTCGTTTCTTCTTCAGGGAGTGGTGCCACTGGCTTCCCTTTGGATATGTGTAACATTGTAATTCTTCCCCCTTTGTTTCCTCTTCAGGGAGTGGTGCCACGGCCGTGGTGCAGGCGGCCTACTGTGAGCCCAGGAAGGAGAGGGTGGCCATTAAACGCATTAACCTGGAGAAGTGTCAGACCAGCATGGACGAGCTCCTGGTAACCCACCCACATGTTCAGAGTACAATTTATTTCAGGAGTTGACAGTATAGCAATCAGTACTATCAAATCAATACTAGCTAATAATTTGACATAAAGCCTATTATGGCCTCTGGTATAGTTTAGCTGTAAAGGCGGGGCTGGGAGAGGTGAAAGTACTGCAGCAGGAAGACACACAGGCTGTCAGTGTAAATCAGACAAGCTTAGGCCAACACCTGGAAAGACACCAACATAACGTTTTCAGCCCTTATTACATAACCTTCAGTAGGCCCTGAGTCTACTCTGCCCTGTTTTGGCAACTCAATCAAGTCTCTCTTGGAGATGCGGCCAGGAGTGACATAGATATAGAATAACTAGAACCGAAAAAGCCACAGTGATATGTCTGCACCCATCGTGGCACATTGACTTGAATGTGTGTCCTAGTAATTCTATTTCTATGGTAGTGACATAACCCAGGTCACTCCTCACTCAGTCTTCCCTATTGAGGGCCTGCTCTGTCATGTGCTCGGTCAGGTTCAGAACAAGCAGAGAAAGCAGAACAGCCTTCCTCTAGAGACTGATACCCAATCATCAAACCAAACCCCTAAGCTCTTGTTTGGATCTGACTAGGATTGGATAAACCTTAGCAATATGGAGAAAATTCCACCTAGCCTGTCAGAATGGAAATATACTGTATTACTGCATTGTTGGAGAGTCAAGACTTGTATATTTTTTTCTGATCTGCTGTTGTGCTGTGTCATTGAAGCTCATTCATTCTGTTTCTCTCTCTGTCTCCTTGCAGAAAGAGATCCAGGCCATGTCCCAGTGCCACCACCCCAACATTGTGTCCTACTACACGTCTTTCGTAGTGAAGGACGAGCTGTGGCTGGTGATGAGGCTCCTCAGTGGTGGTAAGTACTGCTTTAGGGACTGTACCAGGCAGGGAAGTAGCGGAGCATAAATACCACTTCTGTAGCGCTTTACTTGGTGGTGGCCCACCTTGGCATAAACATTGATAGAGGAAACACTGCCGCTTGCCTAACAATACTATAACAGGGTTGTGGAGCCCTACTAATCACCTGATTCAACAAATCAGATCAGCTAAGAGCAGGGCTGAAACAAAACCCTGCACACCTAATAGCTCTCCAGGAGGTGGTTGGCTGCTCCTGCCCTAATGGAACAGACACTTCAGGCTCTATAGGCCCCAACTTGTTAGTCCTCTAGCTGTTATAGCAGGGCTGAAGCAAAACCCTGCACACCTAATAGCTCTCCAGGAGGTGGTTGTCTGCTCCTGCCCATATGGAACAGACACTTCAGGCTCTATAGGCCCCAACTTGTTAGTCCTCTAGCTGTTATAGCAGGGCTGAAGCAAAACCCTGCACACCTAGTAGCTCTCTAGGAGGATGGTTAGCTTGGTTCATCTCCATCCCAGCTGCCTGACTACCAGACACTATAGGGCCCTGTCTGGATGAAGCCAGGCCCTGAGCAGCAGCTTCTCTCCAGCTGTGGCCTTGGCTCTCAGCCTGCTACAATGTCCATCCTCATGGCATGCAGTAACACTGTCAAGAGATAGCTGAGAGCCCTATCGCTCTATCTATCACGTTTCATTACAAGTCAAGGTAAAACACAGCAGTAATGAAGATCAGAGCCCTAGTTCAAACACTGCTCTATCGCTGTACCAAACAAAACATTTAAATTTTCTCTTTGGAAGAGCGGGGATAGAATGCTGTCTGAAACCATTGTAGGGATACTTCAGCTAACTAATAGTAACCTGGTCTGCAGCTAACTAATAGTAACCTGGTCTGCAGCTAACTAATAGTAACCTGGTCTGCAGCTAACTAATAGTAACCTGGTCTGCAGCTAACTAATAGTAACCTGGTCTGCAGCTAACTAATAGTAACCTGGTCTGCAGCTAACTAATAGTAACCTGGTCTGCAGCTAACTAATAGTAACCTGGTCTGCAGCTAACTAATAGTAACCTGGTCTGCAGCTAACTAATAGTAACCTGGTCTGCAGCTAACTAATAGTAACCTGGTCTGCAGCTAACTAATAGTAACCTGGTCTGCAGCTAACTAATAGTAACCTGGTCTGCAGCTAGCTAATAGTAACCTGGTCTGTAGCTAGCTAATAGTAACCTGGTCTGTAGCTAGCTAATAGTAACCTGGTCTGTAGCTAGCTAATAGTAACCTGGTCTGCAGCTAGCTAATAGTAACCTGGTCTGCAGCTAGCTAATAGTAACCTGGTCTGCAGCTAGCTAATAGTAACCTGGTCTGCAGCTAGCTAATAGTAACCTGGTCTGCAGCTAGCTAATAGTAACCTGGTCTGCAGCTAGCTAATAGTAACCTGGTCTGCAGCTAGCTAATAGTAACCTCTTTTCTATCTCTCCGTCAGGCTCAGTACTGGACATCATTAAACACATCATATCTCGTGGGGAGCATAAGTCTGGGGTGCTGGATGAGTCGTCCATAGCCACCATCCTCAAGGAGGTCCTAGAAGGACTGGAATACCTGCATAAGAACGGACAGATCCACAGGTCAGGACACATTCTTGTTTTTACCTTCAACTTACATTAAACTTGAAATATTTAGCATAGTTTTTACCTGTTTTTTTCACTGACCACAGGTGTGCATTGTGGAGTTGTCAGATTCAAGAGCCAGTCAAACAAATTGGCAAACTTCCCTATATTAACTCTTTCATGCATTTATGAACCAAACTGCTAGCTGCAATTTGAAGCACTACTCTGGCAAAGCCACATTCGGTAAAGTCACATTCTTCGGGTTTGTGGGCTTTCACATTGTCCCATATTGATCAATATTTCATAGAGGGCTTTATGCATTGTTAAAGAGGCTTGTTTTATGTAACAGCTTCTCTCCTCAGGGAACACTACAGCTGAAACACTACAGTGTCATACATCTACAACAGACCACAGACACACACAATATTGACTCCTCTTTGGTAGTATGCACTGATCAGCATGTTTGGCTCAGATTCACAACAGTTAAGTCTTGATAAGTAAAAGGGCTTGGTTTGTCGAGACAGTATGCACTAAACTGGAGGCCATTTATCAAGAGCTAATATTAACGGTTTACACTGGATAATGACTCAACATGTCTGTAGTGGTAGGCCTTGATATACACCAGGTTAATGCTTATCATTCCCCAGCATTTACAGGTACTTTAGTTTCATTACAGGTGATTCCTGATACATACTGGTTCGTCTGGTTTCTTCTGTTCAAAGGGATCTAAAGGCTGGAAATATTCTTCTCGGTGACGATGGCTCAGTGCAAATCGCAGGTATGCTCACATCTCCCAAGACCTTGGCTCTCCATTACTGCTGTCAAGTTATTCAATGGTTTTTACCACTACAAATTCTATAAACTTTACGTCTGGATTTCCCAAACTCGGTCCTCGGGACCCCAAGGGGTGCGTTTAGTTATTTTCTCTAGCGCTACATAGCTGATTCAAATAATTAACTAATCATCAAGCTTTGATCAGCTGTGTAGTGTTAGGGCAAAAACCAAAACGTGCGTCCCTTGGCGTCCCGAGCACCGAGTTTAGGAAACGTTGGTTTATGGCATTCATTCCTCTGGAACAAGTCCATTGGTTATATCTGTCTCTTTGATCTTTCTCTCTGTCTCACCACTCTTCACCTCTGTCTGTCTCTCCCAGACTTTGGTGTGAGTGCCTTCTTAGCGGCGGGAGGAGATATGACCAGGACTAAGGTCAGGAAGACGTTTGTTGGGACACCATGTTGGATGGCCCCAGAGGTCATGGAGCAGGTGAGGGGCTATCCTTTATCGCTCTGTCTCTCTCTCTCCGTGTCTCTCTGTCTCCGTGTCTCTCTCTCTCCGTGTCTCTCTCTCTGTCACTCTATCCCTATGGGTCTTTCTCTAAAATATCTTACAATTTCTCCTCAGGTCAGAGGTTATGACTACAAAGCAGATATCTGGAGTTTTGGGATCACAGCCATTGAGCTGGCTACAGGCGCTGCTCCATATCACAAATATCCCCCCATGAAGGTGATTTTCTACTTTTTTCTTGGAGAGATGGATGGAGTGTGGTCTTTATCTTCTTTGACTTCCTGAAAACCAATTGCTAAGGAGACTATCCTGGCTAAATAAATGTGAATTCAATTCAATTGTCAGCTGATGGTGTGTATGTAATAACCTGGTAGTAACCTGATGTTGTTATTATAGGTGCTGAGGCTGGTAGTAACCTGATGTTGTGTTGTAGGTGCTTAGACTGGTAGTAACCTGATGTTGTGTTGTAGGTGCTGAGGCTGGTAGTAACCTGATGTTGTGTTGTAGGTGCTGAGGCTGGTAGTAACCTGATGTTGTGTTGTAGGTGCTGAGGCTGGTAGTAACCTGATGTTGTGTTGTAGGTGCTGAGGCTGGTAGTAACCTGATGTTGTGTTGTAGGTGCTGAGGCTGGTAGTAACCTGATGTTGTGTTGTAGGTGCTGAGGCTGGTAGTAACCTGATGTTGTGTTGTAGGTGCTGAGGCTGGTAGTAACCTGATGTTGTGTTGTAGGTGCTGAGACTGGTAGTAACCTGATGTTGTGTTGTAGGTGCTGAGGCTGGTAGTAACCTGATGTTGTGTTGTAGGTGCTGAGGCTGGTAGTAACCTGATGTTGTGTTGTAGGTGCTGAGGCTGGTAGTAACCTGATGTTGTGTTGTAGGTGCTGAGGCTGGTAGTAACCTGATGTGTATGGATGTTTGGGTACTATTGCTAATAGTAACCTGATGCTGTGTATCTGCAGGTTCTGATGCTGACCCTGCAGAACGACCCTCCCTGCTTGGAGACAGGCATCCAGGACAAGGAGATGGTGAAGAAGTACGGCAAGTCCTTCAGAAAGATGATCTCTTTGTGTCTACAGAAGGATCCTGAGAAAAGGTGACTATCCCAAACACTCATAATATATTTTATCCCCTTTAACAGACGCTGTTATCCGAAGTGACTTACAGTACACAGGGTTCATACAGTCATTTAAAATTCTTGTTGAGCTGTTATTAGCATGTATTGATGTTTTCGTCATGTCACAAAAAACATTCCAGCAACACTAAAAAATAAGCCCATACAAAGTTGATTAACTTTTTTTGAACGATTCATAGGATTTATTTAAATGATTATATTTTTTGAAGAAACAAACGATTCACTTCAACATAGTATTTGTTGGGATTCTGTTAAAAAAATTAAACTTGTGAATTGCGAAGAGTAATTTCTGGAAGAAATATTAGATGTATTATGTGGTTCAGTTGATTTAGGCATCTAATTATGGGTCATTGCAACTCAATAGATGCTAGTCAGCCTGCAAAGTCAACACTTCCAAGGTAGCTAAGATGAATATGACTAAACTAGAAATGGTGCATTTCCTGAAGAACATTTCAGCTTCAGCTGAATAAAAAGATTTGTAGCCACTTGATCCCTTCCCTTTTTCCACATTGTGTTACGTTCTAAAATTGATTAAATTCATGTTTTTCCTCATCGATCTACACACTACCCCATATTGACAAAACGAAAACATATATTTTTTCAAATGTTTGCAAATAACAAAATATTTGATCTAATTTGCATAAGTCTTCAGACCCTTTGCTATGAGACTCTAAATTGAGCTCAGGTGCATCTTGTTTCCATTGATCATCCTTGAGATGTTTCTACAACATGATTGGAGTCCACCTGTGGTAAATTCAATTGGTTGGACATGATTTGGAAAGGCACACACCTGTCAATTTAAGGTCTGACAGTTCATGTCAGTGCAAAAACCAAGCCAGAGCGCTCAGGACCTCCGACTGGGGCGAAGGTTCACCTTCCAACAGGACAATGACCCTAAACACCCAGCCAAGACAACGCAGGAGTGGTTTCGGGACAAGTCTCTGAATGTCCTTGAGTGGCCCAGCCAGAGCCCGGACTTGAACCCGATCTAACCTCTCTAGAGAGACCTGAAAATAGCTGTGAAGCAACGCTCCCCATCCAACCTGACAGAGCTTGAGAGGATTTGCAGAGAAGAATGGGAGAAACCTTTGTTTTTGGTTTGTTATTATTGTGTGTAGATTGATGAGGTAAAAAAAACAATTTAATCAATTTTAGATTAAGGCTGTAACGTAACAAAACATGGAAAAAGTCAAGGGGTCTGAATACTTTCTGAAGGCACTGTATTGAATGAGCAAATTATTTCAAAAGGCATAAAACGTATTTGGTTGTAATGTTTTACATCAAGAGTGGTCCACCATCCTCTAGGAGAGAGAATATTTGCAGGCTTTTATTCCAGTCCCCATCTAACAAACCACATTTTTTTAAATGACCTGCTCAAACAGACCTTGATAAACTGTCTCTAATGTGTTTGAGCAGGTCTTGATCAAAATCCTGCAAACCCAGCAGCTCTCCAGACTGAGGGTTGACCACATGTGTTTTATACAGTTGTCTAACAGGTATTCTACTTTGTGGAGTTTAAGTGCCTTGCTCCACGACAGATGATGGTACATGGTATCAGAGAGCAGCATCCCAGTGTTGATACCACATTACACATACTTTATTTATACGTACATAGAGATACTGTGTTGGTAATGGAAATTTGGTTAAAAGTCATGATATTCCATCTGTCAAAATGTGTATGAACCCTGAGTACAGTGAGTGCATACATCTTTGTATGTGGCCCCAGTTGAATTGAACCCACAACCTCGATGTTGCTGGCGCAAGTCTAACCAACTGAGCCACAAAGGACCACTGACTGTAACTGACCTAGGAGGGGTTTAGTACAGGGGGTATTCCTGGAGAGCTTTCCCTTTCTTTTCTTTATTTAACCTTTTATTTAACTAGGCAAGTCATTCATGGCTTTTGCTCCAACCCTAATCTAACCAATGTGATTCTACTAATGAGATGTATTACAACAGGGTTGGTGGCTCCTGGTATTAGTCAACTAATTCCACTGTGACACCATTTCTCCAAGTTAGCTTTGTCCTTTGTGTGTTGCACCAGATAGTAGAAACTCGTATTATTCACCCAGTCATCTTATTCTGGGTCTCAACCATTCTCAATCCCATTTTCTAGTTGAGGGGATTCTCTTACCTAATCTGATTTCCTGCCGTGGTGTTTTTTGAGTATCCTGTACTAGTAAAGCGTGTTGTTGTCTTTCAGACCATCTGCTGCTGAGCTGCTAAAACATAAATTCTTCACGAAAGCAAAGGTAAGGCCCATGTATACAGTGCAGGAACATTTACAATATGCTGCTGCAGAGGAAAATAGTACCATGTTGTCATGGGCTTTAATCTTGTCTCTGTCTGTCTGTCTCTGTCTGGCAGAATAATGAATACTTGGAAGAGAAGCTGCTTCAGAAGGGTCCATCGATAGGAGACAGATCCAAACGGGTACGACAATAACCCTTGATGTGTCTAGTGGAAGTCCACATAACATTCAGATCTGGTCTACCCTATGCAGTTCTATATAAACGTTGTGTAATGTTGCATCCCCCTGAACAGGCCTCAGTTTTTATGTCAGGATGGTGCAAGTAGTCCTATGCATGGTGCAAGTAGTCCTATGCATGGTGCAAGTAGTCCTATGCATGGTGCAAGTAGTCCTATGCATGGTGCAAGTAGTCCTATGCATGGTGCAAGTAGTCCTATGCATGGTGCAAGTAGTACATAGATTCAGCATGAAACATCAAGCTCTGCTGCCATACACCATCAAACACTACAGGGGGAAATAAATGAGTTATACTAGTTCCAAGGGATTAGCTTGCCATTAATAACTAATATTAGTGAGATGAAAGATGCATAAATATGTTTTAGATGTGTACTGTATCTATATAGTGTTTTTCACTGTATGATCCTAACCAGACAGACCGTTTGTCAGCCCAGAACTCGAAGCTCACAAGCAATTAGTTAGCCATTAATAACTAACCCACTAATATCTTGTAGCCTATAATGTATCTGATCTCTGTGTGTATGAGCCTAACCCGATAACCAGTCTGTCCAATCTGCTCAGTGCTTTTACCAGGGTAGGGTAGGCCTGCATAGTGTCAGAAATAGGAAGTATCTGTTGTAGCGTAGAGCACATCTTAATATTTCAGCAGTACTAGCTAACACACGGGACCTGAAACATGGGCAGTCATGCAGACCGTGAGCATCACGTCACAAGCTAAGACTAGTGTGTGAGTAGTAGTCTGTGTGGGAGGAGAGAAAGGTTCCTCAATGGGTTTGTGGGGTTTTGACCATTTTATATGTTTATGTGCTGAGGTCCAGGGAATGGTCACATGTATCTTTTTTTCCCTCAAAATGCTATGCTGAAGGTAAGTGGTTTTATGTGTTCATGATACAGGTGCGTCGTGTGCCTGGCTCCAGCGGTCGTCTCCATAAGACGGAGGACGGGGAGTGGGAGTGGAGTGATGATGAGTTGGACATGGAGAGTGAGGAGGGCAAGGCTGCCGTGGCAGCTCTACGGGTGAGACTAACCTGCCCTGGCTAGCACACCTGGCTTCATCTCAAACCTTTCAAATACTTACAGGGCTGTTTTCCCGGACACAGATTAAGCCTAGTCCTGGGCTAAAAAGCATCCTCAGTGGAGATTCTTCATCTGAAGTGCTATTTAGTCTAGGACTGGGCTTAATCTGTGTCCGGGAAACCGGCCCTTAGGGTTTACTCTAGCCTGCCTGGAGTGGGTTGTACTTTTGCGACTATTCTATTGGTGTCATTGTGCCTGGCAAGCTTAATCAAGCCCAGATAAAGTATTTTGAAATCATTTGAACTCTTATTTGAACCCAGGTCTGCTAGCTTTAACCTTACTGTAGCCCTCTAGTGGTTCAATGCCACCTAGGACTCAATCAAAGAAATCAATCAATCAGATGTTCAATCAAACCTGTTACTGTGTGGGAGAGGAAAATCCTTCATTGCATGTTCTTCTGACGTCTGTTAATCTTTGTGTCGTGTTCCATTCTAGTCTCCCAGAGTGAAAGATGGATCCATGGAGGTAAGCCCTGGTGTTGGTATCGAATCAGAACACCTCAAACCTTTTAAACAATAGGGTGCCCGGCTTTAGTGGTGCAGGAAATTTGCATGAAATTTGCATGAAATTGAATTAGCAGAATCATTGCCAAATGCCTTCATCTAACTCTATAAACTGCTTTCCCCAAAACATGTGTATGGACATGATGTTAATGCGGTAACACTTTACTTAAGGCGTACAGGTATAATGCAATATAAGGCTTGTCATAAGTATCTGTAGCCGTGTTCACACTGCACTGAGCCCAGGGCTGACAGCCTCCTTACTTCTTGGCTAAGAGAATGCAGTGTGAAAAGGCCTTACATTTTAAATCATTTAGCAGATGCTCTTATCCAGAGCATTCATCTTAAGATAGCTCGGTAAGACAACCACATAATGGAGACAACCACATTAACCGGTTAATGAATCTCTTCCTGATACAGTAGGAGTTTATCTTTCTCTGGTCCTCCTCAGATTTTCCCTCCGGAGGATGGTTCTCCCAGTCTGCTCCGTCCAGGAGGGGCAGGGCAGGACAAGGACAAGCCAGGCGAGGCCACCCTGATCCAGGGGGACGTTCCAGCCCAGGACCCTGCTGCCTCCGGCACCAAAGTCCCCATCAGCCTGGTGTTGAGGTTGAGGTAAGCATCATTTAGTGCAGAAGTCTTCAACCCCTGGTCCGTGGACCGGTGCTGGTCCATGGGCTGTTACTGACCGGTTCCTAAAGATGCTTCACTGATATGACAGTGGTTCAGTCCAGTCCCCAAGTGCTAGTTTTAATTTGTGGTCCTCCTAGGAGGAAGAGCCATATCTTGTCTGTCCCTGGGACACATTGGAGGAAGGGCCGTAGCTTGTCTGTCCCTGGGACACATTGGAGGAAGGGCCGTAGCTTGTCTGTCCCTGGGACACATTGGAGGAAGGGCCGTAGCTTGTCTGTCCCTGGGACACATTGGAGGAAGGGCCGTAGCTTGTCTGTCCCTGGGACACATTGGAGGAAGGGCCGTAGCTTGTCTGTCCCTGGGACACATTGGAGGAAGGGCCGTAGCTTGTCTGTCTCTGGGACACATTGGAGGAAGGGCCGTAGCTTGTCTGTCCCTGGGACACATTGGAGGAAGGGCCGTAGCTTGTCTGTCCCTGGGACACATTGGAGGAAGGGCCGTAGCTTGTCTGTCCCTGGGACACATTGGAGGAAGGGCCGTAGCTTGTCTGTCCCTGGGACACATTGGAGGAAGGGCCGTAGCTTGTCTGTCCCTGGGACACATTGTTTTAGAAACCCTGATTTAGTGGATGTTTCCCATGCCTTTCTATTAGGCCACGCAGTTATTTCACATATCTAAATCTTCTAATAACCAGTTCTAACTTTCCTCTCCCAGAAACTTGAAGAAAGAACTGAACGACATCCGTTTTGAGTTCATGCCTGGAAGAGGTAGGTGTTTGTGTTTTAAACATCACCAGGTCTATTCCTCTTATGTTGAACCGGAGCCAGGAGGGGGAGCGGACAGTCTCACTTTATTGCACTCTTGTGTTTGCGTGTGTCAACAATTTTCACTCTGTAAATTCTCTCTCTCTCTCTCTCTCTCTCGCTCTCTCTCTCTCTCTCTCTCTCTCTCTCCTCTGTCTCCTCTGTCTCAATTCAATTTAAGGGCTTTATTGGCATGGGAAACATGTTTACATTGCCAAAGCAAGTGAAATAGATAATAAACCAAAGTGAAATAAACAATACAAAATGAACAGTAAACATTTCTTTCTCTCTCAGACTCAGCTGATGGAGTGTCTCAGGAGTTAGTTTCAGCAGGACTGGTTGATGGGAAAGACTTAGTGGTCGGTGAGTAAGAAACCCAGTATAAGTCACACAAAGGCCACCAGAGTTCAGGCTGAAATCATGAACCAGCAATGACTCCAGAGATGGCAAAAAAGTATGGGATTTTCTCAATGAGCCTCAGTAACTCCTGCTTTCATCTTTGGGTTCTTTCCAGTTGCTGCCAATTTGCAGAAGATTGTTGATGATCCTCTCAACAATAAAAATGTCACGTTCAAACTGGTAAGTTCACAAAACCCTTCACCATTGACCTATTGAAACAACGTTATGCCCTGTTCAACAGCCTACGAGGAGAGATGCACTGAGAATGTTTCTGTTCTCCTTTTCCCCTCAGGCATCTGGCATAGACGAGTCGGAGATCCCTGATGATGTCAAGCTGATGGGTTTCGCTCAGCTCAGCATCAGTTAACTCAACGCTCCATTAAACAAACAGTATTGCACAGCAGTATAGTTGTAAATCCCAAGACACCACCACTGCCAAAGAGGAGAGCGGCATTTGTCAACCTGTAGGGTTCTTTTCTTTACTGTAACCTGCTGTGTTAGTTAAAATGGACGGGCTATGAGAAGGGGACCAGCGTAATAATAAAACAGTTAGAACAGGAAATCACATTGGAAAGAGTTTATAGCAGGACCGATCGACAACGTGTATCTGGGAGGGAGGACGACGTCGCAATCAACCATGTCATCTTTGACTTAAAAATAAACAACAAAACGTTTCTTAAGTTAGTGTTGTACAATCCAAAGCATTATTTAATGTAACTGCTGTCAGACAACAGAAATGCCTTGTATCAACCGTGCCACTGAACCAACTGTGTTTTGTGTGTAGTGGCCTCCACTATTAGACATCTGAATCATACAGTATGCTGCCTCAAAATGGATAGCAGATTACCTATATAGGGCACTACTTTTGGGCCTTGTTCAAAAGTAGTGCCCTGTGTAGGGAATGGGATACGGACATCTATTACAGTATGGATTTAAGTAGTAGAGGGAATGGATGACTTGATTTCCTTTTGATAATATTATTGATATTAAACTGTAGGGGCCCCTAGTCACAGTAACTAGCCAGTTTAACATGAACCAGAAAGAACTGGCATTTCTCTTAGCTTATGTCAACTTATGTTATGATATACACTTTCTTAGCTGTGTCGTACACTTTCTTTGGCGTACCTGTTGACATAAGGTGTTATAAGCTCTTATAGTCGTATCATAACTTATGACAGCTAATGTCAACTTATCTTAACTGTTGACATCAGCTGTTTTTATAACTGCTCATTGGTGCATCGTTATGTTGACATAAGCTGTGGTGTTAGTTGTTCAGGTTACCCCAGACAGACAGAAGGACAGACATCTTTGCGCTAACATGGAAGGGGTCTGTTCAGGAGGGAGCAATGTTACAGGACATAGTGAAACGTTCAGATGGAAATGTATAGCGTAGAACTGATAGGAGAGTCTGTCTGCTCTATTCATTACATTTCTATCTGCAAATGTTCTTGAACATTATCCAGTGTTAATACGCAACGAAGGTTAAACAATACCTTACTGAGACCTTTTTATTATTATGGTAAAACAATACCTTACTGAGACCTTTATTATTATGGTAAAACAATACCTTACTGAGACCTTTATTATTATGGTAATACAATACCTTACTGAGACCTTTTATTATTATTATTATTATTATTATTATTATTATTATTATGGTAAAACAATACCTTACTGAGACCTTGATCATTATGGTAAAACAATACCTTACTGAGACCTTGATCATTATGGTCTTGGGAGTGACTATGCAACTTTGTCTCTGTGATGTTCACTAGCCACTGGAACTGTACTCTCACTAGCCAGCCGTCATCATTAAGGCCACTGGATCTCTGTACTCTCACTAGCTAGCTAGCCGTCATCATTAAGGCCACTGGATCTCTGTACTCTCACTAGCCAGCTAGCCGTCATTTATATCTGTTTTGTCATTGTAGATGGACAAAATCATTTGTGTCGTTCTCCAATCCATCCACTCACCTGAAAGTCACTGACTGTTGTCACTCCCACTTTACGTTGTATGTTGGTTGGCAGTGTTGGGGAAGCTACTATGGAAATATAATTTACCAAGCGACCAGTTACTTCACGCTGGAAGAAGTTAAGCTACCCTTAAGAAAATCATAGTTTACTTACCTACTTTTTCTAAGTAACTTTAGTTAAATACATCCAAACTACTATGATATCTAAATCTGAAATATCAGACTACAAATTGCAAGAACAGATCACACTGGAGTCAGATGTTAACACTATAATTTAGCCTATTAAACACAAAAGTGAGAATTAGGCATGTCTGATTCTGAAGAATATTAAAATATTGTATTAAATTGTTGCAAAAAAGTAGTGTAGTGTGTACTTCCAGTAGTTAGCTACACCGCTATATGGCAATAAAGTAATTAACTACTGAAAACACTACTAAGACTTGGATTTAGTTCAACTACCACCGATCTACTGCAAAATGTAATTACATTACTAGTTGAACATAAATGTTAATGTAGTTCACTAGTCCCCAACACGGTTGGTTGGTGTGTGATGTGTGTTTGCTAGTTCAGGTACTGTTGTAAATCAGTCTATTTAGCAGATGTATTTCAAAAAGGTACGTACATTATAATGGGAACTGATGATGGATGCCGCAACATGTCAGTCACACACCTTCCCAATGGTCTTTTTGTTAGTAGGAGGCAAAGCATCAACTGTTTCTGGAGTACATTTCTAAGACAGAAACAAGGCTCTTATTGTACATATGATTACGTCAGAAAAACAACTGGTACACTTCATCAGCTCATCCAGTCTATAGGTTAAAATGATGAAACTACAGTAAGTTGTTATTTTTGTTCTTTTGTATTGAGTTTTCCCACTGTTGGCCTTCTGTTAGATATTCATAAGTAATTCCAAGTTTTGTTGCTAATCATGCCACATTTGATTTGCTAAATTGGCACCTTTTATTATTATCAATATATTATTAACATAGCTGCATATTTTAGATAGTTCAAAAGGCTTGTGATCTGGCTCACATTCTATGCTTTTGTTTTCATGGAGATATTAATATGCAATTTGTATTTTTTTGTTTCGTTTTTTCCATTGGGACTTTTTTCTAATCACTGAAACCTGTCCAATTTAGAATTGGTTTCCTGTAGTATGTAAAAAAAAAAAAAAATGGAATGATGTTCCTCAACAAATGTAAAAGTAGGTCTAGCTAACAAACACAAGAAAATTACACACAACTGACACCATTCCCGCTAGTGTGATATGTTGCTTTCAGACTGAGCAATATGTTGAAGAAAGTTAGCCTGGGTGCCAGTCTCTTTGTGCCATC
This sequence comes from Thymallus thymallus, assembly GCA_023634145.1. NCBI lineage: Eukaryota > Metazoa > Chordata > Actinopteri > Salmoniformes > Salmonidae > Thymallus > Thymallus thymallus. The sequence continues at coordinate 4,748,449 of CM042382.1, forward strand.
ATGCCAAATCCCTGTCACTCATTGTCATGGAAAACAATGCAATTGGCATTGGCAAGAGAATAAACAGATTTGGGACACCCAGGCTAGAAGAATTGGAAAGCCACTGTTGTCAGGTAGATATGTCACAAGGCAAACTCTTTGAATGATGAGTATTTATTATGACACTCACTTGGATCTGAATTAACTTTATGCTTTTTTTTTTTGTTGTTGGAAGTTGGTTTACTTGAAACCAATGCATATTTTTTTCGATGTTGTGTATCGTCACAAAACCTGCAAGTGATCAAAATCAATTGTGTTGATTATTTGAAGAATGTTATTTGTCAAACCTTAGAATTTAAATGACAAAACTTGATGTCATTAATGAAAAGCCCTTTGCAGAATCAATGTTGTAAATGTGCAGTTGAAAAAAATTGCCATCACACAAAAACAACATGGTCAACTATTATTTCTAAATACTGGTGAATAGGCAAATAAAATCACATGATTTGAACCAAGTCCCAAGAGTTTTCTTTATATACATTCATAGTCCGTTTTATGCAGGTGCTTGGCAAGTAAAAACTATGTGAATCCGGATCACGGCACCACTGTAGCCGGCATCACCGTGCTGCTAACTGTAACACTTCCTTTCCTTGTAACTGGTTTTCAGAATCTGGTCACAAGGTCAGGAAAATCTACTAGGCCTTGTAAGTGTAGCCAGATAATAGTTTTAGTTAAAGTGATACTGTATAATTTCAGCCAGTAGTTTTGAAAGTAATCTAGTGTTCACAAGCCAAGCCACAATTGTGTACGATGTCATCCAATTTTTGTATGATGTGTTTTGTCTATTTTGTTGTGGAAAACCAGATGACGTAACCATCCCTGGACTTTCACATCTACAGCTGTCTACTGTTTTTACATAAAGGCTGGAGCGACCTCTGGCTTTTTTTTCCAATGGGTTTTGAGGAGGAGAGAGGACGCGAGGAGAATGCATTTGAGATTATCCCTTTGACAAAACAATGGCTGCCAATGCCAAGTACAGAATTATTCACACACTTAGTGGAAAGTATTCAGACCCCTTGACTTTGTTGTTTTTTTCCCTCAACAATCTACACCATAATGACAAAGCAAAAACAGGTTTGTATTTTTTGGGGGCATAAAATATCATATTTACATTTTCAGACCCACTTTGTTGAAGCACCTTTGGCAGTGATTACAGCCTCAAGTCTTCTTTGGTATGACGCTACAAACTTGGCACACCTGTACTTGGGGAATTTCGCACATTCTTCCTTGCAAATCCACAGGTTGGATGGGGAGCATCGCTGCACAGCTATTTTCAGGTCTCTCCAGAGATGTTCAATCGGGTTCAAGTCCGGGCTCTGGCTGGGCAACTTAAGGACATCAAATCAAATCGAATGTATTGGTCACATACACGTGGTTAGCAGATGTTATTGCGGGTGTAGCGAAATGCTCGTGCTTCTAGCTCCGACAGTGCAGTAGTATTTAACAAGTAATATCTAACACTTTCACAACATATACCCAAATACACATGAATCTAAGTAAGGAATGGATTGAGAATATATACTGTACATAAATGTCACAGTAAGTGGCACAGTAAGCTTTATAGTATGCAGTATACACACATGAGATTGGTGATTCAGTATATAAACATGATTAAGTGACTAAGATACCTAAGGATAGTATAACGTACAGTTTAAACAGATGAGTTGTGCAGGATACGGAAACATTATTAAAGTGACTCATTTCCTTAAAGTGGCCGGTGATTTCTAATCTACGTATGTCTATAAGCAGCCGTCTCTGATGTACTAGAGATGGTTGTTTAGCAGTTTGGTGATGTATAGAGTACAATACAGTATATACATATTAGATGGATGATGCAATATTTATTTTAATTTTATTTCACCTTATTTAACCAGGTAAGTTATCATTTTCAACTGCGACCTGGTACACACAAATAGAGTGACTAAGATACCGTAGAATAGTGTAGAGTGCAGTTTATACATAGAGATGAGTGATGCAGTTTATACATAGAGATGAGTGATGCAGATACGGATACATTATTAAAGTGGCTAGTGTTCTATTCCTTAAAGTGGCCGGTGATTTCTAAACTATGTCTATAGGCAGCAGTCTCTGATGTGCTAGAGATGGTTGTTTAGCAGATGGTGGCGTAGTATAGAGTACAATACAGTATATACATATGAGATAGGTGATGCAATATGTACACACAAATTGAGTGACTAAGATACCCTAGAATAGTGTAGAGTGCAGTTTATACATAGAGATGAGTGATGCAGATACGGATACATTATTAAAGTGGCTAGTGTTCTATTCCTTAAAGTGGCCTGTGATTTCTAATCAGTGTCTATAGGCAGCCGCCTCTGGTGTGCTAGTGATGGCTGTTTAGCTGTCTGATGGCCTTGAGATCTCTTCCTGTCATTTACCTGTACAGTTCAATTTAACCATGCAAATATTCACTTACCTGTACATTTAACCAGACTGTATATTAAGTAAACAATTATTACCCTCACTTATCATACGCACATTTAGCTATTTAAGTATCTTTCTCTGTCATCGACCTGTAAAGTTAACCATGCACTTTTTAATTCAGTCATTCACTCATACTATGCAATGCCTTTTTATAGCTTTTTGCACTCCAGACTTTTTGTATTTTTATACTTCTTCATACTGCCGCACTATGAACCATGTATCGTGTATCTGTATTTTGTGTATTTAGTTCTGGCATTTTGCACCTGCCCTGTGTTTTTCGTAGCTGCTTGACAAAGAAATTTCCCCCCGAGGATCAATAAAGTACGTATCTATCTAGAAGCAGTTTTTCAGTCTCTCTGTCCCAGCTTTGATGCACCTGTACTGACCTCGCCTTCTGGATGATAGCGGGGTGAACAGGCAGTGTCTCGGGTGGTTTATGTCTTTGATTATATTTTTGGCCTTCCTGTGGCAACGGGTGCTGTAGGTGTCCATGAGGGCGGGAAGTTTGCCCCCAGTAATGCGTTGGGCAGACCGCACCACCCTCTGGAGAGCTTTGCGGTTATGGGAGGTGCAGTTGCCGTACCAGGCAATGATGCTGCCCGACAGGATACTCTCGATTGTGCATCTGTAGAAGTTAGTGAGGGTTTTGGGTGATAAGCCTAAATTCCTTCAGCCTCCTGAGGTTGAAGAGGCGCTGTTGCACCTTCACCACACGGTCTGTGTGGGTGGACCATTTCAGTTTGTCAGTGATGTGTACACCGAGGAACTTGAAGCTTTCCACCTTCTCCACTGCGGTCCCATCGATGTGGATAGGGGGATGCGCCCTCTGCTGTTTCCTGAAGTTCACGATCATCTCCTTAGTTTTGCTGACGTTGAGTAAGAGGTTATTTTCCTGGCACCACACTTCCAGAGCCCTCACCTCCTCCCTGTAGACTGTCTCATCGTTGTTGGTCATCAAGTCTACTACTGTTGTGTCGTCTGCAAACTTGATGATTGAGTTGGAGGCGTGAATGGCCACGCAGTCATGGGTGAACAGGGAGTACAGGAGGGGGCTGAGCACACACCCTCGTGGGGCCCCAGTGTTAAGGATCAGCGAGGAGGAGGTGTTGTTTCCTACCTTCACCAACTGGGGGCGACCCGTCAGCAAGTCCAGGATCCAGTTTCACAGGGCGGGGTTCAGACCCAGGGCCTCAAGCTTGATGATGAGCTTGGAGGGTACTATGGTGTTGAATGCTGAGCTATAATCAATGAACAGCATTCTTACATAGGTGTGCCTCTTATCCAGATGGGATAGGGCAGTGTGTAATGTGATGGCGATTGCATCATCTGTGGATCTATTGGGGCGGTAAGCAAATTGAAGGGGTCTAGGGTGTCAGGTAATGCTCTGAGGACGCGGCTAGGGATACCATCTGGGCCAGCAGCCTTGAAAAGGTTAAGACATTTAAATGTCTTACTCACGTCAGCCACTGAGAAGGAGAGCCCACAGTCCTTGGTAGCGGGCCGCATCGGTGGCACTGTATTATCCTCAAAGCAAGCGAAGAATGGCTGGTTTTCATTTTATATTCCGTGATTGTCTGTAGACCCTGCCACATACATCTCGTGTCTGAGCCGTTGAAATGTGACTCAACATAATCCCTATACCGACATTTAGTCTGCTTGATTGCACTACGGAGGAAATAACTGCACTGTTTGTATTCTTCCATAGCCTGGAAAGGGTCCCTGTGCTGTGGAAAACATCCTGCCTGGTCCCAGTGCCCAAGAAGGTGCATCCCACTGTCCTGAATGACTTCAGACCTGTAGCACTAACATCCCACATCATAAAGACCCTTAAACACCGGGGCTCTGTACAAAAAGGGCCAGAGCCGACTCTACTTTCTGAGGAGGCTCAGGTCCTTCAATGTGTGCAGTAAACTTTCTACCAGGCTGTGGTAGCCAGTGCCATCTTTTTTGCAGTGGTGTGCTGGGGCGCTAACATAAAGGCCAGTGATGCTTCTCGGGTAAATAAGCTGATCAGGAAGGCCAGCTCTGTTCTGGGGACTAGCCTTGACACTCTAGAGGAGGTGGCGGAGAGACGGATCCTGGCCAAACTGCAGGCCATCATGGACAACGTCATCCACCCTCTGCATGCCATGGTTATGATGCAGAGGAGCACCTTCAGTCACAGACTGATCCCACCACAGTGTGCCAAAGAGCGCTACAGGAGGTCCTTCCTGCCGGCGGCTATTAGACTATTTAATGCCTCACCGGGGTGCCGTGCAGTCGGCAACATAGACCTGGAACTGTAATATTGAGTTGCACCCCTGCTTGCCCTCGGACTGCCTCAATTTGTCGCCACATGGACTCTACCAGGTTTCAAAAGCGTTACACTGGGATGCTGGTGCATGTTGACTGTTCTTTGGGTGGTGAACCTTTTTTGATACTAGTGTTTAGCGTGAAAAACCCAGCAGCGTTGCAGTTCTTGACACACTCAAACCAGTGCGCCTGGAACCTACTACCCTACCCTGTTCAAAGGCACTTACATATTCCTAATGTTCTCCAAAATCTACGTTGAGACTGGTGTTCTGCAGGTACTATATAATGAAGCTGCCAGTTGAGGACTTGTCGAGTTGACAAGATTGTTTACAATAAATAAATACATTTTTTACAAACAGGTAACATTGTCATCTCAATTCTTACATTCAGCAGCTGCCCAGATCATTAACTTAAAATAAACAATGTAAATTATTATATTCAGAGGTCCAACACTAATAAGTAAGTCGTCATTGCAGTTAAACAAGAAGGTTGATAGTGTCTGTAAAGAATCATCAGTTAAACAAGAAGGTTGATAGTATCTGTAAAGAATCATCAGTTAAACAAGAAGGTTGATAGTATCTGTAAAGAATCATCAGTTAAACAAGAAGGTTTATAGTATCTGTAAAGAATCATCAGTTAAACAAGAAGGTTTATAGTATCTGTAAAGAATCATCAGTTAAACAAGAAGGTTGATAGTATTTGTAAAGAATCATCAGTTAAACAAGAAGGTTTATAGTATCTGTAAAGAATCATCAGTTAAACAAGAAGGTTGATAGTATCTGTAAAGAATCATCAGTTAAACAAGAAGGTTGATAGTATCTGTAAAGAATCATCAGTTAAACAAGAATGTTGATAGTATCTGTAAAGAATCATCAGTTAAACAAGAAGGTTGATAGTATCTGTAAAGAATCATCAGTTAAACAAGAAGGTTGATAGTATTTGTAAAGAATCATCAGTTAAACAAGAAGGTTTATAGTATCTGTAAAGAATCATCAGTTTAACAAGAAGGTTTATAGTATCTGTAAAGAATCATCAGTTTAACAAGAAGGTTTATAGTATCTGTAAAGAATCATCAGTTAAACAAGAAGGTTTATAGTATCTGTAAAGAATCATCAGTTAAACAAGAAGATTGATAGTATCTGTAAAGAATCATCAGTTAAACAAGAAGGTTGTTAGTATCTGTAAAGAATCATCAGTTAAACAAGAAGGTTGATAGTATCTGTAAAGAATCATCAGTTAAACAAGAAGGTTTATAGTATCTGTAAAGAATCACCAGTTAAACAAGAAGGTTGATAGTATCTGTAAAGAATCATCTGTTAAACAAGAAGGTTGATAGTATCTGTAAAGAATCATCAGTCGTCCGTTGAACAACATGTCATTACTCAGCCGTACTGTAGAAAACCCCATCACAGTCACCCACACTGTGACTTCTAACTCCTGCAGAAGGCGCTCCTCCCCCGCTGGAGCCTAGCACACAGGGGGGTTGTAAACTGGCTTTTTCTTACCTCAGGCCCTAGCCAAACCCATTGGTTTCTTGTTGCCAGCGGCCTTTACCACACGTGGAGTCAGCCAATCACAGGCAGGTCATCTAGGGTCTTTGATCCTCCTCCCAGTCTTCAGCAAGCAGTGACAGAGTGAGGAACTCTCTCAGAAACCTCTGCCCTGCATACCAACAACTAGGCCACAACCAATGGACCTTTCTCCTACAGCCCTGGACACTCACAACAGACGATAGTTTTACTGTGTTACTGACGTATGAAAGTGGACTCTAGACAGAGCAGTTTATGTCTAGTTGTTCCGTAAGCTTGTTCAGGGAATGACATTTAAATTCTCAAAGCCACTTGTCCATCGGGCAGGTCAGGAGCAGTTTTTTACAGAAGATTATGGTCACTTGCACAGAAAATGTATTTGGCTGTTTACATTCTCACATGCCAAAAATGTAATTGCTTTTCACTCCAACATAGCTCCGTTATCCTGGTGGAACCAGCTTGATCGGTGTTCACGCAGCTATCCTAAGCGATATTATATTACAACTAACTTCACTTTGTTAAGAGTGTAGATAGGCAAATAATATAAACTTGACGGCAAAACATTCAGAATGTGGGCTTGTTGAATTGTATAACTATGGAACGGGCGGTGCAGAATGTTTATATTACTTCTAACTGTTCTTCTTAAGTCATGTTTCCACACATGCTGAATCATGCTTTCTAAAAGACTGTGGGCCAGTAGAGTTAAACAGTAATTTATATTGCATAAAGGCTTCTGTGTGACGAAGCACCTTCTGTCTGGAGCTCCTCAAGCAGAGATTCACTTGATTTCTTTAACATGGCTGATTTTGGCGAGATCCTGAGGACCATTGGAGATTTTGGATTATTCCAGAAGCTTATACTATTTGGACTATGCTTCCCGAATCTTATCCTGCCTTTCCACCTGGCCAGTTTGATTTTCATCCAGTCAGACCCTGAGCGCCACTGTAACACTGACTGGATCCTTAGAGCTGGTTCTAATCTGAGCAGTGAGGAACAGCTGAATCTGACCGTGCCCCGGGAGGAGGATGGAGCCTTCAGTAGGTGCCTGATGTTTACCCCTGTGGACTGGGACATTGACACCATCAGGGAGCATGGACTCAATCAGACCACTAACTGCCAGAATGGATGGGTGTACAACAAGATAATGTATGAGGCCACCATAGTCACTGATGTAAGTAGGACTGGATGAGTGTTGGGGATTAACTATTGTTTTTACTAATCATAAGACTGTATATTGTCATGTCATTAATGAGCTTGTATGTTTTCTGATTTTATCTTGTTGCAGTTTGATCTTGTCTGTGGCAAAGCTAACGTTGTAGGACTTGCACAAACTGGGTTCATGGCTGGCATTCTTCTTGGTTCACTCTTGTTTGGACCTTTTGCTGAATCGTAAGTACACTGGAAGTTGTGAATAACATGTCCTACACTTCTTGGTTTCTTTCTTTCTCTTTGTAAAAACACCACTGAAGAGGAACATTCATCAAACCTTGAAAAGGAGGTTTCAAACTGTTTTAACCAACACAAGTTTCGCCCCTTTTCTCTTCCAGATTTGGTCGCCAACGAGCAACTCAGATTCCCATGGTTATTATGCTCATTTTTACTGTAACGACAGGCCTGTCTCCAAACTTTTATTTGTATCTGGCATCCCAGTTTTTAGTAGGGATCGCATTTGGCGGATTTCGAATCAACGGCATTGTATTAGGTAAAAGGATGTCCTTTTCAAATACTACGCTCTATAATAAAAAAACATGAGATAACAGAACTCAGTCAATGATTTATCAATCAGCCGGTCAAAATCACAAGTTGTATAACATTATTACATGTTCCTTTCCACAGCAACTGAATGGGTCGGAGTGACAAGACGTTCTTATGCGTCTTGCTTGAGTCAGACGTTCGGTGGAATTGGCCAGTGCATCCTTGCTGGTATGATCTTCTTCCTCCGAGACTGGAGACTTGCGCAGTTTGTCATGGCTGCACCAATAGCAGTGGTCGTCGTATATATATGGTGTGTACATGTATCGGCTTTCAACAATATTAAAACTGATTTTAATTCAGTGATTACACATCCCAAACGGAAGCTATTCAAACTGATAAAGACCTCAGGGCCAAATCTGAATAATAATGATTATGAATATGAATTGTAATTGTGAAATTGTTTGCCTGTTATGTATTTCCAGGTTTATTCCTGAATCAGCCAGGTGGTTATTGGATCGAGGGAAAACAGAGGAAGCTGAGAAGTTGATACTCAGGGTAGCAGCCATCAACAAACGCACAGTTCCAGATAGTATTCTAGAGAAGGTAAATTGAATCGAATTAGGAATTAGAATACTAGAATGGAAATTAAACTTCTTATGATGGTATAAACGTCAGGGAGTTGGTCAACCATGGTTTGCCAGTGCTGGGATCAGACATTGTGTAAAATAATGAATTTTAAGAATGTATCTGCACTGTATGTTTGTTAGCTAGCTAGCTAGCTAGCCAGACAATATGAGGATATTTTATTATTTTTACCAAACCATATGACCTTTGTTTTGGAGGTGTTCAGAACAAGATTAAGGGTAGAGAAAGCTTGTTGGACACTAAGAAAGCTTTGTTGTAGAGCATTTAACACAAAATCCGGGGAGGGTACAGCTGAGTATAAGACTATCATCTGCATATAAATGGATGAGAGCGCTTCCTGCTGCCTGAGCTATGTTGTTGATGTAAATTGAGAAGAGCGTGGGGCCTAGAATTGAGCCTTGGAGTACTCCCTTGGTGACAGGCAGTGGCTGAGACAGCAGATTTTCTGACTTTATATACTGCACTCTTTGAGAGAGGTAGTTAGCAAACCAGACCAAAGACCCCTCAGAGACACCAATACTCCTTAGCCGGCCCACAAGAATGGAATGGTCTACCGTATCAAAAGCTTTGGCCAAGTCAATAAAAATGGCAGCACATCATTGCTTAGAATCAAGGGCAGTGGTGACATCATTGAGGACCTTTAAGGTTGCAGTGGCACATCCATAACCTGAGCGGAAACCAGATTGCATACCAGAGAGAATACTATAGACATCAAGAAAGCCAGTCAGTTGATTATTGACAAGTTTTTCCAACACTTTTGGTAAACAGGGCAAAATAGAAATAGGCCTATAACTGTTAGTTAAATAAAGGACTAACCGTGGCTGCCTTCCAAGCAATGGGAACCTCCCCAGAACGGAGAGACAGCTTAAAAAGGTTGGAGATAGGCTTGGCGATGATAGGGGCAGCAACCTTAAAGAAGAAAGGGTCTAAACCATCTGACCCAGATGTTTTTTGGGGGTCAAGTTTCAGGAGCTCCTTTAGTACCTCGGACTCAGTAACTGCCTCCAGGGAAAAACTTTGTAGCTTGGCAGGGGAAAAAGAGGGAGAAGCATCGGGGATAGTTGCATTAGAAGGGGTGGCAGATGAGGAAATGTTGGATGGAAAGGAGGCATGGCTGAGTCAAATAGGAATCCTGACTTAATGAAGTGGTGATTAAAGAGTTCAGCCATGTGCTTCTTGTCAGTAACAACCACATCATCAACTTTAAGGGACATGGGCAGCTGTGAGGAGGAGGGTTTATTCTCCAGGTCTTTAACCGTTTTCCAGAATTTCTTGGGGTAAGTCCCACAGAAAGTAAAGTAAATAACATTGTCCTTCCGGATAACCTGAGGTCACTTATTTCTCATTTGCCTTAACGAGAGCCAGTCAGCCTGAGTAAGCGTGTGCCGGCCATTTCGCCAAATGCAATTCTTGAGGTGGAGTAACTCTGCAAGATTACGGTCGAACCAAGGGGCTGAACCTGTTTTTAATTCTCATTTTCTTTATGGGGGCATTTGTAACAATACCACTGAAAATATAAAAAAATAATGTCCAAGCGTCTTCGACAGAGGGGATCAAGCTGATTCTATTCCCTTTTACAGAAGCCAGTTCAAGACTTTCTCATTAAAGCAAGCGTCTATGACAAATCAGGACAGGTCGTTTCACTGAGCAGCCATTACGAACATAGGCTGTAAAACAGTGATCACTAAGGTCATTGCAGAAAATACCAGACTGATTCGAGGCAAATTTATGGTGAAATTATTGTCTTTTCACTTCCGTATTATGGCCCCAACAGTGCTCACTGGAACATTCAGAAGCTTAGAAATGCGCCTATAACCAATGCCATCATTATGTTTTGCAGAAATTAGGTTGCGAATGTCTTGAGACAGCTCTTTGCTTTTACCCATCATGAGATGTGTCTTGTGTGACACCTTGGCAATGAGACCTTTTGTAGGCCATCAGTTGGGACTGAACCAGCTGATATTAATTTGCACTGACAGGGGGCTGGATTGCTTTTTAATTACTGATAGTTTTCAGCTGTTGTCTTGGCTTTCCATGCCTTTTTGAACCTCCCTTTCATCATGTGTTCAATACTTTTTCCCTGTGTCATTTCACATTATAACACATAACAAGTCACGGAGAAGTAAGTGTGCTTATTTTACGTTTGAGTGTCGCGTTTCAGTGTTGAGTGTTACGTGTGTCAATCGAGTTTTGTTTTGTGGTAGTGTTTTGTTTTGTTTTGTGTTGTGTTAGTTCGTCTTTTGTGTTTTATATTACATAGTAAATAATAAAAACAATGTCGAACTACAGTCCCTGCGCTGCGTCTTGGTCCGTGTATCCTCTCGTGACACTCCTCTAGTAATTTAATAGGATCTTTATGGTAATGTGTGACATTGTAATCTTTGGAAGCAATTGTCTATAACTATTAATGTATTCTATTAATCTACTACGTTTCCTCACAGCACTGTATATAAAACACGCAAAACTCACCACAGAACCAAAGTTTAGATGGTTGGGTTTAAAAACTCATTGTTCAGTAAATACGATTAAGCTTTTTACTGATATCTATCAGGTTTCTTTCAGGCGCTGATTATGGTACATCTACCCCAAAGAGCATTAACTAACACAAAGATCACCTCCATTCCAGATAGCTGAGGAGAAAGTTGTTCAGAAGGGAGGCATACTCATTCTCATCAAATCCCCTGTACTTAGGAAATACTTCTTGACTATTACTCTTGGATGGTAAGTTCTTTAATACCTTTCAGCCCATACTAAATCTCATCATGACAAACAAATTATTTCTGTTTTTGTGTGTCTCTCTGAAATTCCAGGTTCTCGTTAAACCTCTCCTACTACTGTCTGTCCTTCAACGTCGGGAACTTTGGCTTGGACATCTTCTTGACACAGCTCATGTTCGGACTTACAGAGATACCAGGTCATATTCTCTGCATCTTTATACTGGAATATCTGGGGAGGAAGATATCATTAATGTCCGCCCTTCTGACTGGTGGAATCACCTGCTTCCTAATCCTGTCTGTTCCACAAGGTAAAGTTCCAACAGGAATACATTTTAGTCATTTAGCAGATGCTCTCCAGAGCGACTTACAATTAGTGCATTCATCTTAAGAGAGCTTGTTGAGACGTCAACACATCACAATTTTCCCTCAACAAAGGATTTTTCAAAAAAGTCAGTGCTAGTGGGAAAAGATATGTGTTTTTTGTTTGTATTATTTTTTTTGGGGGGGGACGCCGTGAGAGTTATTTAAGATACTCTTCAAAGTGTGCCAGGACAGAAAAGAGATTTGACTGGGCTGAGCGGGAGCTGTAGGGGGGGAAGGGCTGAAAGATCAGAGGTGGCAGAACAGAATGCTCGGGTTGGGATGTAGGGTTTGAGGATATCCTGAAGGTAAGGAGGTGCTGTTCCTCTTGTTGCTCTGTAGGCAAGCACCAGGTTCCTGAAAATAATGCGAGCTTTGCCTGGAAGCCATCGGAGTGTGTGGAGGAGTGGGATGACACGTGAGAACTTAGGAAGGTTGAACACCAGGCTGGCTGCGGCATTCTGGATAAGTTGCAGGGGTTTGAAGGTACAAGCAGGGAGCCCATTCAACAGAGAGTTGCAGTAGTGTAGGCGGGAGATGATACATGCCTGGATTACGACCTGTGCTGCTTCCTGTGTGAGGAAAGGTCGTACCCTACAGATGTTGTAGAGCATGAACCTGCAGGAGCGAGTCACTGCTTTGATGTTTGCAGAGGACGACCGGGTGTCTGGGAGGGGTCAACCATGATGGAGAGGTCTTGGAGCGGGCAGGCCTTTGCCGGGATGAAGAACAGCTCCGTTTTGTCGAGGTTGAGCTTGAATAGGTGGGCCGACATCCAAGCTGAGATTTAGATTTAGATTTTATTAGGATCTCTTTTAGTCCTCATTTGGACTAATCTTCCACAAGTCCTTAAACATTAAAATACAATTTACCTTTTTTTGTGTTTTATATTTTATTGAACAGGTAGACAGTAGTGACAATGAAAACTAGCACTCAGAGAGTAGACCACTGCTCAGTTTTTTCTTTAACCCTATCCCCCATCATTCCCAGTAAACCCCACACACATACACAAACACAGACATAGACTATATACCAAAAAACGAGGACCTGGAAAACATAAAAGGCACGAGAATACAAACACAGTACAAGGGAAGGAGAAAGAAGAAAATAAAAAGAAAGGGAGGAAAGAAAGATAAGTAAACTAATCAGGGGGTTTCTGTGTCTCTAACTTTTCAAATAAATAAATAAATGGCTGCTATTTTTTTGTAAAGTTGACAGTGGAGCCCCTTATTGAAAATGTAATTTTTTCTAGTTGTAAGAAAAACATAACATCCCTGAGCCATTGAGAGATGGATGGGGGGTGGACTGACTTCCAATCTAAAAGTATTCTACGTCTGGCCAGTAAAGAAGTGAATGCAACCAACTCTGCCTGGCTGTGGTTCAAGGAGGTCAGCAGGGATGCCAAACACTGCTAACAGAGGGCGCGGCAGCAAGGCCACACCCAGCACCTCAGACAGTACCTTGAATTTCGAGTCCCAATAGCTATTTAAGGCAGGGCATTGGGCAAACATATGAGTGAGATCACAGGGGGAGGCATGGCATCTATCACACTCATCCTTTACGTCAGGGTAAATACAAGCCAGTCCGGCCTTGGAGAAGTGCACCCTGTGTACCACTTTAAATTGGATAAGACCCAGGCGAGCACAAGGTGTCGTGGAGCGTATCCTGTCTATTGCCTCACTCCACCACTCCTGCGTAAACTCAACCCCCATCTCCCGCTCCCAAGCCGACTTGATTTTATCAGTGGAATGCACATCAAGAGACATAATGCACGAGTAGATTTGAGAGATTAGCCCACTCTGATGGGGCAGCAGAGATAGCACAGCATCCCAGGGTCTACTTGGGGGCGGGGCAGGAAAGCCAGGGAACTGGGAGGAAACAAAGTGGCGTAGCTGAAGGTAGCGGAAAAAGTGAGATGGAGGCAAGGAGCACTTAGAGACAAGATCAGGAAATCTGACAAAACCACTGTCACCATACATGTCCTGAAAGGTCGCAATACCCTTTCTTGACCAGAGGGAGAAGGCAGTATCCACTATGGACGGGGGAAATGCATGGTTTCTATTGATAGGGGCTAAGGTAGATGCAGAGGACCGGTCCAGAGCTGGACTAGCAACGCAGTTCAGATTCCCGCCAAATAGCAAACGGTGGGTATCCAAGGAAGGGATTTTCCCCAGCAAGTGGTTGGCAAAAGAAACGTCATCAAAGTTTGGGGCTTACACATTAACCAGCACCACCGGCGTGTGCCAGAGAGTGCCGGTTATGATGAAATATCTGCCATTGCTGTCAGAGATAACACTGCTGCTAACCAAGATTGCAACCCCCCTTGCTTTGGAGTTAAAAAGGGAGCGAAAAACTTGGCTATATCTAGAGTTTTGTAACCTTGAGTGGTCATTAATGCAAAGATGTGTCTCCTGTAAGAAAACCACATCCGCTCCAAGCTTTTTCAAATGAGAGAGGACCCTAGACCTCTTAACTGGGGTGTTCATCCATTTGACCTTCCAAGATATGAACTTAATAGGTGCAGGCGCACTTCCACCAACCCCATCAACACTACTGGTGCTAGCCATGTAAACTATTTAAAGAGGAGAAATTAAGAGACCGGACAAGCTTTAGTGAAAAAAACAGAAAAAAATAAAAAAGAAGGAAAAACAGAAAAGATAAAGGGAGAGAACACAGATCTAATAGACAAAAAAAGACAGAAATACATCCATACAAACAGATTACGCCCACCCCCCCTCCCAAGTTACCCAGTCTACACATCCGGAGATAGCACCAAAACCCTGACGTAGCTCCCGTGCATATTAAGCAGTGAACGTAGGAGACGCCGTCGCACATATACAACAAAAATAAAATTGAAATAAAAAATCTGTATATCTGCTAAAGTTCTGTGAATATATAAACACAATACCCCAGGCAAGTATGAGGTAAATACGGGAAGCTATACAGTTGTATACTAGTGTGCCATTGAAAAAAAAAAAAAAATATATATATATATATATATATATATATAACAAAATAGTAATAAAAATGAAATTAAACATATGAATTGTTAATTTGAAATACAATTTTTAAAAAATTCCAGAGACAGGAGTACCTAAGATGTATTTGAGTGGCTGGGCCTTAGGCTACATATCAATGAGAAGGCTGGCAAAGGTGTTGACTTACAAAAATCAAACATTTCGGCCGAGCCAGGCTTTTGCCTCTTCAGGAGAATTGAACCGAAGGTTCTCACCGTTGTGGTCGATGTGCAGCTTCGCTGGGAAACGCAAGGAGAACTGGACTTTTCTTGGCCACAACAGACGTGAAGTCCGGGAAGATGTGGACTTTCTTGCCGTGGAAGTGTAGTTGTTCCTTTGCGGGCCTGCGGATGATTGCCTCCTTGTCCCGGAAGTTGTGAAACTTCACGATCACCACTCTCGGTCTTGTGTTGACAGCGTTGCCCGTGGGAGGGGGGTCGAGGTGATGAGCTCTGTCCAGCTTCATGGGGAGGGCGCAAGAGAATTGCAGAGGACCTCCGTAAAGAAACTGGACATGAAGGCCACTGGATCCGCCCCCTCCACTCTTTCAGGGATACAGCGACGCGATCTCAACTCGAGATCGTCTATCTTGTCAGCCATCTGCACGCATTCAGAGTTAAGGCGCGTGACAGCTAGCTCTAGAGTGACGACCCGGTCGCTGTAGTCGGATAGACTCCGCTCGAGGTCCGAGATTCGGCGACCCTGTGCTTCGACAGCGAGGCCATCCAGGGCTGAAGAGATGGGACCCAGAGCCGCGTCAATAGCCGGCTTCAGAACCGCCTCGATAGCAGACTGCACCTGGATAGCAATCAGGGCCGGTATGTCGGCGAACATAGCTACCCGAAAATCATGGAGGTCTGCGCGAGTGATCGCTTGAGAGCAGGGACCAGAAGCCGCGCCATTATTGTGGACACTATCTGCCATGCTAGGAGTAACTTCTGCCTCACGTTTGGACTTCAAAGACCGAGACATCCGACACGAAAAGGTAGTTAAGAAACACTTAAACAAAGACTAATTAAACGAACAGACAATACGCTGTGACAGTGCGGATTGAATTAAATGCAAATTGCAAAAAGGTATAGTAAGTGCAACGGAGCTACCCAACACACAACTCACTCGCTCTCCATGACACCTGGAAGTCCCTCCAACATTTTTTTTTTTAAACGATCACATTTTTACATACAAGACATTATTACAAACAGACATAATACACTAACATATTGACCAGAAAAATACTCTTACTGTCTGAAAAGATAGATTGATTCCTTAATCTACCATAGTCCTGCAAAACGTTCCAATTCATTATATTTAAATGGCTCTAAAGTATGTTTTTAAATTAAACACTACAGGTCAAACATTTTAGGACACCTACTCATTCAAGGGTTTCCTTAATTTTTTACTATTTTCTACATTGTAGAATAATAGTGAAGACATCAAAACTATGAAATAACACATATGGAATCATGTAGTAACCAAATTTTTTTTTAAATAAATGACAGCTTTGCATACTCTTGGCATTCTCTCAACCAGCTTCACCTGAAATGCTTTTCCAACAATCTTGAAGCAGTTCCCACATATGCTGAGCACTTGTTGGCTGCTTTTCCTTCACTCTGCGGTCCAACTCATCCCAAACCATCTCAATTTGGTTGAGGTAGGGGGATTGTGGAGGCCAGGTCATCTGATGCAACACTCCATCACTATCCTTCTTAGTCAAATAGCCCTTACACAGCCTGGAGGTGTGTTGAGTCATTGTCCTGTTGAAAAACAAATGATAGTCCCACTAAGCCCAAACCAGATGGCATGGCGTATCGCTGCAGAATGCTGTGGTAGCCATGCTGGTTAAGTGTGCCTTGAATTCAAAATATATCACAGACAGTGTCACCAGCAAAGCACCCTCACACCATAACACCTCCTCCTCCATGCTTTACGCTGGGAAATACACATGCAGAGATAATCAGTTCACCCACACCGTGTCTCACAAAGACACGGCGGTTGGAACAAAAATCTCCAATTTGGACTCCAGACCAAATGACAAATTTCCAGCAGTCTAATGTCCATTGCTCGTGTTTCTTTGCCCAACTAAGTCTCTTCTTATTATTGGTGTCGTTTAGTAGTGATTTCATTTCAGCAATTCGACCATGAAGGCCTGATTCTCCTCTGAACAGTTGATGTTGAGATGTGTCTGTTACTTGAACTCTGTGAAGCATGTATTTGGGCTGCGATTTCTGAGGCTGGTAACTCTAATGAGCTTATCCACTCCAGCAGAGGTAAATCTGGGTCTTCCATTCCTGTGGCGGTCCTCATGAGAGCCCATTTCATCATAGCGCTTGATGGTTTTTGCTACTGCATTCACTGACCTTCATGTCTTAAAGCGGAGGGTCGTTCTTTTGTTTATTTTTTTGCTTATTTCAGCTTTTCTTGCCATAATATGGACTTGGTCTTTTACCAAATAGGGCTATCTTCTGTATACCACCGCTACCTTATCACAACACAACTGATTGACTCAAACACATTAAGAAGGAAAGAAATTCCACAAATTAACTTTTAAAAAAGCCTTCCAGGTGACTACCTCATAAAGCTGGTTGAGAGAATACCAAGAATGTGCAAAGCTGTTATCAAGGCAAAGGGTGGCTATTTGAAGAATCTCAAATATAAAATATATTTTGATATGTTTAAGAATCTTTCCCTGTAAATATTTCTGATCATGCATATTTTTTTTTACATTGATTTGTTATTTGAGACGACCATGATAAGCAGTTGTCTAGCTGCACCCCTAGTAGTTTGGTTTCTGCCACTTCCTCAATTTGTTCTCCCCAATTGTATCCCATGATGTGTTGGCCTATTCCTGGTGGAACAGACCAACATAACTTTGGTTTTCTTGGTATTCAAACAAGTTTGTTCCGGCAAATCCATTCCCTGATCTACTTGTAGAGCTTGCTGTACCTGTTGAACCGATTGTCTTGCTATATAAATTGTATTATCATCAGCAAATATAGTAGCTTGAGTTTCAGATAAGGCATAAGGAAGGATGTTGGTATATAAGTAAAGAAGTGGCCCAAGACAGCTGCCCTGCGGTATTCCACAATTTAAAGTGTGAGGGGAAGAAAACTACCCATTAATATAGGTGGACTGTTTCCTGTAAGTTATATATGACTGTACCCAATTCAATGATGCCTCCTTAAACCCATAACACCATAATTTTGTCAAAATTATTTAATGATACACTAAATCAAATGCTGCACTAAAATCTAAAAATAGTACACCCACAAACCTGCCATTATCCATAGCATTGAGCAATTGGTCAGTCATGTCAACCAATGCAGTGGTAGTGGAATGTTTTTTGCGATAAGCATGCTGATTGGCTGTGATCAGATCATTCTTTACCATGTACTCCCATATTTGTCTACTCACGATACCCTCCAATATCTTACTGAGTGAAGGGAGTAGACTGATTGGTCGACTATTGGCAGGAGTAATGGGAAATGTCCAATTAAATATACTACCGTTCAAAAGTTTGGGTTCACTTAGAAATGTCCTTGATTTTGAAAGAAAATCAATTTTTTTGTCCTTTAAAATAACATCAAATTGATCAAAAATAGTGCAGACATTGTTAATGTTGTAAATTACTATTGTAGCTGGTCCCGTGTAGCTCAGAGCATGACACTTGCAACGCCAGGGTTGTGGGTTCGATTCCCACTGGCCTTCTTTAGACTAGTTGAATATCTGGAGCATCAGCATTTGTGGGTTCGATTACAGGCTCAAAATGGCCAGAAACAAAGAACTTTCTTCTGAAACCCATCAGTCTATTCTTGTTCTGAGAAATGAAGGCTATTCCATGCGAGAAATTGCCAAGAAACTGAAGATCTCGTACAACGCTGTGTACTACTCCCTTCACAGAACAGCACAAACTGGCCTAGTCAGTCTAAGCATTGGAAAGAGCAGGTGTTTTGTAAACTCAGTGTATATATAGTTGAAGTCAGAAGTTTACATACACTTGTTGGTTGAAGTCATTAAAACTCATTTTTCAACCACTCCACAGATTTCATGTCGGTTAGGTCATCTACTTCATGCATGACACAAGTAATTATTCAAACAATTGTTTACAGACAGATTATTTCACTTATAATTCACTATATCACAATTCCACTGGGACAGAAGTTTACATACACTGAGTTGACTGTGTCTTTAAACAGATTGGAAAATTCTAGAAAATGATGTCAAGGCTTTAGAAGCTTCTGATAGGCTAATTGACATCAGTCAATTGGAGGTGTACCTGTGGATGTATTTCAAGGCCTACCTTCAAACTCAGTGCCTCTTTGCTCGACATCATGGGAAAATCAAAATAAATCAGCCAAGACCTCAGAAAACAAATTGTAGACCTCCACAAGTCTGGTTCATCCTTGGGTGAAATTTCCAAATGCCTGAAGGTACCACGTTCATCTGTACAAACAATAGTACGCAAGTATAACACCATGGGACCACGCAGCCGTCAAACTGCTCAGGAAGGAGACGTGTTCTGTCTCCTAGAGATGCACGTTCTTTGGTGCGACAAGTGCAAATCAATCCCAGAACAACAGCAAAGGACCTTGTGAAGATGGAGGAAACAGGTATAAAGGTATCTATATCCACAGTAAAACGAGTCCTATATCAACATAACCTGAAAGGCCGCTCAGCAAGGAAGAAGCCACTGCTCTAAAACCACCATAAAAAAGCCAGACTATGGTTTGGAACTGCAAATGGGGACAAAGATCGTACTTTTTGAAGAAATGGTCTGATGAAACAACAATAGAACTGTTTGGCCATAATGACCATCGTTATGTTTGGAGGAAAAAGGGGAACGCTTGCAAGCCGAAGAACACCATCCCAACCGTGAAGCACGGGGGTGGCAGCATCATGTTGTGGGGGTGCTTTGCTGCAGGAGGGACTGGTGCACTTCACAAAATAGATGGCATTATGAGGAAGGAAAATTAGGTGGATATATTGAAGCAACATCTCAAGACATCAGTCAGGAAGTTAAAGCTTTGTCCCAAATGGGTCTTCCAAATGGACAATGACCCCAAGCATACTTCCAAAGTTGTGGCAAAATGGCATAAGGACATCACAAAGCCCTGACCTCAATCCTATAAAAAGGTTGTGTGCAGAAAAGTGCAGAAAAAGTGTGCGAGCAAGCAGGCCTACAAACTTGACTCAGTTACACCAGTTCTGTCCGGAGGAATGGGACAACTTATTGTGGGAAGCTTGTGGAAGGCTACCTGAAACGTTTGACCCAAGTTAAACAATTTAAAGGCAATGCTACCAAATACTAATTGAGTGTATGTAAACTTCTGACCCACTGGGAATGTGATGAAAGAAATAAAAGCTCTCTCTACTATTATTCTGACATTTCACATTCTTAAAATAAAGTGGTGATCCTAACTGACTAAGACAGGGAATTTTTAATAGGATTAAATGTCAGGAATTGTTAACTCTGTTTACATGTATTTGGCTAAGGTGTATGTAAACTTCCGACGTCAACTGTACGTACAAAATCTACCGAGGCAGTGGACTGATCAAAGTTGATAACATGTTGATGTACAGTATGTTAACTCAATTTCAGACAATGCCGTTGCTATTACTGCTCTTGCTACTGCTGGGAGGTTTTTCATGAACAACGCTGGATCCATATGCAATGTCTATGTTCAGGAACTGTTTCCCACCTCTGTTAGGTAAGACCTGTATATTTCTATATGCATGCATACAGACCCCTTCACTTTTTCCACGTTGTTACATTACAGGCTGTAACGTAACAAAATTTAGAAAAATGGAAGGGGTCTGAATACTTTCCGAATGCACTGTAAAAGGCCCATAACTATACCTCATGCTACATTGTTTAATGTATCACATCCTTACTCCTTCATTCATTCAGACAAACGGCCACAGGCTTGTGCTCAATAGCTATCAGAATTGCTGGAATGCTGTCTCCAATGCTCAACATATTGGCCACATACCATTGGTCTATCCCCACTATCGTGTTCAGCAGCCTGTCATTGGCTGGTGGGGCTCTGGTCTTCCTGCTTCCTGAGACCAGGAGGACAGAATTACCTGACTCTACAGATGAGGCCGAGGGGAAGAGGTAGGTGTACCAGAGAATGTGTGAGGAAAGAGGCACATACATAAGACTTGGCAGATCGTTTTGCTGTGGAACTATAAGAGGGTCTTCATACTTTCAGTTGTCTTTTGGAGCTTGGTTTTATTGAGATCTCCTTTTTCGTCTAGAAATGTGACTACAACGATGAAGGGGGGAAAAGACTGCAAAGTGGATGATTGCGACCGTGAAAAATCTACCAAACTATAAAGTGATGTTTATGTAAGTCTTTTTCTGGGTAAATGTATTTTCAAGGCTTAGTTAGTAAGACAGTTGTCTGGTGCATGGTGCTTTTAACATCAAGGTTGTGAATTTGATTCCTGGATGGGCCACATACTTGCTGTTTTAAATTTGGCTTATGGAATTTATAGAATTAATCTACTATTTGTAAGTCTTATTACCGACTAAGTTGATCAAAAATGTATGATAAAAGTGTCTACTAAATGAACATATTACTATTATTATTATTATTATTATTATTATATTAGAATTTAAATACATTTGCAGTGTTTCAAGGAATCTAATGATATACACATTACTCACATTTGTATAAAAAAACAGACTGTCACCCATGTTACCCAATGAATCTGTAAATATTATTACGAATCCACCTTGCCAGCCTACTGCTAACTCTACACTTGCAGTGTCTAGTGGTCCTATAGGCCAGGCTAAATAATCTGTATCCTGATTGAATGTGTGCATTTATGCGAGAAGTAAGAGTATGCGGATCAGGTGTTGAATACATGTGCCCCAGGAGACAGCAAACTCTGGATCCAGGGCCAGCTCCTGATTGACTTCTTGGTCAGTCAGCCCAAGTAGTTTAGTTATGTTCACAATGGTTGGTGACAAAAATAAACATATACAAAAAGAAAAACTAAATATGGCCCAAGCTAAGGATTTAACCAAACAAACACGTGAATGCTGCCCTGACGCAAGAAGCTACATTCTAGCCTCAATGAAGTGTCTATCAGTCACTAATTTCCCACAGCTGATCAACTCATCATCAAGCGTTCATATTTCAATCAGATGTGTAGTGCCAAGGCAAAACCCAAAATGTGGACCCCTTTTGGTCACCAGGACCAGGATTGAGAAACACTACACTAATCTACATCTATTATATAATATATAATATATATTATATAACAATATTGTTTAAGATAACCTTCTTCATTTGCTACATGTCACATGAAATTGCTATACTGTCTTCTACTTTGGTAGCCTAGATTATTTACGATAAATAGCTCTTATCTTTTTTTACAAGCAGGTAACTTTGTCATCTCAATTCTTACATTCAGCAGCTGCCCAGATCGTTAACATTAAAACAAAATTCCAACCCTAAGTAAGTCGTCCTTGCTGTTCCACAATAATGTTCTTTTTCTGAATGAATAAAACCCAAAGGGCATTCCTACTGTACAGGTATAAAATGCATCTGAAAAGTAGCAAAAAAAAACTTGACAGAGAGGTGTTAAGAAAGTCTGGCGTGATTGTAGTGTGAACTTAATATAGAAATAATGAAAATAAATGGAAATAAAATCCCCAAAATGTACTCAGAGGACATAGAAGTGCCCATAGTTGCAGAATCACCCTTATATTACTTCTAACTGTTCTTCTTAAGTCATGTTTCCACACATGCTGAATCATGCTTTCTAAAAGACTGTGGGCCAGTAGAGTTAAACAGTAATTTATATTGCATAAAGGCTTCTGTGTGACGAAGCACCTTCTGTCTGGAGCTCCTCAAGCAGAGATTCACTTGATTTCTTTAACATGGCTGATTTTGGCGAAATCCTGAGGACCATTGGAGATTTTGGATTATTCCAGAAGCTTATACTATTTGGACTATGCTTCCCGAATCTTATCCTGCCTTTCCACCTGGCCAGTTCGATTTTCATCCAGTCAGACCCTGAGCGCCACTGTAACACTGACTGGATCCTTAGAGCTGGTTCTAATCTGAGTTTGATATTGTCTGTGACAAAGCTAAGGTGGTAAATTTTTCACAAACAGTGTATATGAGTTGTATTCTTGTTCAGGCCTTTTTCTGAATCGTAAGTACACTTGAAGTTCCCTTTTAGTCGGTCACTTGGTATAACATACTATGGTTTGTCAACGACCAATCTTATTCACCTAAAGACAACGCCCAACGGGCCAACGGATGCAGAGCCTGCCCTCGGAAGCCCCGCCTTCCTGGCTATAATACCGTGGGCTCACATTAATTTCAAAAATGTTTCGCTCTTCATTTTCCCTGAAGGAAGAACAAGTTATGCAATTTGCAAGCCTTTCAAGCACACGAAGACTACGAGATTCATCTCCGACTTAGGTGTCTTAGTGGGGAGAGAGTACACGTCCCTCTAGATGTTGTGAGTGTTAGGTCTTGGTATCAGTTTTTGTGTTTGCCAAACGCCTACCACTTCAGCTCTGCTTGTGTAGCCAGTGCTTCCTTGCTTGAGTAATATGGCCATTGGTAAGAGAAGTTCAAAAAGTCTAACCAGCCGAGTATGAACCTTCGACCGTGCCCTAGTGACTTACGGCAGACTGGCAGCTAGCTCCATCCAGTGCTGGGCATGTGCAGTTTCACTATGGGTGATGGGAACGGTACAGTCTGCAGTTTGCTGTGCATTCTTCTCCTTTTGTTGGCGTCATTATGTCAATGGTCCCCAAGGTCCTAGCGCCTGTCTTGAGAGTGGAGGGTTGCGTGTCGTCTGAGTCTATTGTCCAAGGTGCACGGGACAGTTTGGCACCCACAACCGCAGATAGAGTGCCTTGCGGAAATATTCGAACCCCTTGGATTTCTTCTCATTTTAATATGTTTTTCATTTAATTAATGATTGTTTACCTACTTATTACCGCGTTCCCAGCATGCTCAGGCACGCGAAGTATGCTCGTTATGTTCGCCTGCGCATGTTCGATTTGCCTTGCATGCGTGCACTGATTCATCTATCCAACAGAAAACTCTGCTCATCCGCGTGCACACTACACACTGACGATGTAGAACAACCCAACCTCTGCTTAGAACCAGCGGGCGCTGGGCGGGAACAATCAGTCTCACTCAGACAGAGATGACAGACATACGAAACTCCTGCGACTTCCTTGTCTTCACCTCCCCCGAAAAACCCCAGGCTCTTGGATAAGGAGCTATCAAATGGTAAATAAAATACTGTAGTTTCTGATATTTCAGTTAGTTGGCTAGCCACCTACAGTAGTTAGCTAAATGCAGTAGCTCTGTTTAAGGTGCTACTGTACTAGTTAGTTAGTTAGCTAGCTAGTAAACTGGCTAGCTGAGAGACTGAAAATTAGCTGTAAATCCCCAATATCAACTAATATTGAGGAGATAGGTTAGTTGTTTACTGTTAATAAAGGCCTAAATATTTTGCAAAAAGCCTTATGTTTGGCAACAAGACACTAGAGTAATGATGCAAAAAAAACACGGCAAAGGAATACACTTTGTGGCCTAAATGCAAAGCCTTATGTGTGAGGCAAATCCAACACATCACTTAGTAACTGCCTCCTTATTGTCAAGCATGGTGGTGGCTGCATCATGTTATGTTGAGCCAGAGTATACTGCGTCATTTCCGTTTTGAGCGTTTCGTTTGTCTCTGAGCTGCTGTTTGTTACCTCTTGGCTACCTGCCAAGTTTTACGTTTTTATAACTGTTTAAATCTATTTTGATTTAACACATTTTTCCAACGTCTTAATTATTATTTTTTTTTTCTACGTTTTTGTATTATAATTTATTTAATTTTTTCATTCAACATTTTTATCCCGGACGCTTTATCTGGACATGGTTCTACAGGACTTCCACCAGCCGAAGCTAAGTAGTAACATTATTAACACTATGTCATCTGACGTTAACTGCAGTCACTGTATTCATCACATACAGGAAAACTATTGCCTTATGGCGAGGATAGCCTCGCTGCAAGCCCAGCTTCAGACGCAATCGTTAGGCAAGGGCAATATAAGTGTAGGAAAGGATGAAATTGCGTCTGTGTCACCAGTAAGTACAGTTACTAGTAAAAATCCCCTCGCACAGTCCCCGCAGCCGGACATTTTTCTCAGGGCTTCTGGAAAGAAATGCAGTCGGCATGTTCAACCGGTGTCGCTCATTCAGCCGACAGAAACTTTCAACCCGTTCTCCCCATTAAGCAACGAGTCGGAGCCAGAGACTTCTCAGGTCTCTCCTCCACCCGTTACGGGGTCTGAACCACCGAAGCCTCCTACCATTAGCTCTGACAAATTGAAAACCCTAGTCATTGGCGACTCCATTACCCGCAATATTAGATTTAAGAATCATCCAGCGATTATACATTGTTTACCAGGGGGCAGGGCTACCGACGTAAAGGCTAATCTAAAGATGGTGCTGGCTAAAAATAAATGTGGCGAGTGTAGAGAATATAGAGATATTGTTATCCACGTCGGCACCAACGATGTTAGGATGAAACAGTCAGAGGTCACCAAGCACAACATAGCTTCTGTGTGTAAATTAGCTAGAAAGATGTGTCGGCATCGAGTAATTGTCTCTGGCCCCCTCCCAGTTAGGGGGAGTGATGAGCTCTACAGCAGAGTCTCACAACTCAATCGCTGGTTGAAAACTGTTTTTTGCCCCTCCCAAAGGATAGAATTTGTAGACAATTGGCCCTCTTTCTGGGACTCACCCACGAACAGGACCAAGCCTGGCCTGCTGAGGAGTGACGGACTCCATCCTAGCTGGAGGGGTGCTCTTATTTTATCTATGAACATAGACGAGGCTCTAACTCCTCTAGCTCCACTATGAGATAGGGTGCAGGCCAGGGAGCAGGCTGTTAGCCAGCCTGCCAGTTTAGTGGAGTCTGCCACTAGCATAGTCAGTGTAGTCAGCTCAGTTAGCCCCATTGAGACCGTGTCTGTGCCTCGATCTAGGTTGCGCAAACCTAAACATGGCGGTGTTCGCCTTAGTAATCTCACTGGAATAAAGACCTCCTCCATTCCTGTCATTATTGAAAGAGGTTGTGATATCTCACTTCTTAAAATAGGGTTACTTAATGTTAGATCCCTCACTTCCAAGGCAGTTATAGTCAATGAACTAATCACTGACCATAATCTTGATGTGATTGGCCTGACTGAAACATGGCTTAAGCCTGATGAATTTACTGTGTTAAACGAGGCCTCTCCTCCTGGTTACACTAGTGACCATGTCCCCCGCGCATCCCGCAAAGGCGGAGGTGTTGCTAACATTTACGATAGCAAATTTCAATTTACCCCCCAAAAAAGGACAGCGTTTTCATCTTTTGAGCTTCTAGTCATGGAATCTAAGCAGCCCACTCAATCACTTTTTATAGCTACTGTTTACAGGCCTCCTGGGCCTTATACAGAGTTCCTTACTGAGTTCTCTGAATTCCTATCAGACCTTGTAGTCATGGCAGATAATATTCTAATTTTTGGTGACTTTAACATTCACATGGAAAAGTCCACAGATCCACTACAAAAGGCTTTCGGCGCCATCATCGACTCAGTGGGTTTTGACCAACATGTCTCCGGACCTACTCATTGCCACAATCATACACTGGATCTAGTTCTGTCCCGTGGAATAAATATTGTGGATCTAAATGTTTTTCCTCATAATCCTGGACTATCGGACCACCATTTTATTTCGTTTGCAATCGCAACAAATAATCTGCTTAGACCCCAACCAAGGATCATCAAAAGCCGTGCTATAAATTCTCGGACAACCCAAAGATTCCTAGACGCCCTTCCGGACTCCTTCCACCTATCCAAGGATGTCGCAGTACAAAAATCAGTTAACAATCAAACTGAGGATCTAAATTTAACCTTGCGTAATACTTTAGATGTAGTCGCACCCCTAAAAACAAAAAACATTTGCCAAAAGAAACTAGCTCCCTGGTACACAGAAAATACCCGAGCTCTGAAGCAAGCTTGCAGAAAGCTGGAACGGAAATGGCGCTCCACCAAACTGGAAGTCTTCCTACTAGCTTGGAAAGAAAGTACAGTGCAATATCGAAAAGTCCTCACTGCTGCTCGATCATCCTATTTTTCCAACCTAATTGAGGAGAATAAGAATAATCCTAAATTTCTATTTGATACTGTTGCAAAGCTAACTAAAAAGCAGCATTCCCCAAGAGAGGATGCCTTTCACTTCAGCAGCGATGAATTCATGAACTTCTTCAACGAAAAGATCTTTATCATTAGAAAGCAAATTACAGACTCCTTTTTGAGTCTGCATATTTCCCCAAAGCTCAGCTGTCCTGAGTCGGCACAGAACTGCCAGGACCTGGGATCAATGGAGACACTCAAGTGTTTTAATCCTATATCTCTTGACACATTCATGAAAATTGTCATGGCCTCTAAACCTTCAACCTGCATACTGGACCCTATTCCAACTAAACTACTGAAAGAGCTACTTCCTGTGCTCGGCCCTCCTATGCTGAACATAATAAATGGCTCCCTCTCCACCGGATGTGTACCAAACTCTCTAAAAGTGGCAGTAATAAAGCCGCTCTTGAAAAAGCCAAGCCTTGACCCAGAAAATGTAAAAAACTATCGGCCTATATCGAATCTCCCATTTCTCTCAAAAATCTTAGAAAAAGCTGTTGCGCAGCAACTCACTGCCTTCCTGAAGACAAATAATGTATACGAAACACTTCAGTCTGGTTTTAGACCCTATCATAGCACTGAGACTGCACTTGTGAAAGTGGTAAACGACCTTTTAATGGCGTCAGACCAGGGCTCTGCATCTGTCCTCGTGCTCTTAGACCTTAGTGCTGCTTTTGACACCATCGATCATCATATTCTTTTGGAGAGATTGGAAACCTTAATTGGTCTACACGGACAAGTTCTTGCCTGGTTTAGATCTTATTTGTCGGAGAGATATCAGTTTGTCTCCGTGGATGGTTTGTCCTCTGACAAATCAATTGTAAGTTTCGGTGTTCCTCAAGGTTCCGTTTTGGGGCCACTTTTGTTTTCACTATATATTTTACCCCTTGGTGATGTCATTCGGAAACATAATGTTAACTTCCATTGCTATGCGGACGACACACAGCTGTACATTTCGATGAAACATGGTGATGCACCAAAATTGCCTGCCCTGGAAGCCTGTGTTTCAGACATAAGGAAGTGGATGGCGGCAAATTTTTTACTTTTAAATTCTGACAAAACAGAGATGCTAGTTCTAGGTCCCAAGAAACAAAGAGATCTGCTTTTGGATCTGACAATTAATCTTGATGGTTGTACAGTCGTCTCCCAAAAAAGTGTGAAGGACCTTGGCATTACTCTGGACCCTGATCTCTCTTTTAATGAACATATCAAGAATATTTCAAGGATAGCTTTTTTCCATCTTCGTAACATTGCAAAAATCAGACATTTTTTGTCCAAAAATGATGCGGAAAAGCTAATCCATGCTTTTGTCACTTCTAGATTAGATTACTGCAATGCTCTACTCTCCGGCTACCCGGATAAAGCACTAAATAAACTTCAATTAGTGCTAAACACGGCTGCTAGAATCCTGACTAGAACCAAAAGATTTGATCATATTACTCCTGTGCTAGCCTCTCTACACTGGCTTCCTGTTAAGGCTAGGGCTGATTTCAAGGTTTTACTGCTAACCTACAAAGCATTACATGGGCTTGCTCCTACTTATCTCTCAGATTTGGTCCTGCCGTACATACCTACACATACGCTCCGGTCACAAGACGCAGGCCTCCTTATTGTCCCTAGAATCTCTAAGCAAACAGGTGGAGGAAGGGCTTTCTCCTATAGAGCTCCATTTTTATGGAATGGTCTGCCTATCCATGTGAGAGACGCAGACTCTGTCTCAATCTTTAAGTCTTTACTGAAGACTCACCTCTTCAGTATGTCCTATGATTGAGTGTAGTCTGGCCCAGGGGTGCAAGGGTGAACAGCAAGGCTCTGGAGCGACGAACCACCCTTGCTGTCTCTGCCTGGCCGGTTCCCGTCTCTCCATTGGGATTCTCTGCCTCTGACCCTATTACGGGGGCTGAGTCACTGGCTTACTGGTGCTTTCCATGCCATTCCTAGGAGGGGTGCGTCACTTCCTGTCCGGTTTGTCGCCCCCTCTGGCTTGTGCAGTGGAGGGGATCTTTTCGTGGACTATACTCAGCCTTGTCTCAGGGTAGTAAGTTGGTGGTTGTTGATATCCCCCTATTGGTGTAGGGGCTGTGCTTGGCAGAGTGGGTGAGGTTATATCCTGCCTGGTTTGGCCCTGTCCGGGGGTATTGTCTGGGTATTGTCGGAGGGGGCCACAGTGTCTCCTGACCCCCCTGTCTCAGCCTCCAGTACCTATGCTGCAATAGTCTATGTGCCAGGGGGCTAGGGTCAGTTTGTTAAATCTGATGTTATTATCCAGTGTCTTGTGTGAATTTAAGTATGCTCCCTCTAATTCGCTCTCTCTCCCACTCTACCCCCTCTCCCGGAGGACCTGAGCCTACCCGGAGGACCATGCTTCAGGACCACCTGTCCTGATGACTCCTAGCTGTCCCCAGTCCACCTGGTTGTGCTGCTGCACCGGTTTCAACTCCTCTGCCTGCGGTTATGGAACCCTGACCTGTTCATTGGACGTGCCACCCTGTCCCAGACCTGCTGTTTTCACCTCACTCTCGCTCTATTGCACTGAAAAACCAAGTGACATTCACTGCTGATGTATTTACCTGTTGCAACCTCCACAACTACTTTTATTATTATTTGACCCTGCTGGTCATCTATGAACATTTGAACATCTTGGAGAAAGAACTGGCCTTAATGGCCATGAATTGTTATAATCTCCACCCGGCACAGCCAGAAGAGGACTGGCCACCCCTCAGAGCCTGGTTCCTCTCTAGGTTTCTTCCTAGGTTTTGCCTTTCTAGGGAGTTTTTCCTAGCCACCGTGCTTCTACATCTGCATTGCTTGCTGTTTGGGGTTTTAGGCTGGGTTTCTGTATAGCACTTTGTGACATCGGCTGATGTAAAAAGCGCTTTATAAATAAATTTTGATTGATTGATGGTTATGCTTGACATCAGCAAATACTGAGGAGTTTTTCAGGATAAAAATAAATGGAGCTAAGCACAGGCACAATCCTAGAGGAAAACCTGGTTCAGTTTAGAGGGCTACATTCCTGGGGGATAGCTGAGTCCGACAGAGATCATTGCGGCGGGGTCGGCTATTTTCATGCTGTTTTTGGGAGCGGGCGGTCAGACGATTTTCATGCTGTTTTTGGGAGCAGGCGGTCAAACACACGATTTTGGGATGAAAATATTTTTGTTGTCACGCAGATTATTTGTAAATGGTAATCTTTCTGCTTTGTATGCGTTAGCCCAGGCTAACCTATGGTATTAAAATCACATCTTTGCCACATTATTCACACACTCTCAGCATTTCGCTGCTTCAAGTTCAGTATCCTACCTCTCCGATCCTAGTTGGGCGTGCAAGATCAAGTGTGCCTAGTATATGTGTGGTCTCATTGAAATAGAGTAGGCTACCTATGCTGGGCAGAGAATCACTGGCAGTTATCTTTCCAAACAAATGTACTTAAATATGATTAGGCTATAGTTGCCTGGACATTTCCTGGAAATAAATATTGATCACCCATATTTGTCTCCATCCTACTCCTTAAAGTTCGGCTGTAAAAATAGCTCAAGAGAAAGTGCAAATCTCTCCAACTCTGCTCTCTTCAAACTATGTCTAGCATGTTGGCTGATATAGCTTAATATAATGATAAACTATGTCTAGCATGTTGGCTGATATAGCTTAATATAATGATAAACTGCGTCTGTTGGCTGATATAGCTTTATATAATGGGAGAATCTCTGGTCATTTAACCTCTTTCTTAGGTCATTTTGATATTGCTAGGATCGTGTCTTGCAAGTGAGCTATGTCACATATGCCTAAAGTAGAAGGCAGGTGTGGTATGAAAACCTGCAGGAGCGGGATGAAGAAATCCGTTCCATGCAGACCTCTACTTCAGTCTGCTTTACAATAGACACTGAGCAACAAATTCACCTTTCAGTACGACAACAACCTTCAACACAAGGCTAAATCTACACTGGAGTTGCTTACGAAAAAGACTGTGAACGTTCCTAAATGGCCAAGTTTTCAAGACATGTGACTTTCAAAATACAGAAATCAGGCGAACCAGATGAGCGTGCTCGCATGCTCTCTAAAAAGACGTTAGCTTGAAAAATAACAGTAGAGGGTGATGAGCTAGTGGTATTAGCCATCTACGGACAAACACGAAGGTGAAAACACCCAAACAAGGAAGACACACGTCAGAGAATACAATAGTGTACACAGTGAGACACATGACTGGCGAGAAAATAGAAGTTGTGTGAATTGCCCGGGATCTACTAGATTTGATGTACCTAGCAACACATATAATAGGGATCTACTAGATCTGATGTACCGAGCAACACATATAATAGGAATCTACTAGATCTGATGTACCTAGCAACACATATAATAGGGATCTACTAGATCTGATGTACCTAGCAACACATATAATAGGGATCTACTAGATTTGATGTACCTAGCAACACATATAATAGGGATCTACTAGATCTGATGTACCTAGCAACACATACTGTATAATAGGTTAGATATGGAGACTGAGAAGATGCCCGCTACAGGTTCACAATAGTGGATGTAGGGCCATACGGCCCAGAGAGCTATGGTGGATGTAGGGCCATACGGCCCAGAGAGCTATGGTGGATGTAGTGCCATACGGCCCATAGAGCTATAGTGGATGTAGGGCCATACGGCCCAGAGAGCTATGGTGGATGTAGGGCCATACGGCCCAGAGAGCTATGGTGGATGTAGGGCCATACGGCCCAGAGAGCTATGGTGGATGTAGGGCCATACGGCCCAGAGAGCTATGGTGGATGTAGGGCCATACGGCGCAGAGAGCTATGGTGGATGTAGGGCCATACGGCCCAGAGAGCTATGGTGGATGTAGGGCCATACGGCCCAGAGAGCTATGGTGGATGTAGGGCCATACGGCCCAGAGAGCTATGGTGGATGTAGGGCCATACGGCCCAGAGAGCTATGGTGGAGTGTTTAAAGAGTTCTTTTGGTTCCAAACTGCTGCAGAAGACCCTCGATTTACCACCGCCAGCTGTCCTGCCAGGTACCACAACACCAAGTCCTCATGTTTTCCTGGGAGAATCAGTTTCCCCCTACATAAGAACCTCCTACACCTTTATCCAGGTATGTTGGCAATAGAATGTTGGAATCAATTTCACTTTTTCTGTTTTAATTTCCCTTGTTACTGCATACATGTATGCACCTCTATGAGAAATGCCATTTATCAAGTCCCGGAAATTTTTTGTTTTTGTTTTAATTGTTTACCAAATATATATTTAAAAAAAAAAGTCAAACGGAAATATAACATTTACATAAGTATTCAGACCCTTTACTCAGTACTTTGTTGAAGCACCTTTGGCAGCGATTACAGACTCAGGTCTTCTTGTGTATGACGCTACAAGATTGGCACACCTGTATTTGGGGAATTTCTCACATTCTTCTCTGCAGATCCTTTCAAGGTTGAATGGTGAGCGTTGCTACACAACTATTTTCAGATCTCTCTGGAGATGATCGATCGGGTTCAAGTCCAGGCTCTGGCTGGGCCACTCAAGGAAATTCAGAGACTTGTCCTGAAGCCTTTTGGCAAACTCCAAGTGGGCTGTCATGTGCCTTTTACTGAGGAGTGGCTTCTGTCTGGCCACTCTACAATAAAGGCCTGATTGTTGGAATGCTGCAGAGATGGTTGTCCTTCTGGAAGGAGAGAATGAGAAGAGGGGAGACATTAGGAGTGTCTGGAGAGCAGTGTACATGGTGAGGAGGGGAGACATTAGGAGTGTCTGGAGAGCAGTGTACATGGTGAGGAGAGGGGGGAAGACATTAGGAGTGTCTGGAGAGCAGTGTACATGGTGAGGAGAGGGGGGGGAGACATTAGGAGTGCCTGGAGAGCAGTGTACATGGTGAGGAGAGGAGGGGACATTAGGAGTGTCTGGAGAGCAGTGTACATGGTGAGGAGAGGAGGGGAGACATTAGGAGTGTCTGGAGAGCAGTGTACATGGTGAGGAGAGGGGGGAAGACATTAGGAGTGTCTGGAGAGCAGTGTACATGGTGAGGAGAGGAGGGGAGACATTAGGAGTGTCTGGAGAGCAGTGTACATGGTGAGGAGAGGGGTGGGAGACATTAGGAGTGTCTGGAGAGCAGTGTACATGGTGAGGAGAGGAGGGGAGACATTAGGAGTGTCTGGAGAGCAGTGTATGTGGTGAGGAGAGGAGGGACAATGACAACAGAAGAGAGGACAGGATCAGAGTAAAGGAGGACAGTCTGAATTTTGTCTGTATTTATCTCTGGGACAAGCTGTTGGCTCTGTTCATGACATTCTCCAGATATCTGCCTTCAATCATTTGCAATGTATTTGAATCTGCAGCTCTTTTCTCACACCATTTATACTACTGCTGCAAATAGAGGCCTATATAATACACATATCCAAACCATCCAAAACTATCAATGAACATCATATCAAATATCATTAATCGAGACTACAATAGACTATATAATGTTGCAGAGGTTGGAGCAGAGTTGAGTAGGCCTGACCTAGCTACTTAACCCTATTCAAATGTTTACAACATTTTGGCTAGCTGGACCTTTCTACCAAACTTTGACTTTGGTGTTACCAATGAGGATTCTTGAGGCTCTGATAATTCAGGCTTCTTGAGGCTCTGATAGTTCAGGCTTCATGAGGCTCTGATAATTCAGGCTTCTTGAGGCTCTGATAGTTCAGGCTTCATGAGGCTCTGATAGTTCAGGCTTCATGAGGCTCTGACAGTTCAGGCTTCGTGAGGCTCTGACAGTTCAGGCTTCTCGGGTAAGAATTAGAGAAAAAGTTGACTTCTGTAACCCATTTTTGGAGCCGGTGGAACCTGTGTGTGCTTGGGCTTGCCTTGGGCCTTCTAGTTCAGTACCCTCTGAGCCAGCTTGGGGCGTGATTGGATGTCCCTATAGTATGTTATACCCAATGAAAGGGAATGAATAGTTATGAAAAGAACTACTGTTTGCTGAATGAGGAAATGAGGTATAACATATTTTTGCCCCACGTTGTCAGGGGGTTTGGGCTCACTAAAGAGCGGTACTGAATTGAGGAAATGAATGCAAGCCCCAGTATTATAAGTAGGAAGGCAGGGCTTCCAAGGACGGGCTCGGCCTCCATTGGCCTGTTTGGCGTGATTTTAGTTTTCTTCAGGTGAATATGATTGCTTGCTAACTCCCCATAGTATGTTAAACCTCGTTCCTAACTCCCCATAGTATGTTAAACCTCGTTCCTAACTCCCCATAGTATGTTAAACCTTGTTCCTAACTCCCCATAGTATGTTAAACCTCGTTCCTAACTCCCCATAGTATGTTAAACCTCGTTCCTAACTCCCCATAGTATGTTAAACCTCGTTCCTAACTCCCCATAGTATGTTAAACCTCGTTCCTAACTCCCCATAGTATGTTAAACCTCGTTCCTAACTCCCCATAGTATGTTAAACCTCGTTCCTAACTCCCCATAGTATGTTAAACCTCGTTCCTAACTCCCCATAGTTTGTTAAACCTCATTCCTAACTCCCCATAGTATGTTAAACCTCGTTCCTAACTCCCCATAGTATGTTAAACCTCGTTCCTAACTCCCCATAGTATGTTAAACCTCGTTCCTAACTCCCCATAGTATGTTAAACCTCGTTCCTAACTCCCCATAGTATGTTAAACCTCGTTCCCTCCTTCAGGGAACAATAATTATATTCATAACTACATTTTGAATGACATATTTTACTTCTTGTCTTTTGTCACTCTATAAAAACATTAAAACATTTATTAAGAGGAACATTCATCAAACCTTGAAAAGGAGGTTTCAAACTGTTTTAACCAACACAGGTTTCTCCCCTTTTCTCTTCCAGATTTGATCGCAAACGAGCAACTCAGATTCCCATGGTTATTATGCCCATTTTTACTGTAACGACAGGCCTGTCTCCAAACCTTTATTTGTATCTGGCATCCCAGATTTTAGTAGGGATATAATATGGTGGATGATACTAGGTAAAATCATTTCCATTCCAAACAAGCCTACGTTCTAAAGGAATAAACATGATATAACAGAACTCAGTCAATGATTTATCAATCAGCCGGTCAAAATAACAAGTTGTATAACATTATTACATGTTCCTTTCCACAGCAACTGAATGGGTCAGAGTGACAAGACGTTCTTATGCATCTTGTTTGCGTCAGACATTTGGTGGAGTTGGCCATCTTTGCTGGCATGATAGTCTTCTTTCGAGACTAAAGACTTGACCAGTTTGTCATGTCTACACCAATAGCAGTGGTCGCCGTATACAGCACCTTCGGAAAGTATTCAGACCCCTTGACTTTTTCCACATTTTGTTACATTTCAGCCTTATTCTAAAATTGATTAAATAAAAACTATTCTCAGCTATCTACACGCAATACCCCATAATGACAAAGTGAAAACAGGTTTTTTGAAAATTATGCAAATGTATAAAATGTTTTAAACAGAAATAACGTATTTACAAATAAA
Source organism: Thymallus thymallus (assembly GCA_023634145.1). NCBI lineage: Eukaryota > Metazoa > Chordata > Actinopteri > Salmoniformes > Salmonidae > Thymallus > Thymallus thymallus. The sequence continues at coordinate 4,783,872 of CM042382.1, forward strand.
TAACATACTTTATTTACATCAGTATTCAGACCCTTTGCTTTGAGACTGGAAATTGAGCTCAGGTGCATCCTGTTTCCATCATCATTGAGATGTTTCTACAACTTGATTGGAGTCCACCTGTGGTAAATTCAATTGTATGGACATGATATGGAAAGGCACACACCTGTCTATATAAGGTCCCACAGTACAGGTCAGAGCAAAATCAAAGCCATGAGATTGAAGGAATTGTCTGTAGATCTCAGAGACAGGATTGTGTCGAGGCACATATTTTGGGAAGGGTACCGAAACATTTCTGCAGCATTGAAGGTCCCCAACAACACAGTGTCCTCCATCATTCTTAAATGAAGATGTTTGGAATTGAGCAATCGGGGGAGAAGGGCCTTGGTCAGGGAGATGACCAAGAACCCGATGGTCACTCTGACAGAGCTCTAGAGAACCTTCCAGAAGGACAACCATCTCTGCAGCACTCCCCCAATCAGACCTTTATGGTAGAGTGGCCATATGGAAGCCACTCCTCAGTAAAAGGCACATGACAGCCCACTTGGAGTTTGCCAAATGGCACCTAAAGACTCTCATACCATGGGACACAAGATTCTCTAGTCTGATGAAATTAAGATGGAACTCCTTGGCCTGAATGCCAAGCGTTACATCTGGAGGAAACCTAGCACCATCTCTACGGTGAAGCATGGTGTTGGCAGCATCATGCTGTGGGGATATTTTTCAGCGGCAGGGACTGGGAGACTAGTTAGGATCAAGGGAAAGCTGAACAGATTAAAGTACAGAGAGATCCTTGATGAAAACCTGCTCCAGAGCGCTCAGTACCTGAGACTGGGGAGAAGGTTCACCTTCCAACAGGACAACAACCCTAAGCACACAGTCAAGACAACACAGGAGTGTTGACAACATACCAACCGACTGAGCTATACAAAAGGTACCAATCCATCAGAGACATATCGAGCTAGCATTAACTCTGTTACATTCTTGTATTGCCTTTCACCAATATTAAAACATAGTGATAGTTTTAATATGCCTATCAGTACCATAAACTGATAAAGTCCGTAGGGGCAGTACGAGAGCCCAAACGGAAGCACCGCAAACTGAGTCCACAGTCTTTGAAGATGACTTACAATTGTATGGCTATCAAGTATCTCCAGGTTTATTCCCGAATCAGCCAGGTGGTTATTGGATCGAGGGAAAACAGGAAGCTGAGATGTTGATACTCAGGGTAGCAGCCATCAACAAACGCACAGTTCCAAATAGTATTCTAGAGAAGGTAAAGTGAAACACTTGAATCTTTGGAAGCAGAGGGTTTCACGCATGGGAGCATACTTTTTTGTTAAGGGGAAGCTATCCCATAACACCTTGCAATGCAGGGAAAATTCCCAAAACATCTGAATTAATGGCGGACTAAAGTTCCCGCTTTGGAGAAAAATGTTCCAGAGGAATAAGGAATCACTTTGTAAAATGTAAGTATTACATTTATTTATTCACCAAATTCTGTTAAAATGTTCAACATTGGGGGCAGCAGGTAGCCTAGTGGGTAGAGCATTGGGCCAGTAACCGAAAGGTTTTATCCTGACAAATGTAGCAAATTAAAAAAATTATAATAATCAGGGACAGATGGCAACTGATGCAGTCATTTCACTCCATGGCATTGGCTTGTCAGGACAAAACAGTCGCACCCAACTGGTTTGGAGGTCAGACATTTTAACATCTGATTAAAATTGTAGGAAATGCAGCTAGCTGTGTTCTGTTCAATCTAGGCTTGTTAGCCAGCCAAGTTATTTGTGCATTCTTACATGATTAGTCAATTGAGTCCACAGTCTTTGAAGATGACTTACAATTGTATGGCTATCAAGTATCTCCAGGTTTATTCCCGAATCAGCCAGGTGGTTATTGGATCGAGGGAAAACAGGAAGCTGAGATGTTGATACTCAGGGTAGCAGCCATCAACAAACGCACAGTTCCAAATAGTATTCTAGAGAAGGTAAAGTGAAACACTTGAATCTTTGGAAGCAGAGGGTTTCACGCATGGGAGCATACTTTTTTGTTAAGGGGAAGCTATCCCATAACACCTTGCAATGCAGGGAAAATTCCCAAAACATCTGAATTAATGGCGGACTAAAGTTCCCGCTTTGGAGAAAAATGTTCCAGAGGAATAAGGAATCACTTTGTAAAATGTAAGTATTACATTTATTTATTCACCAAATTCTGTTAAAATGTTCAACATTGGGGGCAGCAGGTAGCCTAGTGGGTAGAGCATTGGGCCAGTAACCGAAAGGTTTTATCCTGACAAATGTAGCAAATTAAAAAAATTATAATAATCAGGGACAGATGGCAACTGATGCAGTCATTTCACTCCATGGCATTGGCTTGTCAGGACAAAACAGTCGCACCCAACTGGTTTGGAGGTAAGACATTTTAACATCTGATTAAAATTGTAGGAAATGCAGCTAGCTGTGTTCTGTTCAATCTAGGCTTGTTAGCCAGCCAAGTTATTTGTGCATTCTTACATGATTAGTCAATACATGCATGTAGTGTCTGTTTACCTAACGTTAGCTAGCTTTGTTCTTGTCACTTTCCCCTCCCCTCGTGTTTCACCATTTCATACAAAGAAAATGTCTTAAGTAATGAAATGATCAATTAAAAGTAAATTGGTGACAACTTGATCAAGGCTATGAATATGCAAAACTATTAACAAAACCATTAACAAAGGCAGTTGTGGTTCTCAGCATCTTGAACCAGCATTAACATTTGAGCAGTGAGGTTAATTTCTCTTCCCTTGGCTTTATGTTTCTGCTCTGTTCTCCTCAGGTTGGAGTACATCCCACCCCATTACCCAGACAGATGTAAAGAACTTGGGAACCTCCTTGTTGCGTTGTTCGAAAGGTAACCTGCAAGCAAGCATTTCGTTGGGACTTTATGTATCCTGTACATATGACTAATAAAACAAAACTTGACTTATTTTGTACAATGGACTAGGGCACTACACTTTGCAGGTTTTTATTCCTGCCCAGCAAACACCTTGTTCATCTACTCAGCATCTACAGTTTAGACTACAGTTAGTTGAATGAGGTGTACTGAACAAGCTTTTGTGTGAATATTTATCTCCTTCATGTCCCTCACTTGGGGATTACAATGTTTTCTATTCTACTGAGGCGTTTACTTTATGTTCACATTCTTATTGTTTCTTATTGTTGTTGCCATGGGAATCTGAGTTGTTGTCCAGAAGGAACCTGCAGTCAGCATTTCATGTTCTAAGGATTCATGCAGGTACAGGTAAACCAATAAAAGGGTTAATATTTATAAAAAAGTATTGATGTCTCCCCACGGTTCTGGTTTTGAGTCTTGGGCATCTGGGGGCTTTTGAGTCTTGGGCATCCCATGTAGGTAGAGAGAAATGCATCAATAATATTACAATGGTGTATTAATTAAATATAATATAGATTCCTATTTGATACGCATGCATAATATTAAATTAGACATGTTCTCCTTTATAATAGGTGTCAGGCTCTGGCCATAGAGAAGCTTTGCTTCTCTATATTTCTATGGTCAGAGTCTGGCAGATCTATCATTTCTATTTCTGTCTGGTGTTGTGTGTGTGGGATCCCTAATTAGAGGCAGCTGCTATGCATTACCTCTAATTAGGGATCTTACTTATATGTCTGTGTTCCACTCCGTTGGTGTGGTTCATTGTTGTATGTTGTCCCGTGTCGTGCGTTATACTTTCATTGCATTTGTTATTTTGTTTAGTTCGATATCAGTATAGTTTATTCGTATTAATAAACATGTCGAACTATCGATACGCTGCGCCTTGGTCTCTCTACACACCCGAACGTGACAATAGGCCAGTGTTTGTTTTGTATCCAAAGCATTTAGGATTAAGTAGCCGAGGCCTTTGAATCTAGTATATTGTATCATATCACCTATCAATATGACTTATCAATGCATAAGGTGAATATAAAATATAAAACCAAACCATCTTAAACATCAGTGTAATTTAATAATATGTATGGGTATTATAGTTTGTAAGAATGTATCACAATGTAAGCCTGCTAACTGGAAATTAACAACAGCAGTCCTAATTCAAAGTAATATTGACTTCACAGTGAAACACCAATATTCTGGCTTATTTTGCTATTTCATTAATTTTTTTGCTTCAGCCTCTAATTAATTCACGAAAGCTTACCTGTTGTACGTCCACAACGATGTAGCAGCAGACCAAGCAATTTACGAGAGGAGGACCACACAAAAAAGTATTCTGGTGGGTGTCAACTTAATTCACTAACACTAACAGGTAGTGGCGACCGGTCATTCAGGGCAGGTGGGGCAGAGCCTGTTTTGAGCCCCACATTTTTAGCAAAATAATGGCATTAATACGTGTCACATATCAGTTTGCAAACAATGTAAAAATTATATATGCATCATTGAGTTAATAAAGCCGCATACAAACATGGTCTCTTTTTTGTTTTCTTGAGTAAGGCAGCTCCAAAATGCAGGTGTTTCAGCCTAGCTCAGTGCTTTCTGTGGTGGTGGGCCAAGCCAGTAGAAAATATGGAGCGTTGCGCCGTGATTGGCTCAATGTTTTGTCACTCATGGGGACACTACGTCACCGCCAAGTCCAAGGGTAGACCTAGAAAGTTCAAGCCCCTTGGGTGATGCTATAGAGTTACATTAGAAGTGCCCCTCCATGAAGGCTCAAGGTCATTGGCCACAGATAAAATTACGTCAAATCACGTTATATCTACAGTAGCTTTGATTGGACTGATCATGTCAACATCTTACTTTCAAAGTCTTAGCTAGCAGTCATCATCATGAATCAAGTCGAAAATCTACTGGCACATCCTTTTTAATCCTTGTCACATGAAGAGAAATAATGAAGAGAAATCATAGATAAAACGTATCGGTGCTCATCAGCCATTGGACATAAACATTACACAACAAGTTGGAAATCGCATATTCAACAATGAGTGGTTTGGAAGTAATCATTGGCTAACTGCAATCGAAGGACAGCCGCGCCACCTTCCTGTTCAAGTGAACAAAGCACAAGAAGGTGAGTCCAAAAATGTATTGTATGCTGCTGCATAAATTATGTAATATGCCAGAGAGTTATGTATACTGTAGCTAAGAAAGTAATACTAAGTGTATGTTAGTGGTGCACATGTAGCCTATAACCTGTTTTTGAGAAATGTAATAATCAAATATTGTAAGCGCTTTCATTGTCTGCTTATATGCCCCTTTTATTTATCCTATGGTTCTGACTTGGTGTACAGGGAGAACACTGTAAGAACGGCCCATGTTCTGAATTCTGTCGCTGTACATTTCAAAAGTGCTGAACAAATAGTTATACTGACTACGTCCTTCGTCGCTCGCTCATTAATGTCTTAATCGAAATTACGGATTGCCTCTAATCCGCTTGTCGTCCACTTATGCCATAATTTGTACATCTCAAATGTCATTAGAAACCACATTTATTCAAGCAAGTCAGCCATATCAGCTATGTTTTTTTTAAAGGCAGTAAATGAGGCTGAATTAACTTTTTCACTGCCAGACAAGGCTCCGCTGATTAGCCAGGTGTAGCAGTGGTAAGGTGTTGGTACTGTTGTTGGGACAGCTTGTTGTGTTTTTTTTTTAACCTTTATTTAACTAGGCAAGTCGGTTAAGATCAGATTTAAATTTACAATGCCGGCCTACAATGTATTGTTTAGTGTTATGTTGTGTTGCGGCTTTGCTGGCATGCATCCCATTTATTTTTTTATTTTTTGCCCCACCAAGATTTACATCTGCTAACAGGTACTGAAAAAATGTGCTCTGTTACTTGTTTGCTTGTTATTTGTGTTAAACATCTCCATTATGGAATAGTTGTTCACTAAATTGCTAGCACTAGTTGCTCACGCTGCTACATTGTCTACAATATAACCAGATGTAGCTAGTTAGCATCAAATATAGCTTATATATATATATATATATATTATATATACAAAAAATAGGCAGTTTAAGTTACAGGTCAAGTTGAAGTCCAGTACCAGTAAAAAGTTTTGACACCGACTCATTCAAGTGTTTTTCTTTATTTTTACTATTTTCTACATTGTAGAATAATAGTGAAGACATCAAAACTATGAAATAACAAACATTCAATAATGTAGTAATCAAAAAAAGTGTTAAACAAATATTTGAGATTCTTCAAAGTAGTCACCCTTTGCCTTGACGACAGCTTTGCACAAGTCTGAATACTTATGTAAATTCCGTTTTTATTTTTTAATACATTTGCAAAAAATGTCGAAATAACTGTTTTTGCTTTGTCATTTGTGTGTAGATTGATGAGCGGAAAAACACAATTTAATCAATTTTAGAATAAGGCTGTAACGTAACAAAATGTGTAAAAAGTGAAGGTCTGAATACTTTCCGAATGCACTGTATATTATTTATATTTTTGATTGTTTACATTTTTTTAAGGCACTATACAAAAAAATCTCAATCATTGAGGTACATTCAATTAGAAACATCTGAAGAACAAAAGCAACATTTATAATATCAATTAAGGTTTCATACACTTCAGATTAATTCAAATATTTTTGACTTTGTACTTTTGGACAGACTGCAAGACTGTTGCAGTAAATAATATGAAACTGGTTGTAATATATACTACAAAGTCAATAAAGACAATTATATAAAAACAGCTGTCATACTTTCAGACAAACTGCAATGAAGATTAACTCACTATAAATAATCTGAAAAGAAGACAGTATGCACAATCATTAAATATGATTGGACAGAAATGAACTCACTAAAAATAATTTGTAAACTGTGGCATTCAGTTTATTACATCATGTCTTTAATAAAAGTTATATGTCAGTGATTAGGATATAATTTTCAGTATAACGTGCAATATGATGCTATTAGAAACAGTATTTTATTACACATTTATCATAATTCAATGATATTAATGACAACACAAGAAACATACCTTTTCGAACACATTCTAAAATGCAATTTGGATTGAGACGCATCAAATCAACTGTATATACACCACCGTTCAAAGTTTGGGGTCACTTAGAAATGTCTTGTTTTTGAAAGAAAAGCTCATTTTTTTCTCCATTAAAATAACATCAAATTGATCAGAAATACAGTGTAGACGTTGTTAATGTTGTAAATGACTATTGTAGCTGGAAACGGCTGATTTTTAATGGAGTATCTACATAGGCGTACAGAGGCCCATTATCAGCAACCATCACTCCTGTGTTCCAATGGCCCGTTGTGTTAGCTAATCCAAGTTTATCATTTCAAACGGCTGATTGATCATTAGAAAACCCTTTTGCAATTATGTTAGCACAGATGAAACTGTTGTGCTGATTAAAGAAGCAATAAAACTGGCCTTCTTTAGACTAGTTGAGTATCTGGAGCATCAGCATTTGTGGGTTTGATTACAGGCTCAAAATGGCCAGAAACAAATAATCTATTTTTTTGTCCTATAAAATAACATCAAATTGATCAAAAATAGTGCAGACATTGTTAATGTTGTAAATTACTATTGTAGCTGCTCCCGTGTAGCTCAGAGCATGACGCTTGCAACGCCAGGGTTGTGGGTTCGATTCCCACTGGCCTTCTTTAGACTAGTTGAATATCTGGAGCATCAGCATTTGTGGGTTTGATTACAGGCTCAAAATGGCCAGAAACAAATAATTTTCTTCTGAAACTCGTCAGTCTATTCTTGTTCTGAGAAATGAAGGCTAATCCATGCGAGAAATTGCCAAGAAACTGAAGATCTCGTACAACGCTGTGTACTACTCCCTTCACAGAACAGCACAAACTGTCTCTAACAAGAATAGAAAGAGGAGTGGGAGGCCCCGGTGCACAACTGAGCAAGAGGACAAGTACATTAGAGTGTCTAGTTTGAGGTATGATCTTTGACCTTCTGTAACTTTCTCACATGCATTCTTACATGCATTCTCAAATGCATCCAACAAGTTTGTAGAGTCACACGCTTGTTGTAGTCATTGCTTGATAGGAATATGAGACCAAATACTAAACTTAATTTATACGATTTTAGGGCTGTCAATAATTTTTACCCCTACCTTATTTTTCTGAGGAATTGTATTAGTGTAAAATATATTTTTGGAGCATACGATATAGCTCGGTATTTGAAATATTTATTATATACAGTCATTATTGCTCATCTTTATCAAGGGTGTCAATAAGTTCGGACCCCAAATCAAGGCATCCTAACTAGTGCCTAATTAGCGCCTTACTAGTGCAGGTTTTATGTGGTACAAATCACATTGTGGAAGCACCTCAGTATGAATTAGGCTGTTTGAGAAGGTTTGCATCATAAACAACCAGCATACACATTGTTTTAAGTACAATAGACCAATATTGCTACTGTAGTAGTAGAAAGCTGTGTGCTGGATGGGTGAAGTAGGCCTGGTGATGCTCATGTGAATTTCCTTTCTTTTTCGGCTTCAGACCTGCCTACTTCTGACTTAAAACTTAGTTTTTGTGTTTACTTATCCTAAAAAATCATCCATCCAGCTATTGTCAGAAGCAGACGTTGCTGTCACTGTGGTTGTTGCAGTGTTTCCGCCGATAGGATCCAGAAATCCATCCATGAACATATCAGGATTGCTTGGTGCAGAAGATGGCGGCATTACAGGCTCTGAAGAGAAGATATCTTCAGTCAATAGACTCTGGCTCTGTGCAGGAGCAACAGGGGTGGTGGCAATTTCTGGAGTCTCTAACCCTAGAAAATCATCAAAGGTGTTGGAATTGGTTTGACTGGGCTTCTCTGTCACAGTGTCTCCACTGACTGAATTATTACTCATCCCAAAGATGTCATCCGAAAATGTGGAAGGATCTGCGAAGGGGTCTGTTCCATCTTGGCCAAACACATTGGAAGCAGATGATTGAGAAGGGATACTAACACTACTCTCTGTGCCAAATATTTCAAAATCAACATTGTTCAACACTGCCTGGGTTGGTGTGGGTGTACTCAAATCGAAAAGATTTTGGCTCTGCACGTCAGTGTGATCTTGTTCAGTGGTATTGGTTTCCTCCTTCCTTGCTTGGTCAGAGACTATTAACTCTTCACCAATCCCGAATATATCTTGATTCTCTGTAGATTTCAGTTGAGACCCTAACATGCTGAGGTAATCAGCAGCAGGAGTATTGGGAGAGAGAAAAGGATGGCTCAGAGATACTGTTAACAATGATGTGTCTTGTGAGACATCAATGAATATCTCCTCTTGAGGTTGTGGTGGATCAAAAGCATTGGGAGGTTCTTGAGAAATCTCTCCACCCAGATTAAAAAGCCCTCCTTCGCTGAGATTGTTTTCTTCTACCCCCAGCACGCCAAACATCTGATTCATGAGTTTGAGAGATTCATCTGGGTTTGTCTGAGTGGACAGTGGGACAGCTGGTCCAGAATTTACATCATTTCCAAAAGGGTCGTAAACTGTGTCCCAAAGTGATCCAGGAACTGGACGGGATACGTCGTCACCACTCTTAGAAGTTAAAGTCTGATCAGTTGAGGCCTCAAATATCTTATCAGCAACTGCCATCTCTGTATCGTTCACAACAGTGGCACTAGAATTGAGATCACTGGAGACAGGCATAACAGTGTCTAAAATTGACAGGCTTTCAACTTCGCTTCTCTGTGACGTTGGCTCAGGGTCACCGAATGGATTCATATCCTCAGCATCCACCAAAGTGCTGATATATCCAGAAGTAAGCAGATTAGGCTCTACAGGCTCTACAATGTCACCTATGAAATCAGGGACAGTCAAAGGAACTGTAGACTCAAGTGATGGGAGGCTGTCTGTGGTATTACTTTCAATCAGAACACTGTTAAATGGATTGAGGTCTGCAGACGATGGTTGACCACCCTTCGACTGGTCAACTGTCGTCTCCTGCTGGTTTACTTGATCACTGTCATCAACTTGATTTTCATCATTTGTATGATTCCTCTCCTCAAGGTTCGGCTCGCTTTCCCTTACCTTTTGATCGACAGAATCAAATTCTTCCAATTGTTCTGCTCCAATGTCCATCTTCCCTGCAGGTTCTGGGAGATTCACTGTTTTCACCTCAGGAGTTGATTGATCATTTACTTCAATGACATTGCTTACACCCCCTGGTTGTTCCAAAAGGGAGGGTTTAGCTAGGTTACCACCTTCTTCTTTTTCTGTATCAAATGCCTCATCCTTCATACGTTCAACATGTTTCTCTTCTGTCTGAACTCTTTCTTTTCTTTCATCTTCTGTGTCTGTTTTGGTCTCTTGGGTTTTCTTCAAGTCCTGTCCTTTATCTGGCGACGATTGGAACAGTTTTCCCAAGATGCTCCTGGGTTTGGCATCAGGTTTCTTCTTATCCGTAGTTTCAGCCTTGTTAGTTTTTTCATTTCCACCTGACATGAAAAGTTTGGACAGAGGACTTTTCCGATTGGACCAGGATCCTCCCTTTTTCATAGGTGTCTTCTCATTCTGTTTGTTAATAGAGCTCTTCAATGAGTTGGATCTCCCTACACCCTTCGATTGGTCAACCGTCGTCTCCTGCTGGTTTACTTGATCACTGTCATCAACTTGATTTTCATCATTTGTATGATTCCTCTCCTCAAGGTTCGGCTCACTTTCCCTTACCTTTTGATCTACGGAATCAAATTCTTCCAATTGTTCTGCTCCAATGTCCATCTTCCCTGCAGGTTCTGGGAGATTCACTGTTTTCGCCTCAGGAGTTGATTGATCATTTACTTGGGCAACATGTGGTTCATCAACAATATCAGAGGTCAGTAATTGTTCATTTAGACTCTCGTTGTTTGTGTCGACAGCCACTGGAACCTCGAACTGTGGGTTCTCCTGGCTGATACCAATACCTGCATGTCCTGCCACAGATGCTTGAGGACTGTCAACATGTTCACCATTGAGTCCTTCCATTTTCTTATGGGAATTGTATTCATAGGGATCTGTAATTTTTTCATGGGAATTATATTGATATGGATTATTAATCGCCTCACTTTGTACTTCTCTTTCCTCTGCCTCAACTGACAAATTATCTTGCTTCATTTCTATACTGTTATCTATCCCCTCAACAGAAGCATAACCTGGGTGATCATTTTGATGATCATGTTCTGTATCTGAATTCAACTCAGAGGCAGGTGGACTGTCCTCTGTGTCCAGATCATCATCAAGACTTGGTGAAAACCTAACAGACTTTTTAGTTTTCCCCGGAGAATCAGTCTTCCCATAAGAAATCAAATTGTATTTCTTTATTGCTGATGGCGTTGAGTTAACCTGCTCTGTTTTCTGTTGTGTGGTGATGGCCGAGCTTCCTGAAGAGACAACGGTTTTCACTGTTTCCTGTTGAAAGAGGGCTCTTTTGGATAAAACACTCCATGGTCTGGCCTTCTCTGTACGAGGTGTCTCAGATGAAACACTCCATGATCTGGCCTTCTCTGTACGAGGTGTCTCAGGTGAGTCAATCACATCTGTGTTTGATATTTCTCTCCTTTCTGAAGCTGTAGCAGTAGAGTGTATCTTGTCTTGTCCTGAAAGCACCTTTTTCCTTACTTCAACCTGGTTGCTCTTTGGTGTATTTTTTCCTGCTAGGTTTTCTGATCTATGATTAATCAATGACCTTTCTTGAGTTGGTGAGTCAGTAACTGGCACGTTTGGAGTGTTAACCCACTGTGCACCTGGACGACTAACCCCTGTCCTTTTCTTCTCTGGCGGCCAACTATGTTTCAGCTTGCTCCTGCTATCAGGACTACTGTTACTAATAGGTTCCCTGAGTGACTTTGGAGTTAGCGATAACACACCTGCAGAGGGCTCTGCTAAACCATCAACAAAATCACCAACTGTCATGTTAGCTTTAGAGCCTTTAGACATTGTAGAACCTTTGGGGGTCTTCTTGTTATCTGGTTCAGGTTCTTGGGGCTTTGGAAGCCAGCGATCTTTGTGTTGTTTGTGCCCAAACCCCTCATCATAATTTCCCTTCATTTTAAAAAGCTGGTCGTAGTGGGAAATGCAGTAGAATTCTCCGTAAAGAGATGAATAGTTTCGAATGCTGCAATGAAGTCAAAAACAAACATATATAGTGATGTTGTAGGCCTTTTAGAAATTATAAATGGACAATTTATTACATTTTGTTTGCTTGATTTAGTTTCTCATTCCTTTTAAAATGCTTTAGAATGACTTCAATTAGAAATAGATTTTGAGAATTCATAGGTGGTTGCATATCTCATGTAATGGTCAATTCCATGTTTGTTGATTGGTTGATTGATTGATTTGCATTGGATATACCAGTATTGCAGGAAATATCTCACCTGAGCTTCTTTTTACAATGTTTGCAGCAGAAGCAGTTGTTGTGAAGAACCAGTTTATTGGCCACCATTTTCTCCATGGGGTAGACAGGGGACAGGCAGGCGGAGCATATCTCCTTCTCAGGCGACTGGAACTATGATGACAGCAACATCATATGATGATGATTGTACTGTTATACCATATATTTACACAGTTTTTCACTAAATGCATAGATACTGTAAGTGTTCATAATTTGCTGCACTGAAAGTGGACTATGCGCATATAATGAGAGAGTTGTGTTGCTTTTAATTGAGTTCGGCAATGTTATGATAGTGTTGGTGATCGTTCCCAAAATAGTGCAAACAATGTCTCATCAAAAATATGTGGACAGAAGGAAGTATGAAAAATATACACACAAGAGCATATGCTAAATGACAAAAATGTAAACCCCCGGTCTAAAGTTTGGAATATTACTCATTTAAGGGTTTTTCTTTATTTGCACAATTATTTTACATTGTAGAATAAAAGTGAAGACATCAAAACTATGACATAACACATATGGAATCATGTAGTAACCAAAAAAGTGTTAAACAAATCAAAATATATTGTTTTGATTCTTCATATAGCCACCCTTTGCCTTGATGACAGCTTTGCACACTCATGGCATTCTCTCAACCAGCTTCATGAGGACCGCCACAGGAATGGGAGACCCAGAAATACCTCTGCTGCAGAGGATACATTCATTAGAGTTACCAGCCTCAGATTGCAGCCCAAATAAATGCTTCACAGAGTTCATGTAACAGACACATCTCAACATCAACTGTTCAGAGGAGACTGTGTGAATCAGACCTTCATGGTCGAATTGCTGCATAGAAACCATTACTAAAGGACACCAATAAGAAGAAGAGACTTGCTTGGGCCAAGAAACACGAGCAATGGACATTAGACCGGTGGAAATTTGTCCTTTGGTCTGAAGTCCAAATTTGAGTCGTACCACAGTGAAGGAAAAGCAGCCAACAAGCGCTCAGCATATGTGGGAACTCCTTCAAGACTGATGGAAATGCATTCCAGGTGAAGCTGGTTGAGAGAATTCCAAGAGTGTGCAAAGCTGTCATCAAGGCAAAGATGACTATTTGAAGAATCTCAAATATAAAATAAAATTACAGTTTTTGGTTACTACATGATTCCATATGTGTTATGTTATAGTGTTGATGTCTTCACTTTTATTCTACAATGTAAAAATTGTGCAAATAAAGAAAAACCCTTGAATGAGTAATATTCCATACTTTTGACCGGGGGTGTAAATGTAAAATATAAATATAATTATTTAATACAATATTTATTGATAATTTACACAACAGAAAATGTATCAAACAATGCAATTATTTGATAAAAAGACTAAACATTTGACTATTGTTCAAAAAGTCCATGAGACACAATTCAACACCAATACTGATAACTCTATTACAAATATTTTTAATAAGTATGATAACATCATCTGCAGCTAAGAATAAATATTTATATGACATAATTAACTAAATAAGTCATACGGGATACAAAATGTTACAATAATACATCAAGGAAATTATTTGTCAAACCATGCAACATTAAATGTGCCATTTCAACGCTTTCCAGCTTTTGGTTGACCAAATGTTACAAAAACAGTACCACCCTCTTTGGTGTTGGACTGAGCATTTTCTGAAAAGGGATGACCGGGCCTTTGCATGAGAGGGGATGTCACAACTTCATACCTAGTTGGATTGGCGACTACTCCAAACTTCTCAGACTGCTTCGTTACAAATGTTGAAGTCTTTGATGAGACAAATGTGTTGCCGAAGCAGTCCATCTCCTCGTATTTCTCACTGACAGTCTTTGTGCCAATGATTCCGCCAGGAACAGTCTCAGGAACAGTTTGCACCTCCAGTATGCTGACCTTTCGTCTTGGACTAGCAGGACTGTAAAAGTGGTTTGGGGAATCAGAGGCAGATCGTTGACCCAGGTCACCATTGGCTTCATGGGAGCTTGGGGAAGGACTCCCCTCTGGTTTAGGCTTGAATGATGATAACTGTGGCTGTGGTGACTTTGGCTGTTCTGCAGGCTTCCTGGCAGCAGAGTGAATGGAAATGAATGATGGAGAGGATGGGGAGGTAGAGCATTGTTTGATTTGGGGCTTGTCAAGTACTGGAGAGAGTGATGTTGTCTCTGATCTTTTTGACGATCCTGATACACCTTTCGTTTTCACCTCAGATGTCTCCTTAGCTTGTTCTATTTTGGCCTTAGTGGCCTTGCTGGATGCGATACTGATTTTTCTTATGTTGTTGGTGGGTTGATAGCTTTGCTCGGTCTGCAAGGATTCGTTAAAGAGTCCTGATAAACCTGCGATATCAGCCTCAGATTTTAAATTGGATACAGAATACAAAGCCTTTCTGATCGCCTCCTCTATGTCAATAAGTTTTGCTAACGTCTGCTCTTTCAAATGCATTATCTCTTTGCTTGCCTTTTCTAGGTCTCCGAACACAGTCTCTACCGAAGATCTACTTTCCATATCATTACTCACTGACTCTATTTCAACTTTCTTTTCCCCTTTTGTGTGACTTTGCTTCGTATGTTTACAAGGCGTGACTATCCAAGCAGGTACATTCTCGAATAAACTCTTTAATGAACTGACATCCACTTCCCTGGTCTCTCCCTCTATCTCTTGAACTTGAGACAGGATTGTCTTGAGTTCCTCTCGTTTCCTCAGATTCTCGAATATCTCCATCGCTGCCTTCACGTTCCCTCTCATGATCTCGTCTTTGTGGACAGACAGCCTCTGACGTCGCTGGTCCTCTGTCTCTTTCTTTCCTTTCTTCTTCCTCAGAACTACTTTGTCCTCAGGCTCCTCCTGGCAGCTTGTCACTGTTATGGATGCTCCTCCTGGCAGCTTGTCACTGTTATGTTGGATAATTGGAAGTCTATCTGTTGTGGTTGGGGAGCAGGGTTCTTGGAGATCTGTATTGCAGCTCTGATTGTGAATATCTGTTCTCCCCTGCTGCACAGTGGGTGGTTTTCTCTCCTGTTGCATGGTGGTGGTTTTGGTGACCTGTTTTTCTTGGCTGACCTTTTCCTGAATCACTTTGATCTTATTTGGCAAAACAGGGGCTGTGTCCACAACATTCTTCTCCTTCCCCCCAAAGTTTTGGATTGCAACCTGAAAGCCCATGTTTATTTCCTGTTGTGCATTGCCATCTTCTGTGTAGCTATGCATGCACATTCGGATCTCTTTTGCTGCGTTGATTTTCTGTATTACATTTCTGTCCATCTCATTTTCAGTGCCATTTGACATGGCCAAACTATGATCAACTGCTATTGTTTGAGTTTCCAATGTTGTTGCAATGTTTTTCTGTTCCCTGTTTTGCTTTAGCTGAACTGACTTTTTGTCCTCAGCTGGGATGTTATTGGTAGAACTGGCCTGAGGTGAGCGTTGCCTTGCTTTGTTAATACATTTTCTATTGCCTGTTTCATTGGAGGCCAGTTTGGGTTGTGAATCCTTTGTGGTTTGTTGTCTATTTGATGAAGGTTTCTGAGGCAGAGGAGGGGGAGATGGTTTCATTTTTGGGGGAATGACTGGGCTCTGCTGGTTACCTTTGATCGGGCTAGGTGTTTTTGGAGGAGGAGGGGAATTCTCTGTTGCATCGCTGGGTGTTTGTTTTGAGCTTTGTGGTTTTGGTGGTAGAGCCGGCTTCTGGTGTTGTTTTTTCTCATTTGCTTTGGGAGGAAGTGGAGGTGGCCTTAGGGCTTCTGTGGAGGGTGTTTTAGGGTTTTCATCATGATTTGTAAGAGTGATTGTTGCTGCGATGGCTGGCGGTTCGCCAAGAGTTACTGAAACCGAAGGAGACAATTCAGTGTCAGATGGAGGCATAGATACTACAACACCTTGCTTTCTCTCTGCATACCTGCTCCTACTGCTCCCTGCATACGCTTTACCTGAGTTCCTGTATATCATGGCAGCTTTATAGTCTCCTTTGGACACATTTATACTAGAATTTTCAAGATATTGCAGCGCCATCTGCATATTACCTCTTACAATTTCCTCTTTGTCTACTGGTGGTCTCTGCTCTGTCGCAGCACTGTGCAGAGACCTAATAGCAGCTTTTACATCTCCTCTCACCACTTCTGACTCTGTCCTCTCAATATCATCATACTCTGAGTTTACATAAGGGTGGGTGAGTGCTTGTATGCTGCTGGAGACTGCTGGCTTTGAATCCGCTGCGCTAACATGCATTACATCTGAACTCCTTGACACGTAGCCCTGTTGGCAAGCCTCAATCGTCTCATGATCTCTCTCTGCATCACTGACCTTTCGGAAAGTCGTCGTGATCCGCTGGCTTCTGGAGGTTGACGACGACGCAGACTGCCCCATTGTCGTGGAGTTCTGTTCTTGAGATGAGATATTGACATTGTATATTTTGCCTGGGACGATGATGTCACGCTCCACACATAGGCTCTGGTTCTTCGCCAGCTCAAGGGACTGCTTTGCTGCCTTCACATCTCCCGATACTATTTCCTCTTTCTGTGTCTGGTTTCCCTCTGATTCTGGCCCCTGTGTTGCTAGATCCATGTCATAGATAGTTCCTGGGGTTATGACGTCACGCTCCACTTGCATACTCTGTTGCTTTGCCCGTTCTAAAGACTGCAGAGTTGCTTTAATGTCACCGGCCACGATTTCCTCCTTTTCCACCGAGAGAGTCTGTTTTAAAGCAAGTTGCTGCTTAGCTGAGGAGATATCCCCACGGATTATCTCTTCTTTAGAAATGCAGTTTTCAACACTAAGGTCAATGGAACCCTCCGTTGAAAAGACTCGTTTGGCATTCTTCACATTCCCTGGTAAGACATCTGAAATGGTACGTTCCACTTGATCCTTCTGTTTCTGAAGATTCTTCTTCGCCTCCTTCACATCTCCTTGCACAATCTCAATCTGTTCCTTTGTCGTGAGGTCAAGTTCATCCAATTCTGATTGCTGTATTTGAAGACTCTTCAGTTTTTGGAGATCTCCTTTCTCAATGCAACTCCTGTATAAGTTGACATTCCCCTTTTCATTTTCATCTAGTCTACATGAAGCGGACGTCCTCTGATTGTTAGCAGTAGCTAAAAGGTTCCCTATAGTTGACTTCACATCTCCCCTTGTAATGTCTTGACTCTCCATTTTGGTTTGACAGAGAAGTGAGTAAACGGTCATCTCTGCATGTCCTCCTTCAGATTCCTGCATGACGATCCCCTTTTTCATCAGCTTATCTTGAACAAGCAAGCTTTCGATGATACGAGCGATTTTCTGTATACTTTGATCTTTGTCCTGGTTAATTGATGCTGACTGATTAACTGGGACTTCTAATACTGTTTTGTCAACTTTACCTTGTTCTACCTCTTTCAGAAGAATGATCTGGGGCTTCAGGGTCGGTCTGGATAATAACTGTAGCATGATGTTTCTGATGTTCCCTTCAACTATCTCCTCCTTCAGAATCTCTGCTCCCTCGGTTTTAATAAACTGGTATTTCACCATGTTGACGTTTGTGATCTCATTTGCCTCTATTAGGATTCCACTTGAGTGGACAAATTCAAGATGATGTAGACGGGACAGCGTGTCAATCACACTTTCAACTGTGACAATTTTGTCTAAGGGTGTGGTCTCGAACAGCCAGGTCGTGCTCTTCACATCTGCTTTTGGGATCTCCTCCTCAAGGACCGGTGCTGCATTCGTATTGGATTCAGCATCCTTGATCTTGTCCAGCGTATGTGATTCGAACAGCCACGTGCAGCGTTTTACCTCTCCTTTATGGTTGTCTTCTCTGTGGACCGTCTGGACAGGGCCCTGCTCCTTTGGCTCTCCCTTCAGCCTGTCGATGGGCTGGTTCTCAAAGAGCCAGGTGGACGTCCTGACATCGCCTTGCTGAACATCTGTCACACTAACCATCCTCACATACTTCTTACTGGCAGACTGTTCAGACTCGAAGAGCTGTTTGTTGAGCTTCACAGTTTGGTTTCCAAAGTCTTCCACAGCCTTGATTGTGTGTTCATCGTCTTCCTCCTTAGCTGTTAGGGAGTCCAGAGGCTGGGTCTCGAACTTCCACCTGGCTGACTTGACATCACCCTTCTTTACATCTTCCTGGGTGACAGCTCGGATCACGTAGATCTCCTTTTCTGCATTGATGGCATCGAGGGGCTTCGTCTCGAACATCCACCGAGCTCCTCTCACATCGCCACTCATCACTTCCTCCTTCTGGACTGTGGTAACCTCGTGGAACTGGCCTTCCTTGTCTCTAATGGCGTAAAGTGGCTGGGACTCAAATAGCATGGTGCTGGACTTGACATCAACGTTACTCACTGGCTTTTCCACAGATTCCGACTTGTGTTCCAGAAGCTGATCTTTATCATGGATCTTGTCCAGAGAGAACGTTTCGAAGATGAACTTCTTGTTATGGACGTCACCACTCTCCATGTCGTTGACACAATGCATGTCCGTGCCATGTTTCTCCTTGTCGTTTATCGTGTTGATGGGACGGTTCTCAAAAAGCCAGGTACATTTACGCACGGATCCTTTCTGAATGCTGTCGTCTTCATCACACACTTTTATAGACTCTGAACCTATTTCATCTAAGGACTTGGACTCGAATATCTCCTTGACCCTAGAGACATCACCAGACTGGACATGCAACTCACTGACATATCTAACATCTTGCTCTTTGTCTGTGTCCTTCCGTATCCTATCTAAAGTCTCTGTCTCGAAAAGGTGCTTCACTGTTTTCACACCAACCTCTGCCTTGACACCATCCTGAATGGTACTGCATAATTTCAAACTATGCTCCTCACTGTCCTTAATGCTATCCAGAGCCTGTGATTCGAAAAGCCAAGTGACAGACTTCACGTTGGTGTTCTCAATCTCTTCTTCTTTATCTGGGATCTTTTCTGATTTGTCGTACAGAATGTCCATAGGCTGAGTCTCGAACAGCCACTTGCATGTCTTGACATCACCTTTCCTAGTCTCCTCCTGTTGCTCTGTTGAATTCTGCTGCTGCTCTGACTGGTTGAACTTGGAATGGATGCCATCTATGGTCTGTGTCTCAAAGAGCCACTTGGCCATCTTGACGTCTCCTGACCTATCCTCCTGCCTGGTGATTCCTTTGATAACCTCAACGTTCTTCTTTCCTTCCTCAAACTGGTCAATGGGCTTGGTCTCGAACATCCACTTGTAATTTTGGACGCTTCCTTTGATGGACTCCTCTCTGTTGACAGTTGTTACCTCGTGGAAATTCCCTGAGCAGTCTTTGATCGCATATAAGGGTGTTGTCTCGAAGAGCGCTCTGTTTCCTTTCACATCTCCTGCAGTGATGTCGTTTTCAGTCTTTCCGTTCAGCACTTCCTCCTCAGATTGGGTGATATTGCAGAGGGGAATCGTTTCGAAGAGATGCTTGTATGATTTAACGTCACCCTTCTCAATCTCATGATCTTTACTTGTGATTTCTGCTCCGACTGAGGTCTCTTTTCTAATGTTGTAGTTCTCGAACATGTGCTTTTTGCCTTTGACTTCTCCTTGTTCATCAGTAGAGAGGATCACTTTCTTCAAATGCCCAACTTCATAGCGTTCCTTCAATGTCTCCATGGGTTGAGTTTCGAACAGCCAGAGGGAGGATTTGACATCTCCTCCAAGTACCTCCTCCTTCTCCAGAGCTATTTCTGTTGAGTCTCCTTTCAGTGCTGCCAAGGGCTGGGTCTCAAACATCTTTAGTTTGTTTCCAACATCAGCGTCAGGCACAACGTCGACCACTGTCCCCTGAAACTGGCTTTCTATGCCCTCCTCCCGGATGGTGTTGAACGGCTGAGTCTCAAACATCCACCTCTTCCTGTCCACCCCTCCTTTTTGCCCTTCCTCCAGCGATATCCCCCGGATGATCTGCATCCCGGATGTCCCCTTGTTGATGACGTCCAGAGGCTTAGTTTCGAAGAGCCAGCGTGCCGTGCTAATGTTGCTGCTACGGATCTCCTCCCTGCAGATGGACTTGATCTTGTGGATGTTGCCACTTGCGTCTCTGAGGGCGCAGCAGGGATCGGCCTGGAAGAGCTTCACTGTCTTCCTCACATCTCCTTTCTGCTCCTGGAGCTCTGACTTTAGCTTGAGGAAGCTCTGGTCCTCTACAGAACTACAACGGCCTAAGGCGTCCAGTGGCTTGGATTCGAAGAGTAGCCGAGCTCCTCTCACATCTCCGATCTGGATTGGTTCCTTGAGAACAGCCTCGACCAGCTCACCCTCCTCTGGCTTAAGCTTGTTGAGTGTATCCATGGGCTGGGTCTCGAACAGCCACATTGATGTCCTGACATCCCCTCGGACTGAACTCTGCCTTTGCACAATCTGTTGGGCTCCGTCCACCATGCAGTTCTCAAACATGGAGGATGTTCCTCTGACATCACCGCCTTGAAGAGTCTCATCTTCCAGAAGCTTCTTGGTCATATGGGGGTGGTCCCCGATGTTGTCCAGGGTCCAATTCTCAAAGATCCACCTCATGGACTGGACCTCGCCCTGGTACCCCGCATCCGCCGCAGTCTGGGCCCCTCCGGATTTCATCGCCGCAACCAGCTCATCGTCGACTACATCATTGATGTTTTCTCTCAGGTCTGGGTGAATATGTTTGAAGAGTCTCTTCAGCTCGTTCTTCTGTCGCTGCTGGTAGAACGTTGAGAAGGTTTCCTTTGGTGGGGGCACAGGGATGAAGGCTTGGTTGGGGCCGCCTGCGGCAGGGGACTCTTCGTAGTTCTGAGGTCTGGGTGGGATAGGGGGAGGTGGAGGAAGAGGCAGGTCATCTTCCTCATGACATGCCTCTGAAACTCTGTTTTTTTGGGCTACGTCGACCATCTTGGAATGAAAAGACAAAAGGGGAGGGTCTTTGTGTTATTGTCAGTATTCAGTCGGTTAGAGGCTAGTATTAGTTAGGTACAAGAAAATGTTAGGTAGCCGTGTATGTAGCAATTTAAGCCATACTTTACCTTTTCTCTGTGCTCGTTCGATGTCTTTCACAGCAAGCCATCTTCACTCAAGCCAAGGTTAGCCGAACTTCACACCAGTTAGTAGAGCAGCACTAATGCCTTTGTCTTAAAGTCACAGACTAGTGTCTTGTTTGACGCAAGATATTTCTTTCAGTTTCTGTTATTGCCTTTTGTTTGCGTATTACACATTTACAAAGGAGGATAACTGCCATGTTAAAATGTGGGCAGATTAAGTATTTTAAAGTATTTACCGTAGGTATTTGACCGAGTTCTGGTAATAATAATAATAATGGTTAACGTGACCACTATCATCACCATTGTCAGGGTTGGGGAGTAACAGATTACCAAAAAACGGTACGTTACCAGCAAAAATATTGTAATCAGATTACAGATACTTTTGATAAACTAGACGATTACTTTGAGGATTACTTTTAAATTCAGAAATCAGAAGTTTAAGTTTGTTCCACCTGAGCGAGTCTGACCACACGTCAGAGATGACGACACACCAAATGTGTTTGATGGATCGCTGGAAAAGAGCAGGGATAGGCTTTTGCAGGCTGCAGTCCAAGCTATGTCTTCCAATGGAGCGACTGCTGTCGGCGTCCAAAGATTGTCCAACTTGAATAAATGCCTCGAGGTAAGGATGACGGCGATACAAGTATCACCTATTATTGATCTACATAGAGCATTGATGTGAATCACACTGCTGCTCTCTCATTTAGCTATTTACGCCTTACGGTTTGTGGTTGTTGTGGATGGCTGTTCACAAATCTAAATGTGTATTTGAACCTAATAATGGTTGAATTCAAGAAGTTTAAGCTGCCTATCAATCATTAGGCAACTTAAACTGTCCGTTTAAGACAGTGAAACCAGTGGACAGCCAGTGAAAAATGCACAAAAATTGCTCAAACTTTTGATAGGCAATCTGTGGTTTCTACATCCATTTTTGGACTTATAAATGATATATACAGTACCAGTCAAAAGTTTGGACACACCTACTCGTTCAAGGGTTTTTCTTAATTTTTACTATTTTCTACATTGTAGAATAATAGTGAAGACAACAAAACTATGAAATAACACAAGGAATCATGTAGTAACCAAAAAAGTGTAATACAAATCAAAATATATTTTAGATTCTTCAAAGTAGCCACTCTCTTGGCAAAGCATGCCATTCCATGAGTGCATAAACAACAGAGTAGGGCTGGCTAATAAGTCCTTAGTTTTGGGGTCATGCTCAGGTAAAACAATTAGGCTAATCTATAATTCCATATTTCCAAGTCCTATGCTTGAAGATCAAGGGGTATAACATGAATTGGAATGACTGGAATTCTGATAGACTTTGTTTTTAATGTAAAGATATAATTTAATCATATTATTATATGTAGTAGAAAGTGATGGTTTAGAAGAAGCCTACATAACCAACCCATGAAGTAACATGTAACATCCATATATGGCCAGCTATGTAAACCTTAACATTGATTTATCCTGCAATAGATGTTGTTCAATTGGTAACATACTTTTTTGTCTTCTTCTAATGTCTCTTAAGTGGAAAGTAATCTAAAAGTAACAGAATGTAATCAGATTACATTACTGAGTTTGGGTAATCCAAATGTTATGTTACTGATTACAATTTTGGACAGGTAACTTGTAACTGTAACGGATTACATTTAGAAAGTAACCTATCCAACCCTGACCATTGTTATACAAAACCCATTGCCCATCAGCTCTGAGGATGTTTTTTTTTAAATATTAATTTCACAGCACTCACACATTGTGTTAGATTAACATATTATACCTTGAGTTAGATTAACATATTATACCTTGAGTTAGATTAGATTAACATATTATACCTTGAGTTAGATTAACATATTATACCTTGAGTTAGATTAACATATTATACCTTGTGTTAGATTAACATATTATACCTTGAGTTAGATTAACATATTATACCTTGTGTTAGATTAACATATTATACCTTGAGTTAGATTAACATATTATACCTTGCTGGCTGTTGTCTTCTTTCCTGAGGAACTGCTGGATTTCTGTTGAATGAAAAAAAAGCCATTTATAATTCAGATAATCGTTCGTTCAAATGTATGCTTGAAAAGTAATGCAACTCATATTGAATCCTGCTATTTTCCGGTCTGCCTGGGCATTTGATCCCTGTGTGTGTGTGTGTGCGTATAATTTTGTGCATGGGAGTGTGCCTGTATGTGTGTCCATCCCTGTATCAGTCTTTGTGGTGTGTGGAGGAATGAGAGGAATGCCAGGCACTCACTGTGTGTGTGGCGCTTCCCGGGGATTCGGCAGCTGCTACTCTTGACAGGTAGAGAGCTGATCTGTCTCTCACTGAGCTGGAGCTGGAGGTCCTCTCTCTGTCTCGACCTTTTCTTGACGGGGCGTCTCTATAACTCAACTGGAAACGCCTCCTGTCATCTACAACACAGACGTAGATATATTGATTGATTAGGAATGAATTTCATGAAAGCTTCTGATAATGTTGATCAATAGGATATGTAATCTGGGTCTCAGCTTGTATCCTAGCCTATACCGTAGCTACAGCTCTGTTTGTAGTCTAGTATAACAGACTTTGAATTATTAAAAGACACATGATTGGAAAATTAGAACATGATTGAAAGGTATGAAATGTATGGTTGTTTAAAGGTCCAGTGCAGTCAAAAATTTTCCTGTGTTTTATATATATTTCGACACTCTGAGGTTGGAATAAAAATGTGAAATTGTGAAAAGTATTATAATTCCCTATTAGTGTAAGAGTGGTTTGAAAAGACCGCCTGAAATTTCAGCCTATTTTGGTAGGATGGAGTTTTAGACCAATAAGAAAGAGTTCCAAACCTCGCTGCCAATAACAGCTAGTTTTCAGTTTTCCCCCTCCCCACTCAGACACTCCCAGACAGTCCTAGCTAAATTCTTTCTTGAGAAAGTTCTCTTTGCTAAGAAGCTATTTATTTATGTTTTGACCATTTTTATTGAAAACAATCACAGTGAGGTACTGAATTGTTACCCAGAAAGGATTTGATATTGAGATAAAAACAAACGGCTGCATTGGACCTTTAATATTAAACACAACATCAAAGTAGACATTTTTTGTTGATTTACATACAGCAAGGTAACAGCCAGTGTAAAAGTGCAGTGACCCACATTCACATTGATAAGGACAGTGATATTTTTGGTATGCACCGCACAGCATTAATAAACTGTGTCTCTGTCGTTGGCTATGCCACGTTGGCTGATAATGGAGTGTATATATAGCTGGGTGGTGTTGGTATGTGTGGCTATCCTATCTGTTTACTATTGTTACACTGTGGAAACTATTCCCTCTCAGACATAGGCCTTTATATGCCATCAGGACTGACTCTGCAAAATAATCGACCTTAGAACAAAACAAAAAATTATGTAACTTGCAAAAATGTAATAACTTCATTATCAAGTGTTATTGCATCATCAGTCGTTACAGACACAAATAAATGTTGTTGCTAAAATAATGGAAAATATACATTTAAAAACATGCCTTTAACATGAAATATTAGCCTTTTATGTTTAATGAACGGGTAAACCTAATCCCTAACCAGCTCCAGAGAAAGCTGACGTTTTATGGACATTCTGGTCCTGGATGCCCTGCCTCAAACACAGCTACAGTTGCCTTAGAGCCTCAACAAACACCATTCCATGGCCTGACCACCAAACCCTGGAGGTAGACACAAAAACAACAACTGCTAGCTCAGCTGGAGTGACCCTGATTGTTAAGAGCACATAGAGGTGAGACTCACCTCCATCACAGCCATCCAGACCGGACCAAAACACAACAGGTCAGTAGAATGCCTGAATGGATTCTCTGTCTGTCGCTGTGGGACTGTGGTACAATACTAGAATGTTAGAATGCTTGCAATTCTATCTGAACCTCCTAGTTTTCCCATTGGAACACAAAGGTGTTGAGTGGTGCTTTACAGCTACTAGCCTGCATCTATGTTGGCGGCTTTGTGTGCCACAAGATGCCCTATTCACTACAGGCACATAGAATATATATTGAGGCAAACATCTACAAGAGCATCTACTACAAAGCATCATCCCAATGCAGCACCAACCACTGAACACCACCAGCCCCGGGGTGTGTAGGCCAGGGCCTATAGCCTCTGAGTATTTTTACACTGTTCTGTCAGTCAAAACAACAGAAGCTAAGCCCCTGCAGGCCTACTTTGAGGGGTCAGCAGTAGCCTGGGCCCTGCTGGATAGACCCATCATCTGTAACTAATGGACAGATTCGAACATACCTCTGTCCGGTTTCACGCAGTAAGCTCTTGCCGGACAAAAGGACGGGCCAGCTAACTGGCGCCACTCACGAGTCTGGACTTAAAGCATTTTCATAGCTGGGTGAGCAGATAGAATGAGACAACATAACGTCATGTGAGCTGTGGCTGAAAAGTGCCAGGGTCAAGCTGAACACTTACTGGGAACACGATAATAATGCACGTGTTATTGATGCTTATTGATCAGCTATTTTATAAGGTGTTGGTCATTATTGGTTATGTCCTTTGACCCATGCTAATTGATAACTCACACTTTAAATTAAACACTTCCTGGGAATATGGTAATAATTAACGTGTTTTTTATGTTTATTGATCAGGTGTTAATAAGTTAAGTTCTGTCATCACTAGTTACCATAGCCACAAAGTCATAAACCCCGCCTATTTCTGTCATTTCTCTTCTTAAAATCAGATTTTAAACCTAACCTTAACCACAATGCTAACCTTATGCCTAACCCTAGCCTTACATTTTTGTCATTTAGCCAAGCCAGCACGTCTTTGTGTTTTTTTCCACAGTCAGACACCTCAAAGGGGTCTGGCTACCCCTTTTCCATTCTGGCTATCCCCTCCTCCATCTCCACAGGAATGGAGAGAGAAGCTATTAGCAGATCAGCAATGTGGGGCTTTTGCACTACTGACAGCTGTCCAAATGATGTGTAAATGCAGTAGGTATTTTTTCCCAACCAACCAGCTCAGCTGCTTTCGATTGTAGCCACAGATTCACAGACAGGTCATAAAACTACTACCGGTTTGCAAAACGGTTGTCTAGGAAAATTCCAAAAGAATGCCACCAGACCTTAAAAATAGAACATTTCCTGAAATTTTGAGTTGGGATATTGATACATCTCCTGAATTGACAGATTTTTTAATGGAATTGATACAAACCATCATCTAAATTTAAAAATACACTGTGATGCTATTACTATTGCTCTTACTGTGCTGATTCCACATCAGCTCTATCATGATGCGTTTAGGTTTCCAGAGAGGAGGTCTGTGATTGGTCAACCATAACCTCTGACCCTCCATTCTTGTCATATCTAAGGATTAGGGTCTGAGAGACGATAGCCACTCACTTAAGAAATTGCAAAGACGGCCCATGGGAAAAACTCTTACGACACTTGGTTCCATGACCTTGGGTGGCTGGCTGCGTATAGCCTTCTTAATACACACATACATAAGATATTGGTGTGTGACAAAGAGGTCAGGGGGCAGGATTTGATCCATTAGAGATGACTAAGTTATCATGTAGACTTTACCTTTTTCATATTCATATTTATTTAACCTTTATTTTACTAGGCAAGTCAGTTAAGAACACATTCTGATTTACAACGACGGCCGGGGAACAGTGAGTTAACTGCCTTGTTCAGGGGCAGAACGACAGATTTTTACCTTGTCAGCTCGGGGATTCGATCCGGCAACCTTTCTATTATATGAAAGAGATTTGGATTCATTAATTATACTAAAATGTGCGTAACTTGGTTGCAGACAACATTAAATTGACAGGAAATGTATGCTAGGCTAAATGAGTTATATGTTTGTGTTGTACAGTGTTGATGACAGCAAAGCACTTCAAGCCTAACTCAAAGCATTACTGATTAGTTATTTCCTTATTTCCTTATTTCCTCATTTCCTCATTTCCTTAGCCGAAAATTCCCATATCCCCATGTCCCATATCCCCATGTCCCATATCCCCATGTCCCATATCCCCATGTCCCATATCCCCATGTCCCATATCTCCATATCTCCATGTCCCATATCCCCATGTCTCCATATCTCCATATCCCCATGTCCCATATCTCCATATCTCCATGTCTCCATATCCCCATGTCTCCATATCTCCATATCCCCATGTCCCATATCCCCATGTCTCCATGTCTCCATATCCCCATGTCTCCATATCTCCATATCTCCATGTCCCATATCCCCATGTCTCCATATCTCCATATCCCCATATCTCCATATCCCCATGTCCCATATCCCCATGTCTCCATGTCTCCATATCCCCATGTCTCCATATCTCCATATCTCCATGTCCCATATCCCCATGTCTCCATATCTCCATATCCCCATGTCCCATATCTCCATATCCCCATGTCCCATATCTCCATATCTCCATGTCTCCATATCTCCATATCCCCATGTCTCCATATCCCCATATCCCAATCCTCATTTTACTAATTGGCATCTTTTATCAAGCTCAAACACAATATTTTGTCTTATTGACATGATACTACAAAGCCTCGTCGACTGGAACAAAAAATTAAATCTACACCACCATTCATTTAGAATAAACTTCTAAAATCTAAATCTAAAATAAACACCACTGTAACTGAATCCATAGTACTTACAAACAGTACAGCCAGTGTTGTTATTCTCCTACTGTGGTTGTCTCTCTGAATACAGATCAAACCGCTGGATGTCGGCTGGTACAGTTCCTGTGATGGCTGTAGGAAAGTCTGTGTTTAGACCTTTGCTGTAGCTGTTCCCCTCTCTCTGTGGCTCTCTTTAGTCTCTAGTCCTGTGGCTATAGTGACAGCTGATTTTATCAGGACTGCTGCCCCCGCTGGGAACGTTGGGACTATTTTAGGACGGTGGGTGGCGGAGTGTTGGGGCAGTGGGTTGGGCAGTCACTATTCCTATTATTAGGCTAAGATCCTAAGAGTTTTAACATTGAGTTTCCCTGGTAGTGACAGAAATGGCTGTGAGGGAGACAAAAGAAAACAACGTTGATGTGGGTCCCATGTGATCTTGGGCAACATAACATCACCCCCTAAAATGTCAGGACACCAATAATTAGACGATACTTTCTCTGATAAAGATATCTCCATTCCTCAAGCACATTAATCACCTCAGTCTCTAATCTTCATAATCTCATTTTTATTAGCAAATACAGCAATAAAGCACCTGAGAGCTAATCATATATCAGTCTACATTATCAGTGTCCCACTTGACCAAAATAGCAGTTGCACAGCAGTAGCACAGCAGTTGACTGTTTTAATTTTGTATTGTCTTGCCCAGCGCCCACTGATAACATCACTAGGACTACATATCCCTCTCCTTGCAGTGCCCAGTATAGGGGGTGATTATGGGTGTAGCTATGGCAATGGGAGGAGGGGTGAGGAAAGGGGTGAAGGTATCACTATGGCAATGGGGGGGTGTTAGCTATTAGAATGGGAGGAGTGAGTGAGAAGGGGTGCGTCACGTTATCTCTATGGCAGTGGGATGGGGGAGTGAGGAGGGGTTGACGGTATCTCTATGGTAATGGTAGGAAGGGGGGTGAGGAGGGGTTGACGGTATCTCTATGGTAATGGTAGGAAGGGGGGTGAGGAGGGGTTGACGGTATCTCTATGGCAATGGGAGGAAGACGTGAGGATGAGGATGCCCTAGTCCAGTCTCAGTGACTAACAGAGAGATTTGACTCGGTCCTAATAAGGATCTCTGAGGATCTTTCTGTCAATCACATTCCTGTCAGATTCTCTGTCACAGGGTGATCCCAGACAAATCACCAGGTCACAGAGTCATAGACGATATCCTGGAAATATGTCACCTCTACGGAGGTTTGCGGCCATACCGGCTGCGTCATGGTCGTACCAGCAAGCACTGCGACACCGCCTGTTTTGAGCATGTGTGCGGAGCTGCATAGTTATGTGTCTACACATCCACATCCTACTCTGTATATAGCTTTTTAGAGCTCCCAGGGCCAGGAACACCTGGGTTCAAACACTATTGGAAATCCTTTCAAATACCTAATCTGTTCTTGATTGAGTTTGTCTGGCTTAATCAACAAATAGAATAGTCCCAGAACTGCAAACCCTGCCTATCTGGCACTCCAGGCAGGTTAATGCAAACCTCTCTTTGAAAGATTACGAATAGTGTTTGAACCCCCGTGTGAGTCCAGGAACCATGGGGCTGCTGTTTACCTAATGGGTTTCTGCTTTCTGGAGGCATGCATGGGGCTGTGACGCGTCGGGATTACAGAGAGATATTTATAACATAGCTGCCATGCTGTGGCCCTGGCATTCTGACTCGGTGGCAACTTAAGACTGCTTCACTCACTAGATGGCTGGTGTATGAGGGGGGGTGTGTTTGGGGGGGGGGGGGGGGGGACTTTGGTGTCAGTGACTTTGGATGACCTCCACCCCAGACCAATGGACGTTCTGTCAGTATCATTCACTCTTTATGAGATATACCTATATTTTGGTATTATTGTAGTGTTTGCCAGAAAACAATAATATATGCAGTTAAAAGGGACCTCTTGATTGTTAACCTACACAAACACCAATATTGACGTCAGTGTTGCGTGTATATATAGCGGGAAGCATCAGGGGGGACAAGGGTTTGATTCCAAGCTGTTTTTATAGTCATTCAGTCACAGGACACCTAGCCAGTGAACAGTTCCCCCAGGGAAGAGGATGACCTTATGTTGGCGGGGTTCCCTCTCCGTCATACCTAGCCAATTGCATGTCATGCTGACTGTTATAATAACCCAGTGACTGTAGTAATGTCTTAGCGTGTTTACTACTCACCCCTCTGTCATCGGCAATATATTGCACACTGACTGTAGTAATGTGTGTGTGTGTGTGTGTGTGTGTGTGTGTGTGTGGTTGTCTGACTGACATACCACACACCCCCGCAGCCGCCAAAAGGCCCAACCCCCCCAAAAAGAGAAAAAACGGTGTCATAAAGCCATGACTTTATTATTACAGGAAATTAGCTTTAAAACTGAAAATCTTTCTCTCAGCCTCATGGAAAAATGTGTAGAATAGCATGAGATTAGCTATAAAACTACACATTTGTGTGTGTGTGTGTGTGTGTGTGTGTGTGTGTGTGTGTGTGTGTGTGTGTGTGTGTGTGTGTGTGTGTGTGTGTGTGTGATTTGGTCCTACTACTCACGCTGTGGTGTATCTCTGGAACCCTTGATGGAGGTCTCTGGGATACCGCTTATGGTCTTCCTCCTCTGGCTCTGAACAGTACGCTGGAAAAAACATTAACATTGAGATTAAGAAAAGGGGAATTGACTTTATGCAGATAAACTTTTTCAAGGGAGAATAGCTTATGAAACAAATGGTTGAATCTACACTAATCGAATAAATAAATAAACACACACACCTGAGTGTTGTCCTTCCTCCCTGGAGTCCCTTCAGTGCTGTAACCCCTCCTCGCCCGCAGATGACACTCTTTCTCCTTCTCACGAGACTGAATCCCTGCCACCACCACCTCCACCTTGCTGGCTGGAGAGGCTACATTCAGCCTGGGAGAGCTGGAGAAGTCCTGCTGCAGGGTGGCCTTGGACTCGAACAGGGCTCGCAGGGCGCTAGTCCCCTCTTGAGCCCGGTCCCGCTGGGGAAGATAGTCCATGGAGCGACTCCGGGACAGCAGAAGAGAACCAGAGCCAATACCCAGACGGTCCACATGGTCCCCCCAGCTCTCTAACCTCCTCCAAGGGGAAACTAGGCCCAATGACATCTCTTCTCTGGAGGAACTGAATGACAGGGAGACCTGGGAGAGAGGTGGATATATTATTGATCAGTAAGTAATCAAATCCAAGAACACTTTATCTAAAGTGAATTTATTGAAAAGGAAAAGGCGCAACCATCACTTAACATTAAAAACATATTATTTTATTTTAACAACTATTAAAAGCTCCTTTCTAAAGTTAATTTGAAAATCTCAACACACATGACAAACCTTTAGCTGTTCTTCCTTGGATTCAGAGGTGCTTAGTTCCACACAGCTCTGGTACCTGTAGATAAATAAAGGGTGTTGTTAAGGACTAGATTTAGGGTCATGAGTTTTTCCTACTCAGGTCAAGTGGTCTGGCCGCAAAACACCATCAATAATGAATCCAATGTTATCTCACTGAGTTAAAGCTTGGGTTAGTGCTAACACTGGTCTTCAGGGCTCAGGCAAGCATAGTTCACCAAGCCATCTCTGTTCCATCAATTTGGTTCAAAGTATATGTTATTACATATGCACCTATGTTGCAACATATATTATAACATATGAACTATGTTATTAGATCTGTCAGTGTGAGGGTGTTGTTATTCATGGTGAGCCAGTAGCCTTTAAACCTACTGTTGTACGAGCTGAGAGACAGACTTCTTGTTGTCCCAGAGAGAGGACTTTGATGTGACCCATGACCTCTCCTGAACCCCAGATCCAGACAGGCTCTTCAGTGATTGGCTCCTCCTCAGGGTGTGCATCGTCTCCATGGCGATATCTCAGGCAACCACAGCATCTGATTGGACTGGCAGTAAAGTCAGGTGGCATCAAAGAC